>JARHVA010001238.1:1185000-1665000 GCA_037957365.1 Torreya grandis
ATGAAATCTATTATGTGGATTCTAAGATGATATATATTTGTCAAAATAGGCTTTTAGATTTGCAACTAAATATTAATCTTCCCAATGTAATATGTTAATATTGGATGCATCTTTTATCTATATAAATCCATGAATATGTGCAAAGCCTCTATGTTTCCATTCATTTTGACAATGTTATTTATTTATATGAGACTCAATAAAAAATTTATTTTTAAATAATGAAAGGTGAAATGGAGTAATTTATTTCATACCTATACCAATAGTCTTGTTCTTCTAAATGCTTTTATAATACTTCCTTACAAAATATTGTAATACTATGATGCATATAAAAGGTTGTACGATGTGGATTAGAGACAATCATTTGTTTTTGCTAATGATAAGGTTAGGTTGTACCTTTATGGGGATTGGAAGGCAATGCACTATAAAAATCATGTAATTTGGTGATAGCAACACTCAGTGTGAAAAAAATATTAGGATAAGCTAATTGATATATCATGTCAGTTAGTTTAATAAGGATTTTTGTGTAATATGATCTTGTTCTCTACTAAGTGGAAGCAAAGCATACAAGTGTTTGGAAATTTTATCATCAGGAATTGCATGAAGCCATTATTGAAGATATAAAACAATAACTAGTAAATTGTTCTCAATATTTTTCTTAACAAAAACAACGCATGTTCCTTGGGTGTAATGACACAATATCAAATTAAGAAAAAAATACTTAAATCTTGGATGAGTACCAATTTTTGTATCATGATAATGCATAAAATAAAGTGTATATTCATGCATCTAATTTATTTTTAGAAAAGGTATCCTAAACATAGCTTCTCCTGTAGGGAATAAAGTAGGAAATGCCATAACTAATTCTTTTTGTAGATTATTCATTTACAAGTGACATGATAAGTGTTTTCCATGGTATAGAACATGGTGTTATTTGGTATGTTGAATGAAAATAATTTTATATTTCTTCTATTTTTGTTTTTGTATTTGGGATAAATAGGAGAAATGAGGAAGGAAGTTGTGCTTTGTAGTCAAAAAATGTAGTTTTTAATCCACTAAAATCTAGTTCATTATATCAGGGTTCATCAATGTTAACACATGCATATGGAAGAATGGATGAGACATCTATAGGTTCAAAAAATAATTATGTCAATGTGTCATCATTGAAAATGAAATCTTTATATTATGGATCATGTGTTATTTTTTATTCTAAATCTTTTTAAATGCGTGATCTACAAACATCAATAACAAATGAACACTCCATTTGATATACTTTGTGGTGAAACTACATATGTATTTAAACAAGGTTTGATTTATGTGCACTATCAATAAGCAAGTTGTTCACCTTTATTTTAGAGAATAATAAATAATTCACATGTATTTCCTTTGATACACTAAATAATATTTGAGATGTTATGCCTCCAACATTGTCAAGAGAGAAATATTTGTTGCTAAGGTTTATTTTTCTACAATGTTGAACAATTTTTTGGTGTGTTTTCAAGCAATAGGTTCAATATTCATTGAAGAATCACATATAATGTTTTGAGTAATTCCTTCTACAATTATGAATTATGATTAGATATCTACATGTTGATTGCTTGATTTTCAATATGAAGATGTAATTGATTGATTGAATGATGTTTTTTCCCCTTTTGTGTTTATTAATTAATTTTTTTGTTTGAGTTGGTATTGGCAACACTGGATTTATTTGAGATGTTCTTTATTATTTGTATAATATTCATGTACTTTTTATTTCTTTAGTGGATTTAACATCTATAATTTTAATTAATATTGTTTACATCAATAAAATGTATGTAAAATGTAAATGACATAAATATATTATTTATGAAATTTAACAAAAAATGAATATATAATAACACTATCACTAAACAAAATATTAAAAGTACAATAAATGAAATGTGACATTCAATAAAAATATAAACAATAATAAAAGAAATAAAATATTTTCTAAAAAAATAATTATAATAATAATGCCAAATATATATATATATATATATATATATATATATAATTTATAGAAATATAAACATGATAATATTATTTTAAAATGTAATACAAGTTTAATTTATGTGGAAAAGGTAAGAATACAAAAAAGAAATGTTATGAAAACATAATGCAAAAAATAACTAACATATTGATAATTCTAGAATTTTAAAATATATATCTATTTAAAAAATAATCTGATTACATGATAAAAAATCAAAAATAAAGATATTATTAATATGTATACTCATAAATTTAATCATTAAGTGCTTGATAATGTTTAATCTAGGCATCCTTACCTTACTTGGTCTACTCGCCATTTTGCTAACTTGAAACCTATAAAAGAGACTTCACTGTCTAGTAAACACAATATCATACACATATCCCTATTTTAGCCAATTTTATATCTATTCAAGCTAAAATCTTCTGTTAGACTTGTCTTTGTAGTCTTTGGTCTTCTAGGACATGTCCACACTAGGTCAAATAAGGTTGCACTATGACCTTGTCCCCGATGCTCCAACGGTCACTTTTTCAAATCAAGATGTTTCACAAAATATCTCCCTTCCATTTTTAAAATTTGGTTATTGAAAATATTCTAGCAATTCCCCTATAAATACACATTAAATCATTCACTTAAAAACCCCTAACAAGCTAATTTCAAATTGCTACACACTAAGCAAAAGAGCCTATTTCTTTCAATTTCAACTCTACTATTTTTAAAAGTCATAGGCCAGGTCTGAATATTGTTTATTGTAGGTCAAGCGCATCCATTATCAAATATTTAAATTAATCTTATATCTATAGTCATATAGTTTCATAATCATGGATCACATAATCATCCTAGGAGGGAGAACTACATTGGTCTATGGCCCATTTGGATTATGTAGGCAACACTTAGATTATGTAGGCTTTTTTAAGGATAGGTCAGAAATTATACTTACTCAGTTTCCCCAATTTTCATCTCATCTATATATTTTTTATTGTGTAGGAAGGAGGGTTTTTGTTTTGTAAGTCTTCTGCACATCTATTTAGCTCTCGCACAAAATTAAAAAGACCTCATTTACAGGTGCACAGATCTAGAATCAAAATTTAGTCATATAGTCAATGAGGACATGGTCATAATCAACAAATAAGGCTACACTTTACCCTTATCCTTATTTTATGGCATTATTCCAGCATAGTTTTTAATTCTATTTTTAGGTGAAACACTATCATAGGTCTTTTCAAGTAGATTCTAGTCATAGTCAATTTACAAAGTCAACATTAAATCTATTTTAGGGAGGTTTGCATATTCTTAGGCTCATTTAGTATTTTTAGAAAATTATGTTTTTTTATCATACTTTATATTAATATTATACTTTTATATTCCAATGTTTCCATTTAAATAGTTTAATATCTATTATTTTGATTGGTTTCAATTCAAAATAGACTAAACATTCTGGTGAACTTGTTTTTTTAGAATATTGTTTGCTTGTTGTTTACTTGATTTTTATCCTAAGATTTCATTAAATTTCTATAAATTCTTGACAATGAGATAAAATATCCTTTGACTTAGGATAAAATATGACACATAATGATTCCATTTATTTGACCTTAGATTTAATCTGACACTGAAGAAGTTTGTCTTGTCACCTTGGATAAATCTAACACTGAAACTCTTTCTTTCAACCTTGGGTTGAAATTTGTTGATATATATACACAAACATATTTTACTTTTATTTTATATTATTTTTTCTTATTTTACATTAGCAGAGGTTCTTGTAATTCCTCATCAAAACATGTTAATGTTTATATTTTATAATTACAATTATAGGCTCTGAGTAACTTTAATAAAATTGATAGTAATTTTGGGCTTAACATAATTTAACTTCATTCATACTTTGTGTTTGTTTGATTAAAATCATTTTTATATATTCAAATTAGATATATTTTCTCAATCAGACATGTTGATTCACATAAACAAAAGAATATCAACTAAGGGAAAATTCATATGCACCAAAAAATAACACATAAAACATTTCAAGGTAACCATGATCTCTATAGCAATATATTAATGTGCAATGATCTCAACTATTTTTTCCTTTAAAATACAAGGTATTTATAAAGATGCAATGAGGCTCAGTCACTTTTCCTTCATGACCATTCAATTCTAGCATCAAAGGAGGCTTTTTATCTTTTACATACTTTTGATACTCAAACAAAACCCAAAATTTACACCTAATTTATTCTATCGCACACTTTTCACTTATAAAATAGTTTTGCAATTTTATTCTTCATATTCTATTATCAAAACTTTCCTAGACTTAAATAGTTGTCTCATCCTCAAATAATGTTTCAAGGAGTGTACCAAACCTATAACTATTAGAGTTACACATAATGAGATATGGGGTTGGTTAAAAATTAGTTATTGTAGTTATCATTTGAAGTGTTGTTTACTAGTTTTTGCCTATTACACACTACTTAGCTTCCCTTTCAGGTTTTAAATTAAACAAAGTACTAATCTACCACCTCTTATACATGTTATATAGATTGATGTAACCAAGAGGTCACCCTTCATGGGTTTTTAACCTTCTTAATCCCACTCACAAAGCTTCTTCCCTACCTAAAATTTATTATCTTAAAATTTGAACAAAATTTTGTCTTCATAGTACCTTACTATGATTATGGAGGCATGGGTTGGGAGGCTGAAGTTGGATCTATTGTTGTGTCAAACAACACAGCCCATTTTTAGGCTAACAAAGGGACCCTCTTTCTTTTGAGCTAACTTTTGGTGATAAATCTCATGATCATGTTTTTCATAGAAAATTGGCTTGAATATTTGTGATGCTTCATTCGAGACTTAGCTAAATATTCAAAAATCACAATGTCCTTCACCTAGGTGTAAATAAAGTCTATTGCTTCTTTATTTCATATCATTTTATCACATTTGCTATAAAATTTATCCTGTGAATGTTCAAGATTAAATTATCTATTTTTATGTGAATTACTAGTTTTAATTCCTGTATTTGTTGAATGTTTCTCTCATAAAATTTGCTTGACAAAAGACTTCACTCTATCAAAAATATTTACTTAATTGTTTTTATTATTTTAATGCAAATTTTCAAAGACTCCCAGGGCCCTTTAGATTCTTCCACGTGTCTAAACCTTATCGATGCGTAGATTTAAAGTCAAATATTATAATAAATATGACTAAGTCTTGTTAAATCCCTATGGACTTGAGGTCATGCCATGTGGCATGATCATAGTAACTTGACCCCTTAGAACCTCAAAACCTTGGTAGTATTAAAGTATTAGCTCAATCACCCAAAAATTGATCAATATTTGTAAAGTTATGTACCTTTGATTCCTTAAAAATATGCCACATGGCACCCTCTCACAAGCCTAGGAACTTAGATCAATTACAACATTAACCCAAATCATGAAAACCTAAGACAACTAAGAAGAAGCCACATGGTTGTGATGATGATAAAGGTAGATAGTGAGCTAAAGCCTAGGAATGTCAACAAGATGCCAAGTGTCAAAATGGGACCTGATGAAAAATCCAATAGCCTAGTGAAGGAAAATGAAAATGAAGCTGAGAAAGAGAAATGTGACAATGATGGCATCATAAAAGTGACATAAATAATATTGATGGTCCATCTAATCATCAAATCTATGAATGGGCTATGCATTCAATTTAATGGTGGAAGATCAAGTTATAGATGTCCATATAAGATAAATAAGAGATAATAGATAAAAATTTTGCCTTTAAAAGGCATAAACTCTAACTACAAGGCTTGGCCTAGTTAGTGAATATATCATAATCATAGACACATTCCCCAATCATCATTGAATATTTTTAACTACCATCACAGTGGGTTAGATGACCTTCATGGAAAAATATTTCTATATAAGGGACATTATTCTCCTTTTTAAGGGGTTGTGAATTTTGGGGTTGAATCCTTATTAAGATTGTGCCAGGATTGTACCTAGATCACCTTGGTGTTTTCACCTTGACTATGCATCCACAGGAGGTTGATATTTAGGCATAAAATTACTATTAGAATTGGCCTACATTACACTAGCATTTTTCCCATGCCTTCAGACTTAATTTCTTGCTAGGGGATATTGATTATAACATAATGATTTTAGAATGATAAGTATAGATTTTATTATGTTTTATTCATTTAATGTCTCTAATTTTTTTATTTAACTGGTTAATTGGTACTAGGACTATTAATATGCTTATTTACAGATGATTGTCTTAGTTATGTTGTGTGGTAGATATCATAACTAGTTTATTGAGTTCTTTCATGTTTTATTTAGACTCCTCTCAGTCATGGTGTGTAATAATTATAGACTACATTAAAAATGGATGAGAAGCCATCTGGTAAAATTTGGTAGATGAATCCTTTGCAATACCATTTACTACTAGGACCATCTACTAGGCCTCTTTTAGAATAGCTAGAGGCACCAATTACACAAGGTGTAAGAAAAGAGAGACTATAAGAAAGACCTGGTGAAGGCACATCATCTTCTGTGTAACCTAAAAACCTAAAGTTTCCAATTTAATACATAGACATGATTGCATAACATCTTATAAAAACAATGAAATATGTCTTGGGAGCACTGGCTAGTGCTTACGAATCAAACAAATTAGAGGTGCAAGAAGAGGAGCCTCAAACTCAAGAATCAGAACCTTAACCCCAAGTTGAGAAAATCGGAAGGGAAAAGGGGAAGGAGATAGCTTTATACTTAGTTCTCGTTGTTCCCTCTCAAAAGAGAAAGGCTGAACTAGCCTTGGTTATTATGAGAACCAAAAAGCTTAAGATAACCGTAATTTACCCTTTGAGTGAGCTTAATTTATTAAGTGATGAGAACCCAATTTATATTCCAACCATTCTTTAATGTTTCATTTATGGAAAGTTACAAAATATCCTAACTCTGCACCATCAATGGGCCATCACAAAGTATACCAACATCATAGTTCATGAGGAGCTTAAGCCTTGTATAGTGTCTCTACAATAGAAAGAGAAGGAAAGGCAAATGGTTACTCTTGGATTTTCAAGTAGCACCCAAATGGAATTCCCAGAGTCTCCAAAAATAACACACTCTTTAATAAGTGTCCAATTTGACCCAACAATTGCTAGATTGGAAAGAGTAACAACAAAGAAAGTTATGGTGGGTGGAGAGGAATTCACTTTTCAAAAGGTGGATCCATTTGTTGGTTTGACTCTAGTTGGATGCCAAAGACTAGGTGAGGACCCAATCCATGAGGATGATATACTTGTGTTAGCCAAAGCTCAATCAGCCTAATTACAAACTAGCATCAAAAGGCAATGAGGTTACTTCAAAAGAGCCAAGGGTCTTTATAAACAGCAGGTCCACTAGTTAGTTAAGGATATTCTTTTTTGAGAAAGAATTATAAATTTTGGAAATAAAATATTCTTTTATAAAGGCATGTGTATTATTTTAGCACGTTGCCTAAAGGTCAGTACATTTTAGAAAGTCTAGTGTATTTTAGAAACTTTGTAGAAAGGATAGTTGTTCTTTACATTTTGTACACTTGTAAGTCGAGGCAACTGACCGACATGCTTCCTTGAAGTCTATAAAAGGACCATTGTCATTTTTAAAAGAGGAGAGAGCTTTTGAGCTACAAAAAACTAGTGTAAACTTTGAAACAATTAATACAAGTAGAGAATTCTGAGAAGATTATCTCATGTTGTTTGTTTGAATTATTATTTGGCTTCTCTCCCAATTGTTTGTTCTAAATTTTAAATTTGAATGGTTTTTAAGAATTTTGGACATTCATCTTTAATACAAGGTTGTTAATTTGTGAAAATGCTAGATTAGTTGAATGTCTTTGGGTTTACTTCATTTTATTTGCTCTGTATAAGAATGTGCATATACTATTTGACTGTAGTAGTAAATATTTAAAGTAAAGCTAGTTCTTACTTATATTTCTTCATATTATTCTTAGATATTTTCCTAGAGTGTGGTAAGATTGGAGTGTATGCTATTTCATGCTATACATTGGTTAAATGTATGTTTAGTTAGAATTTAAACTTTGTCATGATGTTTGAGATGGAGATTAGTAGCATATGTTCTTTCTACCCTACCTTCCCCTTTTGTTTTTTTAACTAGATCATTGTAGCTTAAAATCATTGTAAAAAATCATTTTAGAATAGTCTTAGATTATAATTTGATCACAATTAACTGATATTAGTATAGATTACTACATATTTTACAAATATTGTTGAAAGGACCAAGGTGGCTCCCAACCTCCAATTTTTATAAATATTGTGGAACAGTTTGTTTACTTTATCGTTATTTCATCATAGGTGACCAGATCACCACAACCTGCAACTCATGCTCTGAATTCATTGAATTCTAAAATTAAAAGCGTTCTTTAAACACTAAGAGCACCTGTGATACACTTAGAGGCATCAATAACATTTTTACGATTAAAATCCCCCATAAAATTAACACCCACCAAATAACCCTAAACCCAGGGTGAACTAAACACTTCTCAAGACCCATAACATCAATATGGTGTAGTTTATGTGGACAAATACAAATATATTAGAATTTTATGGGTCCCCCTATAAGCTTGTGATGATCAACCACCATCATAGAGGAGCTATTTTGGAATTTCATGGATGCTCCTGCCTCCTCTGTCACCTTTTTTTAGTGCTCCACCAATGAAGATTCAGACATGCCTTTTTTTAGAAGATGAGCCTCATTGAAATGCACTACACACTCTTATACCTACGTGGAAGAGACTAGGTCTATGTTATGTTTTAGGAGAGGTGTTAGAGGTATCTATTTTCCATTTTAAATGCATGAGAGTGGAACATTAGTGCCTTTGCCTAGGGATGAGAAATAATGGATTATGATTAGGTATCATTGCTTCTTCTTAAACTGGGTTAAAACCATTAGTCTCAGGTCCCAATAACCTAAAACTAAAGACCGTATCATTGCGTAAAGAGGGGGAGTACCCCATCATATATTTAACCTCTTATGATGTGATTTCATGAAGTGTGGCCACAATGAGGTCCTAGGATCTCACAGTAGCAATGTCAACGTGATTGAAGGTTATTGCCCTCCCATTTCTAGAGGAGCATAAGGCTAAAAATTTAATTTTCTATTTAGACTCAACTTTTAAAAAGGATCCCCTATCCAAGGAATGGGAAATACTATCAAACCTCACCCAAAAATATGGCTAAAATTGGATGAAAGCTCCAAGTGTAGTTTATAAAGTTATCTGTCGAGGTTATTCATGCACACTCTTGTCCTACCAATGACATATCTCAGCAAGCCTATGCTCATTTTTTCAAAGATTTATTTACTACCTAAAATTTTAAAAGGGGGAACTTACCCTTCTTATATGTTCTCATTTCCAAAAAATAAGATGGCTCCCTTACTAGGAAGGTGTACAAAAAAGGGACCCACATTGACCTTTATTTACATGCTTCTTCCCATCGTCACCCAGTTCAAAAGGTACGAGTGTAAAAAACCTTGGCCACTATATCTTTCAAAATTTGTGATAAAGATAACATAGATCAAAAAATTAAACACTTAAAAAAGGTTTTTAGAATGAATGGCTACAAAAGTAAACAAATTATTAGGGCTATAAAACAAGCTAAGATTAACATTGAAAGGTAAAGTGAAAAGGAGTCTGGGGATGGTGGCATTGTGGCTTTCCTACTGTATGTTAAAGTTGTTTCCAATAAGATAGCTAAAATTCTCAAACATCAAAATATTCATTCTACCTTCATCCCTATCAACAAGTTATATATAGTTGTAGGGTTAGCAAAAGACACTATGGACCCTAGCTTACATAATGGGGTTTATAGATTTGATTGCTCCTATGACATCCCTTATATAGGGGAAACAAGAATGTCCATATGCACTAGAATCAAGGAACACCTAATGGATATTAGAATTGAAAGGAAGGATAAGTCAGCCCTAGTAGAACACTCATGCAAAACCAAGCACGTTATATGAATTGAAGATGTCAGAGTTGTCTCCATAGAAAACCATTTCCATAAATGGAAATTGAGGGAAACCATCAATATTAGTAAATACTCCTCTAATCTCAATTGAGATGAGGGACCCCTTATTTTAACCAATGATATTTATTGCATTAGGTCAATCTAATATGCCTCGGTCTTAATAAAATTCTAACTATGTTTAAAATTAGTAAATCTCTATAATTTTTCAAAAACCTTTTAACCTTATTAGTAATTTATATTAGGTGATTTAATTTTCTAATATCATGCTAATAAAAATTCTAACCATGTTTAAAAGATAGTAAATCTTTTAATAACTTCCAACATTCTTTTTACCTTGATAGTAATTATATCAAGTGATTTAATTTCACTCTTCTCTTCATAAATATTTATCCATTTTTTTTATTTGAACCACATTGAATTAATATAATTATTTAGCACCCAATGATTATTTTAATTTTAATTCTTTAATTTAAAATTTATAGGGCTTGTTAATTATTATTTTTATCAAACTTTTTAGGTTTTTAATTCTATACAACTTTGGGGTACATGCCTACAATTAGAAATAGGGAAAGTGCAACATCTACCCTCATATTTAATACCATAGGTGACCATTGTCCTCTACACTATTTAAGTAGCACAGGTTTGTTGTTTAATCATTAATCCTTTGTTATCCTAATGAAGGATCATGGGTGGTGATCTGAAACATCGAGATAAATAAAAAAGACAATTTTTCTTGCAAAAGTTATTTATTCATTGTGTATGGATTATGAAAGCATAGAATATTTAAGATGTATCATTATGAATCACTAAAATAAAGATTAGGATAAATATATAAATATGGAAAGTGCATATATCTAAGAATATAGAGAGAGAAAGAGAGAGAGAGAAAGGAGGGCACATTCCCCCAACCTTGGATAAAATATGAATTGCCACCTAGCAGTTGAGACTAACTTAAATATGCAACCTAATCATATTTATAACCTCGTGAGAGTGATTGAACCCAGTCAACTCACACTATAAAACTAGTGAGGGTGGATTTTACAATCAAGTCCAACCTAAAAAGGAAAGATTAAGTGATTTAATCAACTTGACCATACCAAAAAATTAACCAACTACTACAGTAGATTGGCTCAATATAATTCATAAAAGTCTAACCCAATGGGTGGTGACAGTCCATGAAAGTGTTTTGAATTTGAAACTAATTTAAATATTGAAATATTAGGCACACATTACATAACATATACACCTTAGATATGTCTCATGCTAAAATTATGTATAACAATGGTACCAATGTATAGAATTATGCCACAAATGTGTATTTGAATCATATAACTATGTGCTTTGGCCAGTTTGTAAATTTGAACAAGTGTGGGTAACATATTTCCATAACATGCCCCCACTATATATGGATAAATTTGAAAATTGATATAAGTTCCAATGTGGATAACATGTTTCCAAAACATGCCCACATTGAATATGAGAATGTGAATGTGTGTAAGCCATGTCTCTATGGCATGCCCCCATTGAATCTGTAACTATAAATGTGTGGAATCTTGCCTCTATGACATGCCCCCACTGATATTCCCCCCTTTGAGGTGAGGGAAGAATAGAAATTGGTAATTACTTCACCTCAAAAGGATAAGATAACCATATAATTGTGATTGAACTATGTAGCATATAGGAGAACATGTCTAGGTAAATGTATCATTGAAGTGCATATAATATGATCACATCAGATCCTAAGATGCATGATAAATATCATGGTAATGTCTATGTAGTAATAGTACAAGCTCAACAAGAAAATCAAGAACACACACAAGAGCACTCCAAAGCAAGTCAAAAGGCAATGGTCCAAGGAGACCACAAATAATGGGCATGTTCAAATGTCACACAATCAAAGGGACATGACTTAGTCAAATGTCCACAAAAGCAAGAATGACATATTCAAATGTCCATATGACAAGCAATGACATATTCAAATGTCAAAAAATCAAGTAAAGGCATGGGGGCTACAGTTAATGGAGCATATTCAAATGTTTGTTATAAAAATAAAATAGAAAGGGCAAGACACTCAAAGAAGTGCATATAGAAAATCACAAGCAACTAGTATAAACATATCATAGTATCCCATGGATCAAATGTGTTAGAAAAAAATGTTAAGTACATAGCATATCAAGTACACTATAGACGATATAAGCATGGATAAATTCATGTGTTATTAAATATTAGTTCAAACATGATAATATAAAGTGACCATAGAATGATATAACTTAGAAGTATCATGATCATAGAAATGGATACCCCCAACATCTTGGTGACGTGATTAGAGGGAAATCCCAACATCCAAAAGTGTATAGATCATGTATATGTTTATTTTTGTATCACACTCAAATAGAAACATGAAATAAATGTGTATGTAGAAGTAATTGATATGTTATCCATCGACATGGAATTAATGCATAAATGCCAAGGAGCCAATAGAATGTGTAGATGTTGAAAATATTTTTTCATTTTTGAATGTTTTTTTATTTTTTTTGTATTTTTGAAGCATGTAAAAAAGTCACAAATTATATATTTACACGAGTGCATAATGTTCATAAGACTTTTTAGAGGTTTGCCTTCAAGTGTAGCAAGGTGGTATACACTTTTTCCCAATTTTTTTGTAACTGTAAATGGTCCCAACCAATTTATTTTGAGCATTCCTTCTCGTCTTTTTATGCATTGGTATTCAATGATTTTTTTATTACCAATCCACCCACAACAAAGTCACAAGGCCAAACTTTTTTATTATATGTTCACTTAACGTGATCCTAATAAACTCATAAGTGTTCAGTAACCTATGTACATTTTTCACTCAATTATTCTAATTGATGCAATCTATTTTCATGATATTCATTATATTTGATGATGTCTTTAATAGAAACACATAAGGATGATATCTCAAGCTCAATTGGTAAAAATATATATGTACCATATACCAAAGAACAAGGTATAGCTTGGGTAGGTGTGTGAACACTAATGTGATATACCCATAAATCAAACACCATTTATTGGTGCCATTCAATATTTTATCGCTTGATTATATTGCCAAGTATCTTAACAATAGTCTTATTGGTTGCCTCTACATGTCCATTACCCTATGGGTAATAAGGTGTAGAGAATGTATGCTTAATTTGGTATTTATTACAAAAGGATTTAATTGTATTGTTTTTAAATGATGATCCATTATCAAAAATAATAATTGAAGGTATGCTAAAGTGAGAAATAATATTGGTCATAAAAAACTTACATTTGTCATCCCCTGTGGTAAACTCAAGTGGAATTGCTTCCACCCATTTGGTAAACTATTATGTAGTTGTTATTATGAATTTGTGTTCACCAGTAGATTTTAGATTTATATTTCCTATCAAATCAAAACCTCATAAGGTAAAAGGCCATGGTAAAACAATCAATTTTAACTCATGTGATGGTGCATGATTCAAATTTTTTTATTTATGGCATTATAAACACAATGTTTCATGTTCAATACATTCTTGTTCCATAGTAGACCAATAATAAGCTTGGATAATAGTTTTTGGGACATGACTTATCTATTAAAATGCCCACCACACTTGTTGTCATTCATTTATAAGAGTGCAATGTGACTTTCATCTTTATTTAAACATAGAAGTAATTTTTTATCAAAACCTCATTTGAACAAATAATTTCCAATAATACCATGAGAAGTGATTCACATTGTAATTTATGCTTATCAGTCCACATAAAGTGGTCTAGTATATAAGTATGATATAGGAAATTATAAATATCACTGTACCATTTTGTGTTTGTAGAACTACGATTAATAGCAAGAACGGCTAAGGCATCCATTTTATCATAAAAAATGGAAGGGTCTCATAACTATCATATGGTAAAGTCCATATGATCATCATTGATATCAAAAGTCATCAAGTATTTTGCACTTACCATGGCATTTGTATGGTGGTTATCTTTACGAGGAAAACTATTAATAGAAAATATATCAAACGTCTTTGTGAGCTTATCCACCATTTCTTTATATGCAAAAAGATGTTCCTATTTGGTCTAGTAATGATTGGAAACTTGATTAATAACCAATTTAGAATCATAAAAAAAAATTAATGTCCTTTATATGAAGCTTGTGTGTTATGAACAACCCAATTATAAAGGCCTCATATTTAGCTATATTGTTCGTCAAAGAAAAGGCTAATCTAAAAGATAAATGCATGTATTCACCCTCAGGGGTGAAAAATACAATGTCATTACCTACCCCTATTCTACATTTGGATCCTTCAAAAAATATTATCCATGGATTTAAAGATATATTATATGCCTCGAACTCATCACGAAAAGATTCAGTGAGTAGAAAAGGATCTAATAAGTGAGATGTAGTTAATTGTTCAGCTATAGATTGACCTTTTATTGACTTTTGGGATAAAAATTTAAGATCAAACTCTATAAGTTGCATCACCCATTTTTTAATGCAGCTGGTCAGGTGTGTTTTACTCATAAGGAACTTTAATGGATCTTCTTTAACTATAATATGAACCCCATTATTGAGTAGATAATGTCATAGTTTTTGGGTATCAAAAAACAAGGTTAAACATAATTTTTCCATTATTGTATAATTGCATTCATAATTGACCAACTGGAGAATGATGTAATAAATTGCATGCATCATCATTGTATTATGCTATAGGGCCCCAAAGGCCTCATGTGTGGACAAGATATAAATAAATAATGGTCTATCCAAAATAAGAGGCATGAGTATTGGTGGGTTTGATAAATATTATTCGATTTTATCAAAACTTTGTTAATAAACATCATCCCATATAAATTTTGTGTCCTTTTTTAGCAAACACATGAAAGGGATTGTTTTATCAGCCAACTAAGTGATGAATCACCGAATAGGCTAAATTTTACCTTGTAAACATCATAACTAATTTAGATTGGTTATCAGTGGCATTTCAACAATGAATTTTACCTTTTTTATATAAACCTCAATGTCTCACTAAGAAATAATGTACCCAAGGATCTTTCCTGAAGATACTCTTAAAACACATTTTTGGGGTTTTAATCAAATATTAAATTTTTGCAAGCATTCAAATATTTATCATAAATTAGTATCATGGTCTAGAATTGATTGGATATTTAAGTAAATCATTGACATGATCCTAAATAATTTTGTGAATAAAATCATGAAATATATGAGTCATTGCCCTTTGGTATGTGGCTCTTGTGTTTTTGAGTCCAAAGGGCATGATCGTATAACAAAATGTGCCCCATGGTGTAGTAAATGTTATCTTTTTTTATTTGAGGGGTTAATTTTAATTTTTTAATACCCAACAAAGCCATCTATAAATTAAAATGTCTCATATCTAGTTGTAGAATTGACAATCATGTCAACATTTGGTAATGAAAAATTATCTTTTAGACAACCTTTGTTTAAATCCTACTAATCAGAGCAATAACAAATGTCACCATTAGGTTTGGTAATGGGTGCAATGTTGGACACCCAATCAAAATGTGCAATAGCTCATATTAAGACCGCATCTAAGATTTTTTGAATTTTATGTTTTACCAATAATGCCACTTTGGGATGCAACTTACAAATATTTTATTTAATCAGCTTTGCATTGGGGCACCATAATATATTATGCATTTCCATTAATTGATCAATCCCAAGCATATCTAAATAAACCCAAGCAAAATGTTTAGTAAAATCATGAAGGACTTTTTGATAAGCTTTTCCTTCATCATCTTACATCATTTTAGTAAGTAGAACCAATTGAAGTTTCTTTTCCGTAGTTATATTTGATTATTTTTTCATCTAGAAAAGTAGAAATCTCTATGATAAATAATGTAGTAGGAATAGTGTTTGATGCATCATGTTAGATGTTGGTATCATTTCTCTCCCCAAAATAATCATGAGCAAAGGTGGCATGAAGAAACATATTTTATGATAGAAGGAAGGGATATCATCATATGCCCCTAAGTATGCTAGTAATGATTCATCATTGGATAACTCATCCAATGTCAAAATTTCTAAGGAATCAATCTCATCAATCAGATGAGATTTGACCAATCTAAGCTCAATTTTAGAAGTATGCATACATTCTATTTTGGATTTTTTAAAACAAGTTGTACTATGAGAACTATGTTTGTGACTTTCACCTTTTTATGAAAAACCCAAGCCTTGACAGCTCTTATTATTTGTAAATGAGATAGGCTAAGCTATCCCTTGCTCAATTTTACCCAATCCTTATCCTTTGTACCCATATTTGAGAAAATATTGAGAACCAAAATTAGGATTGTGGTGTTGGATTATCCATTTGTTGGACCATTGCACAATGTTTGAAGGGATTAGTATTTATTAGATAGGTGTAAATGAATCCATTATTACTAAATTTTAGTCATGTGTGAAAATTAGATGGAAATACATACATCTCATGTATCCAAGGCCATCCCAAAATAATGTTATAATTTAAATCATTTGGCATAACTTGGCACAAACTAGGTAATGTATGGGAACCCACGATAATATTCACTGTTATTTATCCCAATAGTTATCGTAAAATATTATTAAATCCCTTGATGTTTATATTATATGGTTCCAAATCTTAAGGACTAATTCCAATTAAGGAGAGAAAAGTTACATTGCAAATGTTGAGCCCTAAACCATTGTCCACAAGAACTCATTTTACTATTTTATTACAAAAACATACATGGATGTAGAGTGATAAATAATTTTTTATAAGATTTTGAGGTGGTAAATCCTCCCTTTAAAAATATATATTATTCTCAATCCATTTAATGTAGTTTAAAATAGAATCCACATATGGTGGTTCCACATTGCAAGGTAGAATGGTCATACACAATGCATGTACAAGGACATCTTAGTAATGGGATGAACAATGTATCAAGTCCAAGAGTGAAGTTTTCATAGTAATATCCTTATAATGGGTGGTAACATGGCATGGGGAGAATGTTTGTTTCATGCACTCCCTTTGGCACTTTTTAGTAACAGGTAAAATCTCATTGTAAACATTAAAACAAGAAGGGGTATTGCAAAATGCAATAGATTTACAATAAGTAGATTTGAAACCCCTTATAGATTGAACTAATTTTATAATGCATGATACATAACAAATAACAACAACCATAAGGTATGAAAAATGAAATAATTAATAGAGACATCCATAATAAACATGATTTTTAGAAAAAGAAACTCTGATTATTTGTAAAATTTTATGGAAAATTAGGAATTATAATTTTATTCAAAAAATAGGAAACCCTAAAGCAAAGTGGGTTTTGAGATCAAATATCAGGTTCACCAAATGTTTAACCCTAAATTGTATAAGGATCCTAATGTGGATAGATATGGCTAAGAATATAGAAATGAATAAGCAAAAGGGTGATAAACAGATCTATAGTAGGTCAATTAATTATAAAAATATGATAGAAATATATTGAATTTATTATGTTGAGATATGCTAAAAATTTAAAGTAAAGGTATGCTAGATATGGCAATGACAAATAAATAAGATACTTATGTATTTTTGATGTTAATATAGATCTAGAATTGGAATAAACAAGAGGAAGACTAGAAGAGTATTCTTGAACAGTCACTGAATTCTAGATTAAGTGCCTTTGTACCTTCAAATACTTGCATCAGTCTAGGATGGTTACATCAATGATAGTATTTGGGTTGGATGTAGGCATCCTATACAAAATAACTACTAATTTGGGATGTGACCACCTAAATACTTCTAGGTTTTTTTTGCCTTCACTCTAGTGCATTCAAATTTGGGTCATAGATTATCATTCCTTATCATATAGAAAAACCCTAGTTCTTCACATAGTGGCTATGGGTAAAAATGGGTTAGTGGGCACATGGTGTCAAGTTTCCCCAAATACCCCTCTATCAATGAGCTACCTCAAACTTATGTAGTTATCCCTTATGTGTTGGTTTGTGTGGGAATCATGAAATATATGGAAAACAAGTACAATAGTGACTTATCTTGTAACTTGGAAAATATAGCTCTTGGGTTACTCCAATAATTCATCTCGAGTGTTGTCCCTATGACTAATATGAAAATAGGATAAAATAGGGAAGCTTTGCTCACTTGAGTGCTTGATTAAATGTATTTGGTAAGTTACCTAGTGATTAGGTAAGAAGTTTCTAGGTGAGGAATAGATGAGGGTTGATATTATATTTATATCAATCCCTTTCAAGAATATATTGCATTAAATCACTTAGGTCAGCCATTATGATATGTTTTCTTTATAAATTAGATGACTTTTAGGGTACTAGATACTTGCATCAGTTAAGTACACTTCCATCAATGCAAGCATCTAACTGGGATGCAAGTGTCTAGGTGGTTGTAAAATAGATGCATGCTCAAAACTTACAGAGGCATAAAATAAGTAGGTTTTAAAAATTATTGGAAAGATAAAAGGCATGGGTCATCAACATAAGACTGGTCAGAGTAAGAGACAGGTTAAGGGGCATAAGAGAGCATATGCAAGACTTGAAAAAGTAAATAAGGTCTAAAATTGAGATGAACAAACAAGGTTTGAGTTTGCCAAGTGTGCAAGATTGAGGTGCTATATAATTCAAAAATATTATCTACATAGGTAGTAGTTCTAGATCTTTACCACTCAACCCCAATCTATCACTTGGATGACAAGTTGACATCATAATCCTGGTCTATGGATATGTGGCTAGTGGCACATCCTTTTGAGTGTTGAACTATCATGTCACCATTTAAATTGAAATCTCTCCACAAACTTAGGAAACTAGTCATATAAGTAGATGGTAACATGAATGTGACATAAATTTGATAGATCTTTAGGCCACCAATCATACCCATGATAAAACTTTCATATTATGATAATAGGTGTGAGCCTATCAAGGATCACACAATAATCCATCACGCTTAGAACCTGATGTCTCTCCAAAATACACCTCTTTAAAATAATTTTAGGGTGGAACCAACCCCATAAGTTCCTCTAATTCACTGAATAACAATGATGTGCTCATACACCTAAATGTGTAATAAGGACACCATGTCAAGGCTTCCACCATGGCCCTCTAATGTTAATTTGTAGAGATCCTTATATAAATGGGACCCCAAGGTGTGCCCTCATGAATATCTCATGTTTCACTCCTCAATAACACACATAAATCATACATCCTATAGGAAATGGCTATAATACCTCCATCCATGATAATGAATGAAGCAAATAAACAATACAATTTTTTTCATAATTGTAGAACACCAGAAGTAAAAACATCTCCAAATAGTATAGTGGAATCATGTGCTCTATAATCATCCCCATGGGCATGGTCAATCATATATTTATGTGTATGGAGAACATATCCCTACCCCATCATGGCTTACTCTATGACCCTCTCATGAACCATTGAAAATCTCAAGATATGTCATACATCCTCTAATGTAACAATCATCTCCCTTGTGGGAATCCAAATGTATGTGTATCAAGGTTCCACCTCTCAACTAAAGTTGTCATCAAATGCATATCATAAGGAATCTACCCTAAAAATTCCACATGTCTAAGCCCATCTTGGTCAAACCAAGCTCAATCATCATTTCCATATGCTAAACATATCAAAACTCCCTCACATATAAATCCCTCTGAAACACACATAAGAAAAAGTGACATTAGATACAATCAAATGAAATACAAATTAATGTGAAAAACACTAAGTCAAAGTAATAATTGTCAGAGGTCAAATTTGACAAGATAAGGACAACATCATCACACATTAACATCATGATTAGTCAGTTTTTTTTGTCAATACCATCAACACAAAGGAAATTTCCATCACATTCCTTATGGTACTAAACATCGAGGGTCAATATATAAAATCCTATAAAAATGCCTAAAAAATAGCTAAACTTTAAGAATATAAAAAAATCAAAATTTCAAAATTTGGTTAGAAAGTTGAATTTTTTTAGCATACCAGGTCCTTAGGTTATTTGTATTGTAGGGTAGTCTGTAAGTGATAGAAATGATTAGGTAGTGCATATTGATGGCTCAACAAGGTGATGGCTCATAGATCAAAATTATAATTAACAATATGCAAATTAATTACAAATTTCTAAAAACCCAACCTATTTATATGGTTGGCTTTCTAACTATGCCATATACCTAATCCAATTTCTGAATTAATACTTGTGAACCCTTTGTGAATGTACCTTGAGCATAGTATATTGAAATCATTCCTCTTCAGTTACATTGGAAGTGGAACACACACAACACGATCTCTTGCATGGTAGCATTTCTAAGACTATTAATTAAAATCCATAATACACCAAAATTTTATGGATACTCTCCTTTTTGCATTAATATGGCCCTAATTTTTTTTAATGAGGGCAATTTTTTAATCTCAATGCCATTGCCTTCAAAAATTATCTTATATTATCCAAGGATGAAATTTACCAATATATATTATCTCTTTATGCCTCATTAATGATCGAGTCATGCAAAATAAAAAATAAAATGATACAAATTCATAAAACAAATATTTCAAACAAATCTATAAATTTATACAAATCATCAAGTTTGTCTAATTACATATAAATTTTGATCCAAGTGATCTAACGACCACATCCCTCACATTGAAAGGGAAGCATTCATTGGGCTTATTACAAATTTTCATAGCACCATTTTTTGGCATGATTCAAATTATCATATTTTGGCACAATACACATGATTCATATTATCAAAGTTTACACATTATACATGATTCACAATGGTTCAGATATCAAATAGTTTAGTTACATGATAAATATTGAAACGTTTATACAAATCACAGGGGTACATGGCATGCATAGGCATTCACTTTATAGTCACTTGAGCACATATTCATGCACATTGAGGTGTATATGCATGGGTATATGCACAAAAATTTATAGGGAATATGAATACATGTTTTCACATTCACATACATTTGAGATACATGTTCTAAAATTCAACATGCAGATACATGGTGTTCTATATCAATTTGTAAATATTCGAGGGGCATGATATTTATTCATCCACATATAACACTTTCATATTAATAGGGAATTATATTGGTTCATGCTCATACACAATAGTAAAATTATAGTTGAATGTAAATAGTTATCATTCCACTTCACACTTATCAAATTTGTGTTCATGATGGGGGCATAGACATTTTCCATTATTTTTCAAACATGTAGTTTATTCTATATTGAGTGAAACTACACAATCGAAACTTGTGTTCATTATGGGGGCATGAACATTGCTCATAACTTTTTGCTCGTGTCTTTTATTTACATAGAATAAATTTGATTGAATTAGAGCGAAGCATTGAAATTGAATCTATAATCCATATGTAGTGGTTGATTCATTTTTAGTGATGTGTCAAGGTTCAACAATGCTTAACACATCATTTCTTGACCCCACATGGAGTTTTAATTTCATTTTGGAACTATTCTTAAAATAACCACTTGCAAGTTTGTCCATTTCCCTATCTAGGAAATGAACAAGACCATAAGTTCCCTCTTCTTTTCCACAGTGATTGGGTTAACTATTGACCTTCAACATCTCCACTCTTCATGATCATTCATCTCAACTTATCAATGGGTATTTTACAAATGATACCTTACTCGGTCTCAATGAACAAGAAGCTTACTTCAAATAGGCACTTTGATGCACTGACATTTTTTATAAAGCCTCAAGGTCTAATATGTAAGGGCTAAAACCGAATTTTATAGTCAAAGCATGATGCCCTTGTTAGAGTGGCTCCATCATTATCAATAGAAGTGGATAAAAAAAGGACTAACATTCAAATTTCTTGGTATTCATTTTATTGTTGATAGTTATCCTTCATATGTGTGGTAGTATGTCATTGATAGAGTAGAAAATAAAATCTCTTATTGGATCTCCAAGCTTATATCTTTAACAGGTAAGTTTCATATTTGTACAAAAATCCTCATAGCCAATCATGTCTACTATTATTCATGTTGGGAATCATCTAAAGGCTCACATGAAAAAATAATAAAGGTACTTAGATATTTTCTTTGAGCCATTGTTAAGTAAACTAGAGACTATCACAGGGTTGTTTGGGATATTTAATACCTTCCTCATGATAAAGGAGGAATGGGCACCTTTGATGTCTATAGAAAAAAAATTGCCCTCTATTCTAAATGGGTGGTTAGATCTATTGAAAATAATGAGGATTGAAAAATCCTTCTAAGGCATTGTATTATTACACGTGCCCCTATGGTAAAATTAGTTGGAAGAACATTGGTTTCCACACTCTATTGATTACCACTACCCCTCTAAAGATAGAAGGTTATTTTCTATCCAAGAGTATTTGGAAAGCATTTGAATTGTTATGCCCTTTCTAAAATGGTTTGGGTATGGATATCACAATTGAGTTTCCTTTGGCAACCACAATCTTTAGTGGTCCCCTATTATGACCAATACTAGTATTCTTTTAGTAAAAATGTTAGATATAAAAGCTTTGTGATTATTTGAAAAAGTAATTCACACTATTATGGATTTGAATTCCTCTCATGATTGGATCCATTTGCATATGTTAAAAGACAAATATAAGTTTCTTAATACAAACTTACCTTCCATTGTGCATATCCAAGAGTTAATGCTAGATGTCATTATTGTGCCCTGACACACATGCCATTTTAAAATTTTCAAATAGGGGCCCAATGTTAATTAAACATCCTTTTTAGGTCTTTTGAAGCATAATTCTATGATATATAATTTTGGGAAAGTAGGAATTCAATAAATTTATCTAACACTTAATAAATTCCCAGAGGTGACATTAGTAAATAATTTTATACAAATGATCATTGGCAAGTGGAGTAATGAGAGTCATCCACATGTCACCATCCTGACCTCTCAGTAGAGCCTTTTTTATGGATGATCTAATACAATTGGAGCGATGAGAGCCATCCATGTGTCACCATACCAACCTTCTATAAGTGATGTCAGTAGAGCCTTGTGAATGGATGATCATGGGCAAGCAAAGTAGTGAGAGTTATCCATGTGTTATCATCTTGATCACCCCAAGACCCTTGATCTATGCATAGTATATGAAGCCTAATTATTTATCATAACAACAAAATCTTACCACTTGTAACCATCTCACTAACCCATAGACCAAAAGAAATAATTAAAATAAAACTTGACACTAATACGAGCAAAATAATGACATGTAGACATGTGTCATTAAAATCCATGAAAGCAAATATAAAGACACCAACGTAATGGGTTGAAAGATTCAAAAAGAGGCATCTATCATCTCATGATGACTAAGCATCCAAGAACAAGTGGAAGAAGTCACATTGCATTAAAAAGCCATAGAAAGATGGTTTTATGAATTTTGAATGAAAAGAATAACCAATGAAAACCATTACAGCCACAAATTCATGTGAAGAAATGAATTAATGCATTAAATTCTCAAAGTAGATGTAGCTAAATCCATATATTTTAAATTTCTAAATCCAACTTAATCACACAACATTCAAACATTCAAGTGCATATTACAAATTCAGAGTTCTCTTACAGCGAATAGATTTTTTATTTTTTTCCACTAAGCAAAGGATTTTCAAACCAAAGATTCAATGGTATCCACATCTTGTATTTTAGTTCCCTCTATATAATCTATTTTAAGGCCAAAATAATACATAGATACAACATTTGATTCAACATCCTTGAACCGTGAGTTCAAGCATTATTCAGAGATTTGGGACAAGGTTGAAGAATTCAATCCTTACAAAGCAAAATACCAGCTTTCCCTTTCATGTAGAGATACATGGATAACTTGATGGCAATTAAATTAATTGGTCTCCATAATGCAATGGCCAAACTAAATTTAATGCCTTACATTGACCTACTATATGATTTATTCCTAAATGGCAACATTTTTGGGAAGATATTGCACTTTAGACTAATTAAAACATCAATCACATACATAAGTGGAAATGCCTTCGAGAGGTATTATAGGCTTCTCATATCAGACATGTCATACAATCAAAACATGGTGAACTCATGTCTTATCAACAACAACATCATTATCAAGTTGCATGAAGGGTCTAGCAACCTGAGGAACTTCATAGTCCAAGTCCTTACCTCTATTATTCCTATTATAGCCTTCAAACCAAGGGTAATAATTTTTATGGCCATTTTAAATAGGTATGTGATTTTCCAACTATTATTTATGTTAATGAGGTATGTGTCCCATTGTCGGACATTATTTTGACTTATGACAATATTATATCCCTAGGAGAAATCATCATATCCAATTTAATTTCTAAAATGACAAATCTTAGAAACATATCTGATAGTAACTTCTATATGATGTCCTACATGGTGGATGCAATGACTGCAATGGTCCATTCATAATATGATGAGTCTTAGAAACCATCCTCTAAATACCCCAAGAACATGGTATGTGATGAATTCAATATTCTTTTTGTGTACAAGTTCAAGAAGAATATGAAAAGGATAATTGAGACCTTTTATCCCATAATATATCAAGCCATATATGGGAAGAATATGCCTAGGTTTTTAGATACTATTAAAAATACCATTAGAAATATGGGTGACTATTGGTTGTACCCAAAATTCATAATAATCAAAATTGAAGGCATAAGAGTACGTCCTTTATACCTACCAAGGATTGTACCAGATAAGGTTTTTGAGTAGGAAATTAATACTCAATTAGTTGATAATGTTGATACTGATTTGAGAAAGGTAAAGAAAGTAACCCTCCATCTGACCCCTCTCAGCATTGGTAGAATATAATACACTAGATGGGAGCATCTTCAGTCTATGGGGAGATAAAGATGCACTATGGTTTCAAATGGGCACCCTACAAACACTGGGATCTAAGGAAAAATTCATGGGGAACCTTAAAAGGTATGATAGGAAAATTAGGATCAACTATGGGCATCAGGCTTATGACCATGATAGCATATTCATGAATGCTAAAGATGAATCTGAAGAAGCCATAAAGATGTGTAGGGCCAACATGTATATGATTGTGGTACAAAGGATATAGTATGATCCTACCATCACTAGAGATGATGATAAGAGGATTGAGAAGTAGGAATGGGTTTCCCATCTTATCCATGGACCTCCTCCTCAAATAGATGAAGATGTGTAGACACAAATTGGCCCACTTAGGGACGATCATGCTAAAGAAAGAGTGGAGAGTCTTCCAACTTCCCCTTCACATATAATCATTATTACTTATCCATAGTACATTGTTGAATAAGAGAAGTCTATAAGTCCAATTAGAGTAGATAGTATATTTTCTATGTTGACTTTGCCTCCACTGACTCTAACACATCAGGTAAATCCCTACATTCTTGTCTCATGTTTTTATTACTTCTCCTCCTTTTTCACCACCATTAGCAATGCCCCAATCTCCTAGGCAATCATCATTAGTATTTATCATTCCACCAATGGTGACTACGATATTCCATCACCATCTGATACCACTATAGTCCCTCCATCTACAATTCCACCTTCAATTGGGTTAGCCTCTATTAACACTAAACTAATAGTTATGTACACAAGGAAGCCCAAGGCCCCTCTTATTTCACCCCAAAAGGTGGAAGTGAAAAAATAACAATCAAAAATCCTAAAGGGGAGGAAAGATAAAATAAGAGGATTACAAAGATTAGACCATGTCATAATATATGACAGTGAGGAAGAAGATAAGAGATGAATTACTAAGAATGAATGGGTATTAGGTCCTGACACAAAAGAATCATGGTATATCAATGAGATAACTGGATCAAATCTAGAAGATGAATGACTAATTGAAAGGAGTACTCAATCAGAAGAAACTAATCCATCCCTAGATAGCGAAGGAGATGTGAAAGGGGATGCAGGATCTAAAATATAGATATCTATACAAGAGGCAACATCAACCACACTTTTGAGTTATCCCCCTTAAGTCACTTATACTTTAGTAACAGTCATTCAAGATATTACTCCTTTGGTTATAAGTCCTAATATTTCTCATTTTTTAGTTATTTATTCTATTTCTATAATAGTTATTGGTGCAATAGATTCTTTACATTATTTAAGTCAAATAACCATCCCTAGGTTGTTATTGTACTACTAATTTTTCTCACCATAGCCCAACCTGCTACTATGGATTCTATGGCCACTACTATTATAAATTTTGGGGCTATATATACTATCATTATTGACTATTTGAAAAAACTTTTAAGAACCCCAGTGACTTATTCCTTCTTTAGTGGAAATAGTCCTCAATCCCCTTGTCTAAGTAAAGGGGTACACTTTTAAAACCTAGTGTCTGCCTCTATTTTTGTTACACAAATCACCCTCCTAGGCCATCTACATAGATATAAATTCCCATTGGCTAAGCTACATAAATGGAGATGCCTACAATTTTAGTGCACAAGGTAGAAGGGATGGCTAAGTACATCATAGACACACTAGTCCATAACCAGGTTACTGGTTGGAGGAAAGTTATTCTTTTATTTCTTGTAATAGGGACATCTTCCTCAAATCCTATTCTACCTCTAGGGAAATCGCTTTTGATTACTCAAGGATGTCAGCCAGTTCAGGAAGCTTAGGAAGCATAAGCATAGCCTATAGAACAAACCAAGCAACAAGTTTCCCTGAATATTCCTTCATGGATCAAGCAATTATAGCAAGAAGAAGAAATAAGTAGACAAAATTTGGTAATTACTAAACAAACTTCCATTAAATTCCATTTTGATAGACAAACAAACACTTTAATAAAATTCAAGAGGAAAATTATGGTTGTTGAGGGCCAAAAGGTAGAACTAGAGCAAACAGAATATATCTTCTATTTAACTAAGAGAAGGAAGTTGAATACTTCAAACCCTGATAGGATTAGAGATCTTTACAGTATTATAGACATAATAGGAGGGGTAATCAAGGAAATGTTCAAGAGTTTTGATCAAGCAATACAAAGGTATCTAGAAGTCAATACCATTCAGGCCGCCAAGGGGATAGTAAAAAATTTACAGGGGATAGCGAGGAAGCTTTTTGACACCATTAGTTCAATAAGGTCCACAAAGGCCACCTCCCAACCCAAATGGGGAGACATTATTCAATTTTTCAACAAAATGAAATATATTGATCACAAATGGTGTTTCATAATCCAAACAACAAGAAATAAGGCTTATACCCACCACAATTTAATGATAGCATCTAAAGCTACTTGGGCACAAAATTATATTACAGCCAAAAGGGACATCATACTTGAGTGGCATCAAGAGATGTGAACTCTGGTCCAATAATTTAAAATTTAGAAGGGAAGAGTTATTTATATCCTAAGAGAATTAAGATTTGTTCAAATGATCACTCTGTAGGGACAACAGATGCCAGGGCCCATTTTTGAGAATCTTTTGCAAGCAACATTGGATAGATTCAAAGTAGAGATTGAAGGCATTATTTATAGAACTAGTAATGAGTTAATGCAACTAGTCAATTTTGTAAAAGATAATATTATTGGGACTAAGTTACTACATGATGGGGATATAGTTCCATTAGATATACATAAGAAATAGATGGGCAAGTTTCCTTAGTTATTCAGAGGTCTACCCAATTTTGAGACCATAAAGATCAACATTCAAATGAGACATGTATTTTACCTTTATACGAAAGAAACCAATCAAACAACTACAGTAATAAGGGTCATTCTAACCCCACATCAAAGTTCTCAATATCCTATATATACACTAATGCACACTCAAATTGGGCCATATTATGTCCCACTTCCAACAATTATTTTAGGCTCAGCATTAGTTCCAATGCATGTCTTAGTTGTAACTCTAGTTACAACTCCAGATCCATCCACATCAGCTCTTACTTCAACTATGTCATAGTTTAAATTCTTTTAGTGGTACCACATCAACACCTCCTAATTATACATGTGTACTTACATGGTCTAATTGAGTTAGAATTGTTAGTTCCAAACTTATGTAGCATGTATGTATTTTTAGATGAATAATTCTATTCTGAGCAATTAATGTTATAGACACATGCTTTGCATGAGATTATCATACATTGTTATTTTTGGACTTGTATTTTTAGATTATAGTTAAGAGATGAGACCTTTCCCATTCCAAGCTTATTTATATTTGTATCCTCCTATTTTAGACGAAGGAGAATTTTGGTTGTTGAGATTAATGGGAAATCCTGAAGAAGTTCTGTAATCTTAGACTTGATGTTAAAATCTCGATTCTTCTCTAACTTGTGGATTATGTAAGAATTGATATCATTCTAATTACTTAGTCTTTGGTTATGTATGAGTTATCTTTTATTTACAATCATTCATATTAAGTTATAACTGATCTAAATAACCTTTTGCATATGAATCATAATCCCCCTAATAGATGTGTTATTACAGTCTAACAAACATGGTAACCATTGATCTCATGTGTTTAAGTATGTTATATTTTGGTTCCCTTTGACTCCTTACCATGTTTGATTATTGGTGTGCTATAGTATCTTCAAATAAATATTGGTCTATGATCTCGTATCCAACTTAAGTTCAAGTACTAGTTTTGAAATGTTTCATTTAGTGTGGCTCACAAGTCTCCTTTTCTGCCCTACCTTTCCCTCATTTTTGAGTTTCTTTTGAAGTCCTACCGACCTTATTTAAAACCATCATCCTTCACCCATTTCAAGTAGATCTAGGTTCACTCATCTCCAACTCATCTTTGGTAAATAATTTGTCTCATTCATTTTTATCCCACCAATAGGTTGTCTATAAAACCTAATACTTCATAACTCATGCCTTGGAGTGCATACCTTTTCACTAATCCTAAAATTTTAGAGGATACCTCATAAAAAAACTTATAATATGCATAAAACCCACATCAATAGATAATAAATTTGGTGCTAGAAGGAGGGTCAAACCTCTGCCTCTATTTTTCTTTTAAAAAGATCACTTGATTTGCATAGACGCACCCAAAATACTTACAAGGTCAACCTCGTACACTAACTTACTATTCCCTATCAAATATCCCACCAAGATCGAAGATGGAATATCAAATGTACTATAGCTCTAAAAAATTAATAACAATGAATGAACAAACAACTGTGAGAGAGAAATCAAGAGTGGAAACCATGTATTCAGCTAAAGAACATAGATGTACAAATAGGTGAGTAGATGTGTAACTACCCCTATAATAGTGATAACCCCCACCTAGAATATCCAATTTGTTGGGTGAATATTTTGTCGACCAGCTAACTAGTGAGCAAAATAGGTCTCTTCAACCACAGCATAGGGAGATTGGTTGGCTAAGAGTGTAGGTTTACCACATCAAAAGGGGACAAATCTCTCCTCTCATCAAGGGGAGGTTCCCTATAACTATGAAGGAGATATATACTATATATATAAGCAAAAAATAACACTCAAGGGTAGGATATCACCATCCATCTCTCTTTTTTTAGAGATGATATTCACAAACAGAGGAGAAAATCCTTATGAAGACGCTGAAGGCACTTCTCTTCTTTCAAAAGTGATCTTGCAGGGAACAACAGGAGTTCTTTTAGGTAGTGACAAGTAACTGGTAACCAAGGAAGTAGTAACCAGTAGACTGATATGTAGCACAAAGTCTCCACCTCAACTACCCAAGAGTGAGATAGGAAGGATAATTAGGGCACAAAGTCATCCCAAGGTCCTTTACATAGAAACAAAAAATAAACACACACTAAAGATAACTATGACAGCACAAAGTCTGACAACAACTAGCTTCAGGACACCTTCCTTATCACTTCCACTAGCTCTGCTTGTTAAATTGAATAAATAAGAATGCATTTAGGAAATAGACATAAGAACAATCTCCTAGAATGATACAATCTATAACAGCACAAAGTCTAAAAGTAACTTGCTTTCTGATTCAAACAAAGAAATATGATGAACAATCTGAGCTCAAAGTCTCAGTAATGCCTTTCAATTAGGATAAAGTTTTGCTTCTAGTAACGGGAAGATCTCCTTTAAAATGACATAAGAGACTATAATATATAGTAGCCAAGAAAGGCTTGGTGCTTTGTTCCATGGAATAGCCCATGCTGCACTCAATGCATTAAATGCATTTTTAGTTTTATTAAAGAGGGCCATGCTAGGACAGGGCAGCTGCCTTAATTGTGGCATGTTGATTCATCTTGAATGTCTTCTCCTGGGCCTGAGTCATCTAGTCTATCACTTGATATCTGCACAGCTATCCAATTTACCTTTACTCCAAAGGAGACAAATAGGCTGCACCTTCAATGTTTGTAGGCTCAAATATCTACCTGGTGGACTATTCCACCTACAAGAAATAACTCCTATAGATATTTTGGCCTTTCCCTCTTTCTTGCTACAATTTGAGCCCTTGAACCATCTTTTCCCCTTTCTAGTTCATTTGGTTCTTCCTCTCAGTGGTTCTTCCTTTCGGCCTTGGCCTTAAGGCCTTTGAATGCATTTGAGTCTGAATTTAAGCCTGCAAAGATCAACAAACACTATATTGCCACAAATTTGACGTCTTTGGGTCCGTCATTGTTTAAAAGCTAACAGCTAGTTGATTGTCCCTAATTTGACGACTACAAGTCCGTCATCCTCCTTAGCAATTCCTTCATGTCTTTCCCGCTTGCTTTGGTCACTTTTCACTGATCTTAACAAATGACACGTGGCACCTTCCACTATGAAACAAGTGAGGACACTTCGCAGCATCCACTTAACTTATAGAAGCTCTAGACCCCTTTTGAGAGTCCTGCAAAAGATGACACGTGGCAGCTTCCACTGAGCTCCTAGAAATATTGTATAAATATTTAGGACTCTTTTAGATTCAAACAAATGTAGACACTTGTTGCACTTTGCTTGACCTTAGCACCTCACCTAGGGCCCACCACAGTCCTTACGAAACAAAATGAAGAAACTACAGATGTTGACACTTATTACGCTCTACCAAGCTTTTCAAGGGACACATGGCATCTTTTGCTGCTTTGTATAAAACCATATTACAACCTTCCACTATCACCACTTGGCACCCTCCATGGGACTCTGAGAGAAGCCTTTTGAAATAAGCTTTGAAACTTATTAGAAACCTGAGACATAGATGTAGACACTTGTCGTGCTCCGCTGAGCTAGAACGTGACATGTGGCACGTTTTATTGCTTTAAAACTTATTAGAAACTGAGTCTTGGTAGATGACACTTGGCACCCTCTATGGTACTCTAAGAGAAGCTTATTACAAGAAGCTTTGAAGCTTATAAGAAAATTGAGACGCGGATGTAGACACCTGTCATGCTCCACTGAGTTTAGCCACTCCCCTGTGACCCACCACAGTCTTTGCTCAATATTGAAACAAAAGGAAGAGATCACGGATGTTGACACTTGGTGGCTTTCACCAAGTTTTACAAGGGACAAATGGCATGTTTTATTACTTTTTAGAAACAAATTGTAATGGGTCTCGATAGATGACACTTGGCAGCTTTCACTTTCAGGTTTTTTCCTTTCAGACACTCCTTTGAACCATTGAACCGTGAAGCATTTGAACTTGATGAACTTTGACAAAGTGCTTGACTCTTTGAAGCTTGTCAATGAACCCTTTGGTTAAACCTTGGTGCTAAACCAACCTTGAAATTGCCTAAGTGTTGAGAGCTTGTTCCTTCCCTGCAGAGTCTATAGATTTAACCTGCAAAGTCTGTAGAACTGAGTCCATAGAATCCCACTGTAAAGTCCATAGAATCAAGCCTACAGAGTCTGTAGATTTCTAAGCTTGAAAAATGAGGAATTTGAATGCTCAGAACAAATTTTGAAAAGGGAAGAGACAATTTTGGTATTGTAGGGCCAAAATAGTTCAAATGTTGTTCCAAAAATGAGTGACATTTTTTGGGAACAATAGCTGGCTCCAATTGGGGAACTTCCTTCAGTTGAAAACTTGAAATAGTTGAGGGGAGTAGAAACTAGAATCTCCAGTGCCTTCAAATATGCCATTGGGCTATGGAGTCATGCTACCCAAAAAAGAAAGGTGCCAAAAATGAAAATGAAAATCACAAAATAGAACTAAAGACTATACAAATATACATATGTACAGGTGAACTCATCTGATACTTCAAGAATTGAAGTGATTCAGATGCTGCCCATTATGAGACAATGAAGATGGCATTTCATCCTAATAAATTAGTAGGAAACCATTTTATCCCCAAAATCGATGATGGGTGAATGGAACTCTCCACCAGGAATCACATTTTTTTTTGCACTCCTTTTGGCTCTCTCTTCTCGCTCCATGGCAAGACGTGATCTTCAATCTATAAACCATAAATATTTGCTCCCTCAGTGAAGATTTCCTTTTTCTAACTTTGGAGCACAGTAGTATGGTCCACTACCATCACTTGATGTTCTACTAGTTCAGTCCAGCACATGTTTTGATTATCAGCATCAAACTCCTGACAAACCATTAGCTCAGCATGTCCTTTGGTGTGAAGGAGTTTGACATCTTGGTTTTGAGCAGCCTTCAATTTAAGCAACAAAGATTCACACTCAGCTGTGTTGTTGGTGTTGCTAAACTACAACTTGCATGAAGGAAAAATATCTCCTTGAGGAGATATCAACATAGTCCCAGCTCTAGCATTGGTAGAAGAATTGCTGCCATCAGATTCCAGGATCCAAACATCATCAAAAACTAATATTCTATTAGATTTCTCTTCATTGGAAGTGGAAGATACTTTTTCATATGTACTACACCCTACCAATTCTTATAATGTCTTATTTGAATTGATTTTCAGATTGCAACCTACAGGACTTTCATCTGTAAAAACATGAACACCACTGTGGTCAAGAAGTAATTACCTTTGCTTGAAGACTCAAATAGAATTTGAGCTACAGGGGCTGATGTTTGGGTGACCGCATATTTTTCCTCCTTTTTAGGGAGTAATCTCTTCATTACACCTTTGACAGGAATCCTTGCCTCAAACAGGTCCATGCTTAGTTCTCCTCCCACATCCTTGTAGAAATTTTGTCTAAGCAGAATGCCATAGGATGTTGGGACGTCAGCCACCAAGACAGTCATCTTGATTTTTTTATCTAGAAAGGTTACAAATGCAAATTAGGCATCTTTGATTTGCCCCAGTAGTGGTACTTGCTTGTTCTCCATGGAGAAACATCTACCGAATGTCTTCGTCAATGTGAGACCAAGGGATTCTACCAACTTGGCGGGCATGACATTGTCTGAAGCTCCAAAATCAATGATGTAATTACTCAGTTTGTGATCATTTATCAACAAGTAAACATAGAAAATCTCTATTTTCCAAGGGGTGACAGGAGGAGTAATGACAAGGTTGTTTGGTATAGACATGTTCTTTGGGGGATCATGAGTTACCTTCTTAGCTTTTTGTTCTGCAGGGATGGTTGTATTCTTCGCAAACTCTACCAACCTATCCAACTACTCAGGATTGGCTTGTAGGAATTCAAATTTAGTCATTTGGATTTTAGTTTTCTTGACATGGTCAATTATGTCAAATGTCTAAAATTAACTAGGAACAGATGATGGGAGTTCCTCCTTTTGGTTTTTGGGAGGGAGAAGACTGATCTGTAAAATTAAAGTTGAAGGTGTAGAAACGTTTGATGTATTTACCTTTCTAGCAATCACCAAGCCCTTTGGATGGAAAGGCAGAGTAGTTCCTCATTTGGCAATTGAAATTTTAGGTTGAGGTTGCTCCTCTGCTTTCTCCTTATCAACTGGTTAAGCTGATTGATTCTTGGATTGGGTGAATATAGCATATGATCCCTCAGCTGCATTACCTTCACTTTTAGGTTCATCCTAATAATTCAGAAAACCAATATTGGAGTCGCTAGCTAATTCTTCTTGATCCTCCATGAAGAGATCAGCATCATTTTCTTTCTCAAACTTAGGTTGGAAAGAGAAATCATGTTCTGTTTCCAGATATCCAACTGCTGAGTTAGTTGGAGGTGCTTCAAGGGCAAGGTTCCTCTGTGGGGGAGGAAGATGATTTAGCTGCCCTTGATTCTTGGCAGCATTGCCTTGATATGGCTAATTCTAAAATGTCCTCATTGGCATATCCCAATTAAGAGGAGCAGATATACCTTGGGTCATTTGTCTCTTCAAGGCTAGCAATTCATTTGCCAGCTTTTGCACTATTTGATCCATGGTGCCCGTAGATGGATATTTAAAAGATGAAGAGAATTTACCTCTGTTTGGGTCTCTCCTTATCTTCCCTACCAAGATAAGGTCATCTTCTACCTTAGTAGCCAAGTCTTGAGTAGTAGTAAGGTCTATGTGACCAACGTGTCTTAGTAGAAAACTCACTTTAGGCAACTGTGAGTTGATGATGAAGCATTTGAGGTTTTCATGTGTTGGTTGAGCAATTGCAGGAATTCTGTTCCTGAGCTTGTCAAACTTGGAATTGAAATCCCTCATAGGCTCAGGAGGCTCCTTCTTCATCTGTGTGAGCTAGGCCAGCAAAGCATGTGCATCCTCTGTAGGCTTGAACCTGGCTTCAAATTTAGCTTTGAGTGTGTTCTAGTCAGTCATTGATCTAGCTTGTAGATGGTAGAAACCAGTCTGTAGTAGCACCTTGTAGTGTTTTCATGAAAAACTTGATTACCACGTCTTCAAATTCCACTCTTATCACACCACAAGCTATGCTGAAGGTTGTAATGTGTTTATTAGGGTGAACTCTCCCATCCCCAAAGAATTTGGGGAAATTATTCCTAGAGCTGCGTAGAAGTTCATGCAGAGGTGGAGTAAGATTAAGTGGGCCAAATAAGTTATCTCAGGGGCCTTGAACTGCCATGATGGGATTATGAAAAAGAGGGATAACAAATCTAGGTGGCATGTGGATAGGCAAAGCTTTACTAACAATAGAAGAAGCAATTCTACCTTGTGTGGGTGTCCTGGTATGGGTAGGAGGAACACTCCTAGATCTTTGAGCTTGAAGTTGGGGAGGGAACAAATCGAAATTACCCTACTGGACCAACTCAAAAATTAGGTCAACAACACCTTGGGTTCTTTGGCTTCTTGTATAGCATGGAGTTGCCAGATTGTAGAATAAAAATGAGAAATAACTAGTCCTGCTTCAGCTTGAAACTTGAGGCTTCAAACTGCTTGTTCTTCCCCAGTGGAGTCGCTAAAAACTATTGCGCGAAGTTGGGAGGAAAAATTAACAATGGGAAAGCACTGGAGTAGCTTGTTCTTCCACAGTGGAATAAATGGATAAGGCTATAATCATAATGGGTAAGACACAGGTGATGTTTCAATCTAAAGCTTGAGGCTTCAAATTGCACAAAATTATTGAGTCCCTAGCAGAGTCACCAAAAATTATTGCGCGAAGCTGGGAGGAAAAATTAATAATGGGAAAGCACTAGAGCAACTTGTTCTTCCATAGTGGGATAAATGGATAATGCTATAATGATAATGGGTAAGACACAGGTGATGTTTCAATTTGAAGCTTGAGGCTTTAAATGGTACAAAATTACTGTGTCCCCAATGGAGTCACCAAAAATTGTTGGGTGAATATTTTGTCGACCAGCTAACTGGTGAGCAAAATAGGTCTCTTCAACCACATCATTGGGAGATTGGTTGGCTAAGTGTGCAGGTTTACCACATCAAAAGGGGACAAATCTCTCCTCTCATTAAGGGGAGGTTCCCTATAACTATGAAGGAGCTATATACTATATATATAAGCAGAAAATAACACTCAGGGGTAGGATAATGTCATGTCCCCTTTTCAGGTGACATCTTTAGACTTGATGGTTAGCCTATTATGCGACCCTCGTAGGCTGATAGGATGGATAGAGGGTCTTGATGGAGCTTGGCTTGGCTTCAATTAGCAAAATTTCTACAGTTGGCTTTTATTCAGGCTATTTTAGAGATGTTTGTCTGAGCTCCTATTACTTAGGGACTTCTGACATGCAGCGAAGCACCCTTATTTTGATATGGTCATGTGCAGATTCACTCCTTGATTCACCAGCTTCAATCGGTTCGAGGATCAGACGTATATTGAGGGAGATATTAATATTTAATTGATTTAATCAAATATTAATTATTTGGTCTAATTTTAATTTAGAAACCCTAATTCTAATTTAAGAAAACCCTAATTAGGGTAAGCATATCTTTTTGAGGGTATAAGGGTTTCTCATGGGAGGCCATTATGGATTGATGCATTGATTATTGATTTTGATATTGAAGAATTCTTCTGTGAAGACTGAGCCAAGGGTTCCAGGATTCCATTTGTAGTGAAAAACATCCACTCTTCATTGTGTGCGATTCAGAGGCTGTGAGATATCAGTTGATCTATTGCCGATTTGAGAGATAGCTTCATACAGAAGTTATCATAGAGGTTTACAGATTTGAGAGGTAACTTCATACAAAAGTTGTCACAGAGCTTTCTAGGTATTTATTTTATTAGGTTTTTGATTCAATAAGTTATACAGATAGAGATCTTCTATATTAGAGTCATATATCTTGAGATTAGGGGTCCAACAAATAGGGTGTGTTATATTGGTGGCCGTATGAAGTTCGTACAGATCCATGCAGAGATCGACATCGGTAGGTAGAGGCCGACAAAGACTGACATCAACTGACTATAGACTGATGTTGACAAAATAGCTGACTGACATCAACCAGCGTCGGCAGCATATCGACCGACGATGGCATAATAATCAACGTTGGCGACTGTGTGTTGACACAGCGACCCGAGCAGTTCCAGATTCAGGGTTTATTTCTAGATTTGCAAAAGCCCAGGTTTTTAAGACCATATTTGAATATTATTTTATATGCATGATAGAGGATATCATTTGTAATCATCTGGATGAATAATAAGAGATTATACTGTGATTTATTTGTTTAATTAAATTTATTCTGCAAAATCGTATCTTTATTCAGAGCTTTTGTATTTTCTATATTCCTTACTGGTTGGGGATATTACAGTGGTATCAAAGCTTTTAACAGAAAAAAGGAGCCCCTAAGAAAGGGATATTACAGTGGTATCAGAGCTTTTGACAGAAAAAAGGAGCCCTTAAGAAAGGGACATTACAGTGGTATCAGAGCCAAATTCCTGCCATCCTGTTGGGCAAATTAGAGCCAAAATCCTGCCAACCTGTTGGGTAGATCAGAGCTAATGTTCTGCCATCCTATTCGGTAGTTTGGGTAGATTTGTCATTGAATCAATGAAGTACCCATGATTACTTCAAGTACTCAGAGACAGTGGGACAAGGATATGGAGAAGCTGAAACAAAGTTTGAAGAGGTTAAATGAGTTTTTTTCAGACCCTACATTCGAAGACAAATCCACACGGTATATGATAGCAAATGAGGAGTGGGAGTTATTATCACCTCAAGTTTGGGAGAGGGTGTCTTTTGAGCACTACAAATCAATTAGACAGGGCAACAACATGTCCCATGATTCTTATGAGATAAGAGATAGTGACGATGAGATAGTTTCAGCAGCAGCTTCTTCAAAGTTAGATGAGGATGAGTCTGATGCTTGCACTCAGAGTGTAGAGGTGTGCTCAGATGTTAGTACACTGAGTGTTGATGATCTCTTAGATATGGTCGAGATTGTAGAAGAGTCCCAAGATCTGATTATTGCAGATGACACTCAGGAGAATGCAGTGGACAGTTTTGAGGACTTAGTTTCACCGATAGTTTCCTTCGATACGGAGGAGTTAGACAGTGATGCTACAGTTGTTGATACTTGGTATGTTGATATGAGCTTTGGATTTGATTTGTAGAGTATGGATGGTAGTATTATAGAGGTTAGTGATTCTGAGTCTACTCGTTTGGACCATGCATCAGAGGAGGATTGTAGGAGACAATCTAGCCAGTGCCACCATGTGTCTAGTCAGCTGAGAGTTAGTGAGCGAGACATTGCTACTACTTGCAAGCATTTTGATGCTACTCATCAGTTGTTAGCAGTTTATGGATGGGGTTCTCCTACTAGCATTGAGTAGGGAGGCAGTTATTTGTCCTTGACAGAGATCCACTCTTTATGGGAGGCTATCCAGATTCTGAGACAGGATTATATGCAGTTGGTAGCCGATAGAGATTATCTTATGGAGTGGGGTAGCATAGCATATGATGCATTATTGGTCAAGGAAGATAAGGTGAGTGATCTTACTCAGCAACTCGAGGTGACTTCTGAGATTCTTGAGAGTACACAATTGGCTTTCGAGGAGTCACAGTTTCATTTGGCTGAGGTGACTGCAGAGTTGGAGCATTTGCAGTCTTCACCAGCGCCAGACCCAGTCCATTTGTATATTGAGATGGTTGGTGGTGAGTACATTCCTACAGTGGTTGTTGAGGAACATGTTGTTGGAGCTGACACACATGTTCAAGATTTGGGAGTACCTGGTCCTGATGAGTTTGGCATACCAGTGGAGTTGAGTTTTTAGATTGATTCTTCTCATGTCGATGACAGTGTGGTACAGTTGGTCGTGCCACCTTTATAGAGGGATCAGTTATGGGATGGATTGGCACCATCTTTTGTAGATGGTATTAGCATTTTGAGTTGTCTATTCTACTTAGGTTATGGTACTTTGAGAGTTTGCTTCTCATGGGTTCTTGACTATGGCAGTTGTGCTTTTGGAGTTTGGTTGAGTAGTATTTTCCAGTTTGATTATGGACTCCTCTTTGTTCTATTTTACAGGATATTGCAGGAGCTTGCATTGATTGTCATCAGTATAGATCATGACTACATTTGGGATCTAGGTGGATTGATTGGTTTGTTGTTTATAGATTGCTTGGGGGAAAGCAATTTTAGGAGGGGCGGATTGTCATGTCCCCTTTTCAGGTGACATCTTCAGACTTGATGGTTAGCCTATTATGCGGCCCTCGTAGGCTGATAGGATGGATAGAGGGTCTTGATGGAGCTTGGCTTAGCTTCGATTAGCAAAATTTCTACAGTTGGCTTTTATTCAATCTATTTCAGAGATGTTTGTCTAAGCTCCTATTATTTAGGGACTTCTGACATGCAGTAGAGCACCCTTATTTTGATATGGTCATGTGTAGATTCACTCCCTGATTCACCAACTTCAATCGGTTTGAGGATCGGACATATATTGAGGGAGATATTAATATTTGATTGATTTAATCAAATATTAATTATTTGGTCTAATTTTAATTTATAAACCCTAATTCTAATTTAAGAAAACCCTAATTAGGGCAAGCATATCATTTTGAGGGTATGAGGGTTTCTCATGGGAGGCCATTATGGATTGATGCATTGATTATTGATTTTGATATTGAAGAATTCTTCTGTGAAGACTGAGCCAAGGGTTCTAGGATTCCATTTGTAGTGAAGAACGTCCACTCTTCATTGTGTGTGATTCAGAGGCTGTGAGATATCAGCTGATCTATTGCCGATTTGAGAGATAGCTTCATACAGAAGTTATCACAGAGGTTTACATATTTGAGAGGTAACTTCATACAAAAGTTGTCACAGAGCTTTTTAGGTATTTATTTTATTAGGTTTTTGTTTTAATAAGTTATACAGATAGAGATCTTCTGTATTAGAGTCATATATCTTGAGATCAGGGGTCCAACAAATAGGGTGTGTTATATTGGCAGTTGTACGAAGTCTGTACAAATTTGCGTAGAGACTGACATCGATAGGCAGAGGTCGACAGAGACTGACATCGATCGACTATAGACTGACGTCGGCAGAATAGCTGACCGACATCAACCGACGTCGGCAGCATATCGACCGATGACGGCATAATAACCAACGTCGGTGACTATGTGTTGACACAGCGACCCGAGCAGTTCCAGATTTAGGGTTTATTTCTAGATTTGCAAAAGCCCAAGTTTTTAAGACCGTATTTGAATATTCTTTTATATGCATGACAGAGGATATCATTTTTAATCATCTGGATGAATAATAAGAGATTATACTGTGATTTATTTGTTTAATTGAATTTATTCTACAAAATCGTATCTTTGTTCAGAGCTTTTGTATTTTCTATATTCCTTACTAGTTGGGGATATTACAGTGGTATCAAAGCTTTTGATGGAAAAAAGGAGCCCCTAAGAAAGGGATATTATAGTGGTATCAGAGCTTTTGATGAAAAAAAGGAGCCCCTAAGAAAGGGACATTACAGATAACACCATCCATCTCTCTTTTTTCAGAGATGATGATCACAAATAGAGCAAAAAATCTTGGTGAAGACACTAAAGGCACTTCTCTTCTTTTAGAAGTGATCTTGCAGGGAACAGCAGGAGTTCTTTTAGGTAGTGACAAGTAACTGGTAACCAAGGGCATAGTAACCAACAGACTAAGATGTAACACAAAGTCTCCACCTCTACTGCCCAAGAGTGAGATACGAAGGACAATGAGGGCACAAAGTCATCCCAAGGTCCTTTGCACAGAAACAAAAAATAAACACACACTGAAGACAACTATGATAGCACAAAGTCTAATAGTAACTATCTTCTAGACACCTTCCTTATCACTTCCACTATCCCTACTTGTTAAATTGAATAAACAAGAATATATTTAGGAAATAGACATAAGAACAATCTCCTAGAATGATACAAGCTATAATAGCACAAAGTCTGAAAGTAACTTGCTTTCTGATTCAAACAAAGAAATATGATGAACAATCTGAGCTCAAAGTCTCAGTAATGCCTTTCAATTTGGATAGAGTTTTACTTCTAGTAACGAGAAGATCTCCTTTAAAATGACATAAGAGACTACAATATATAACAGCCAATAAAGGCTTGGCACTTTGTTCCCTGGAATAACCCATGTTGCACTCAATGCATTGAATGCATTTTTAGTTTTGTCAAAGAGGGCCATGCTAGGACAGGGTAGTCGCCTTAATTATGGCATGTTGATTCATCTCGAATGTCTTCTCCTAGACCTAAGTCATCTGGTTTGTCACCTAATATCTGTGCAGTTGTCCACTTCACCTTTACTCCAAAGGAGACAAACAGGCCATTCTTTCAATGTTTGCAGGCTCAAATATCTACTTGGTGGACTGTTCCACCTACTGGAAATAACTCCTGTAGATATTTTGGCCTTTCCCTCTTTCCTGCTACAATTTGAGCCCTCGAGCCATCATTTCCCCTTTTTAGTTCTTTTGGTTCTTCCTCTCAGTGGTTCTTCCTTTTGGCCTTGGCCTTAAGGCCTTTGAATGCGTTCAGGTTAGTGTTTAAGCCTGCAAAGATCAACAAACACTTTATTGCCATAAATTTGACGTCTTTGGGTCCATCATTGTTTAAAAGCTAATGGCTAGTTGATTGTCCCTAATTTGATGACTGTGAGTCCGCCATCCTCCTTAGAAATTCCTTCTTGTCTTTCCCACTTGCTTTGGCCACTTTCCACTGATCTTAACAAATGACATGTGGCACCTTCTACTGTGAAAAAGGTGAGGACACTTGGCAGCATCCACTTAACTTATAGAAGCTCTAGACCCCTTTTGAGAGTCCTGTAAAAGACGACACGTGGTAGCTTCCACCAAGCTCCTAGAAACACTGTAGAAACATTTGGGACCCTTTTGGATTCATGCAGACGTAGACACTTGTCGTGCTCCACTTGACTTTATCACCTCACCCAGGGCCCACCACAGTCCTTACAAAACAAAAGGAAGAACTGTGGATGTTGACACTTGTCACACTCCGCTGAGCTTTTCAAGGGACACATGGGGTCTTTCACTGCTTTGTAGAAAAACATATTACAACCTTCCACTATCACCACTTGGTGCCCTCCATAGGACTCTGAGATAAGCCTTTTGAAATAAGCTTTGAAACTTATTAGAAACCTAAGACACAGACGTAGACACTTGTCATGCTATGTTGAGATAAAATGGGACACGTGGCACGTTTTGTTGCTTTGAAACGTATTAGAAACTGAGTCCTAGAAGATGACATTTGGCACCCTCTATAGTACTCTGAGAGAAGCTTATTGTAAGAATTTTTGAAGCTTATAATAAATTTGAGATGCAGATGCAGACACCTGTCACACTCTGTTGAGTTTAGCCACTCACCTAGGGCCCACCACAATCTTTGCTCAATATCAAAACAAAAGGAAGAGACCGTGGATGTTGACACTTGGCAGCTTCCATCGAGTTTTACAAGGGACACGTGGCACATTCCATTGCTTTTCAGAAACAAATTGTAACGGGTCTCGATAGATGACACTTGGCAGCTTCTGCTTTTAGGCTTTTTCCGTTTGGGCACTCCTTTAAACCATTGAACTGTGAAGCGTTTGAACTTGATGAACTTTGACAAAGCGCTTGACTCTTTGAAGCTTGCTGATGAACCCTTTGGTTGAACCTTGGCACTGAACCAACCTTGAAATTTCCTAAGTGTTGAGAGCATGTTCCTTCCCTGTAAAGTCTGTAGATTCAACCTGTGAAGTCCGTAGAACTGAGTCCGTAGAATCCCGCCTGCAGAGTCCATAAAATCAAGCCTGCAGAGTCCGTAGATTTTTGAAGAGCTTGAAAAATGAGGAATTTGAATGCTCAGAACAAATTTTGAAAAGGAAAGAGACAATTTTGGTCTTGTAGGGCCAAAATAGTTCAAATGTTTTTTCAAAAATGAGTGACATTTTTTGGGGACAACACAATCAATAGTCAACTGGTCAAAGGAGTAACTCCCACTAGCTAAAATAGGGTGATCAATTGTAACTCCCTATGACTAAATACACCTAATAAAGATAAACCATGTATAGGAATATCTCAAATAAAATAAATAAACAAAAAATAAAGTCCTATACTAACACCCCCCCTTAAGCATAGCTTAGGTGGGTAGAGAAAATGGGTCCCAATAACAAGGCCTGATGAGGTACCCATGTATAAAAAAACTCTCATAAAGTGGAGAAAAGGAGGAAACCCATAGGAAAAAAATTCCCCCCAAAAGAGTGAAGAAATATTACATGCTCTAAGGATGTTAGGCACAACCTAAAATGCATCCACAAGTGAGAAAAACATAGCACATAAAGATAAGAGATAATAAGTCTCCATAGAAGATGTTGAAGCTGCCTATAGTAGAGCTCACAAATTGATGAATGTCACTAACAAGATCCTCTGTCTGAATACTGCAAGAGCTCCATCTGCATTGAATAATGATTATTCCTTTTACTAAAGGAATAACATGATGTGTTTACCAAAAGTCTACCCATTCCATACAGTAAGATGAAGGCAGTAGTAGTACAAAGACATCCAAAAGATGTCCAAAAATAAGGCATGTTATAGGTTTGCCAAGATCATGCACAAGAATGGAAGGTAATTCAATTGAATTGAACCTATTAGAAGAAGGACATGGAAAAATTTCTAGAAAAATGTCCATGTGAAGAGGATAGTTCAACTTAACAATCATCAAAATTAAAAAAGATACTATAGATGAAGCACACAGTTCTACAATATGAATATCCATAGGAACATATGAGTCATCAAATCTCTCAATGTGTGTACTCACATTGGAAGCAATAGACTCATCCAAATTACAAGACTATGAAGGCTCTAGAAGAGTAACATCCTAAAAAAGAACAAAAGTAGAATCTACAATGTGACAACTAAGACTAGATAGAATCTCATCCTATAGTGGTGGATCAATAAAAGGAAAAAGACAATCCAATATGAATGTGTCATCACAAGAAATAGGAGTAGGAGGAGGGAGTACAATACTCTCTAAAGAGATGATAGAAAGATAAGGAGTGATATATATCTCAGTAGGATCTCTAAAAAGAGACTATAGGATGATCCAAATACTGCAAGGACATGCTATATGTTCTACATGGAAATGAATATCCATGGAAACATGTAACAATATGGTACCAAGATCCTTGTCATAAGTGTTAGCCCACTTATTGTACTGACCTAAGTTAGAAGGGGTAGAAATCTATCTATATAAGAATGGAGTATGATTCTTGCTTGTGAGAAAGTGTTTCATGTAATCACACAGTTTTTATTTCTAAGAATAACCACTGGTTTAGAATCAACTCTCCTCATTAGTTGATATCTCTCAAGTAGAGTCCACATGACTGAGAGTAGACACCAAATAAGTGCAATGAGAAAAAAACATTACATAAGTGATAATACATGCTTAATGAATAAACTTTAGGCACAACTGATAATGTGTCCAAGTGAGAAAGCAATATAGGAATCAATATAAATATTACATGCTCCTAATAAGGATGTTGGGCATAGTCAAAAATGCATCCACATTTGAGCAATCAATGTATGAGATATAATGTAGAAATCAGTAGGTCCCATAACACAGGCAACCCCCAAAAATATGGCACTTTATAACTTTAGTGCATTTATAAAACAAATTGGACCAATGGAAATAAGATGAAAAACCATGCTCTTTTGAGAAAAAATGGCACTCAATTCTAAGTTACCAATCAAAATTTATAAAAAATTACATTTCTTGTCATTAATAGCCTATTTAATGAATTTGAATTACAAGTTTAAATGTGCAAGTGGAAAGGGAGTGAGCATAGCCTTCCATCCAGTCAATGAAATTGAAATTGAACATTAGACCTCTTCAAGTCAACTAAAGTCAAAAACAACCCTCATACTTTCCCCTATGTGCTATCAAGCAAAAACAAGCCACTTAAGGCAAAATAAAATAGCTATTTAAAAATAATTACTAAAAAATAACTAATTTTAGAAAGATTTTAGGGCATAATTTTAGGTTATTAGACTTTTACAAAGAGAAGTAAGGTACCAAAAAGGGCATCATCATTGAGGAAGAAAGGAAAGAAGATCAATTATATGCCACCAAGGAGGGTTTCAAGCCTTTAAAAGGCACGTCGATTACCAATGAAAGAATGAATACTCAAAAAAATTCAACTTGGGCTCAGCCAGTATGCAAACTAGGTTTAGCATAATTATGGATAATCGAGCAAGACCAGGATGATTACCACATAAAGATCCTAACAAAGGTAGGTTAGAGGTTATGACCAGGATGCATCAAGACTCTATACGATGGTTTAGTTGTACTCAAAAGTAATTTTACCATGTTAGAAGTGGTTTTGATGGGTCATAGACTCGTTGCAAGTGGAAAGGCACAAAAATAATGATGTTAGATGATAGACTAACATGAAGATTAGGCTATTGACTGCAGGATCTCTACACATTATCTCCTCAATGGCCACATAGATCAATGAACAAACCATGCAGACCAATGAGATTTTGTGCACCTTAAGCTAAGCATATATTTTAGCTCTTTACGTTTGCCTTGTATACTTCATTATGGATGGAATCAAAACAACATGCAGGAGCAAGACGTGGAGATTAGAGATTGGACAAAACTGTTCAGAAGATGTTAGATCAACAAAAAAATCCCAAGCACTTTTCAATCATATTTGATGATCAAAATACCTCCAGACTGTATGACAAGTCAAGGGCAGATTAGCCGGAGGAGGATCTGGTCAACCAACAAAAAACTCACATAGATACATGGATTAAAAACTATAGAGCTTTGATCTTGAAAATTATTGTTAATGTATGCCTCCTTATAAATCTATAGAGTAAATGACTAACAAAAATGTATATAGCCAAAAACACATGCAAAAATATGAAAATGCTAATGATTATAGAGAAAACCTTTAGCAATGGATGTAAAGTAATAAAACTAGTTTTCAATAAACTCAAATTTTCATAACAAACTCAAATAACACACAATCCAAACAAGTGATTTACCAAACCTGGCACTCTGACACCATGTCGAAGATTCCCCAAGATCAAAGATGGAATACCAAATGCCCTATAGCACTAACAAATTAATAACGACAAATGAAAAAGCAACTATATGAGAGAAATCAAGAGTGTAAACTATGTAAATCCTCCATGTATTTACTTGAAGAACATAAATGTACAAATAGGTGAGTAGATGTGTAACTCTCCCTAGAATAGTGGTAACCCCTACCTAGATAGTCAGTCAATAGTCAATTAGTAAAAGGAGTAACTCTTACTAACTAAAATATGGCAGTCAAGTGTAACTCCTTATAACTACGTAAACCTAAGCAAGATAAGTCATGTGTAGGAATATCTTGAATAAAACCAATAAAATAAATAAATTCCTACACTAACATTCCCACCCTTGGAAATCCATAGAAAATTGAGGTCTGATCAAAAAAGTTAGGAGAGAACTCTGGGATCAATCATTTTCTCCAAGTAGACAACCTCATCTTCCATTACTCTTGATGGATTAACCCATAGCTTCAGCGTAGACTCAAACCTCGTTGACTGGTTCTGCTATCAATGTAAAAGGAGTTGTCCATGACCTACGTAGGAACCTATAGAAATATTTGCCTTCTTTTTCTCCCTCAAAAGAAAGGACTGCAGAAGAACACATCAAGGCCTTCAAAACTACCTTGAGAATCTTGAATGTAACACATGAATATGTGCCATGTATACTATTTCCCTTCACACTATAAAATGTGGCCTATGACTAGTTTATCAATGTCCCAAAAAGTTCCATTATATCTTGTACTAACTACCAAGACACCTTCTTGGCACAATTTGGCTATGTCACTATTATAAGCATTGTTTATCAACACTTTTCTAGTATGAGGCGAGATCCCAATGAGCCAATATGAGCTATCAATGCTAGATACCAAAAATGTATAGTAGACTTGAGATTGCTTACACACCCAATGAGGAATTGGCCCCAAAGATGTATAAGAATGCTTTAGACCCTGTGACTATTGTGTTTTTATGTAGAACTATTGGTATTGATACATTGCCTTTGGCTTATGCCAAAACTATCAATGTAGACATACAATTAAACCCTCAGATGTAGTCTTTGGCCCCACTCACTCTTGGTCCTATTTTTCTAACCTGAAGTCCAATTATGAATGTAAATCAAAACACTATGGCCCAAAATTAGAATCTGGTTTATAATCAATTACCCTTAACCCAAGCTTTATCTAATCAACATCTTAGCTTCCTGAATAATTTTATACCCAACTAATAAATCATAAATCAATCATTGATACCAGTTACTTCTATTAAAACATAGGTAACCAATTATGATTCCATAAAAAAAGAGTTGGAATAAATCTAGAGGATGGTACATAAATTGAGTAATGAGTTTCTGAACATGTAGAAATGCATAGGTAACTTTGGAGGCCAGAACACCAATCAGAGCTTCAAATTCTAGAGATACAATAAGCTTTTTAATAGGTATATAAATAATCAAGAATGATAATTCCCATCTAACAAGATTATAGAGATCAATATTATGAAAGCAACGCTTCCTAATTGGTGCAAAGTTCATAACACTGCACAACATGGTGAGTTCGACTACATCGTATTTTACATAACCTTCAATGTTTTTTAGGATATGGATAGGCATGAAGGATCTACACATCAAACAAAACCTTCTTCTTCCACTGATCTATGGCACTCTAATATAATGAGTGTCTTTGAAAGCTATGATCTCCAATTTTTAGAGGAAGATGATAATGAATCAGATGATAACATAGATGAGATCTATGCAACCTAATAATTACAGTGTAATGTCCCCTTTTTTAAATTAATAAAATAGAGGACCCAAAGCTTATTTTTATTTCCCCTAGGTTAAGGGGAAATTAATAAAGGATAATAATCTATTAATAAGTTAATATATTGTCCAAAGGGTACTTTAAGTTATACCTTCAAAAAATGACACTTAATTTATTCTTATTGAATGGGGCCAAAAATAAATATTGGATACATGGAGAAAAAGTAATTAATTTTCATAAGTTGGAAAAAGGTGAATATTCAATTAAAATAAATATTAATTTCTTTTTAAGGTTGGAATGGAAAAGTGAATATTAAAATAATTGGGTAAAGAAGAGAGGGATTACTAAAAATACTCGAACAAAACCAAACCTTTTTTCAAAGGAAAAACTTGCAGCTTCTACAACTCATCAAAGGATGAAAACACTCAAATTTATAGGTAAAAGAATGATATCCCTTGAACTCAATTGAGGATTCCACCAGTAAATCACATATTTGTTACCAATTTTAGGAAAGTATGGCTTTAGAGCCCTATTCAGTAGGGGCAAAAAAAAATTTGTAGATTTGTACGATGTTTGTATCACTACTATTTTTTGTCAAACTAGGTAGCATCACAACATTTCAAGGTGTTTGTATTATGCTAATCTTTTTCACCTAGGGTTTTAAGGACTTTTTATGCATTTCAAGCTGATTTTAGATTAGGATTTGATCAAAAAAATAGAAATAATTAGTATTTGATTTATTATGCTATTATAATTTTCTAGTATTTAATAAAGATTCAATTTGGTTTCCAATTATCAGTTTTCTTTGTGTTATTATCTATAATTGGGTGAAATTATAGATTTGAATTGAATAACAAAATAAGGGTTTCATGACAAATTCAAATTTGTTCATATTTATCTAAAAAGGGTTATTTTAGTGGTATCAAAGCTTTTATCTTGTGAGCCTATTGGGGAGAATTAATATTTTACAAATACTATATGATGCATAGCCTATGAATCATGGCATTATTTTTAGAGGAGAGAACTATAGTGTATGGTGTTATTACTAGCTATGTTGAATATAGATATCTTCCAATGGAGATTCAAAAAGAAATATCTTTTCCAAGCTTGATGAAATTGATGAAGACAAGAAGTGGACAAGTACACTATAAGGATGTGTTGTCAAATGAGTATGAGGATGTGTTGTCAGATTAAGACTCAAAAGAGCTAGAAAAGAAGACCATAAAACAAGGTGTAAAGTTCTGGATATGTCAGAACCTCAAGAGGAATAAATTGTGAGGGAGGAGCATGAAAAAGTAAAAAAATAGAGTTGAATGAAATGGGAAGAAAATAAATCTTGGAGGAATCTGCCATGTAAGTGTAAGGTATGGAATTTAATGTGAGAAAGTATGCACAAGTAAAGGTCATCAATTTTATCAAAGAATACCTAAATCCTTTATATTATGCTACATCAACTCCTTTCCAAGAAGTATAAATGCTAAAAGTTACCACTCCAATAAAGATTACATAAATCCCTTATATGAAGTAGACATTGAATATCAACAAGCAAAATAACTTGAGAATGTCACAGTTGGATGGGAATAAAAAATAATGGTTAAAATAGGAAATGATTTTTTGGTAGTAGACATGTTGGTAGGGGTAAGAAGGTTGTCAATTCAGTCAAGATTGATTTATCAGTCAAAAACATAGTTAAAAATGGGTCTACTTTATGAGGAACAACTAGGGGTAAGTCTAATTTTTGAGATAGTACTATAAATATAGTAGTAAAAAGATCAGAACTTGGGGCTGTAATAAGAACTATGGGATCTAATTTCTTATTGGGAAGATAATAGTTGAAGTGGTAGATTACTCTAGTGAATAAATTAATTTCCAAGTTGAAGATGGGGATGGTTCTCAAACTATTTCTATGTTCCGATTGATTCAAGATACAACTATCATGGGGAAAAAATTAGTTGATTCACTTACTGAGATAATTGGAGAAGCGTCACTTAGTGTAGGGATTCTAATTCTTAATTATATTAGAGTAATGTAGTAAAATTTGGCTACATCACCATAAGGAATGGTAGAGATCAAAAGATTGGTTTGAGATCCGGGTATTTACAGGACAGTTCAAGCATTGCTTGAGGGCAAGTAATTTGAGGAAAGGCAAACTGTAATGTCTCCTTTTTCAAATTTATTAAATCAAGGACACAAATATTATTTCTATTTCTCGTAGACTAAAGGAAAATTAATAAATGGAAATAATATATTAACAATTTATTAAGTTGTCCAAAAGGTAATTTAAGTTATAACTTTGGAAAATGACAATTTATTATTACTTAATGGAGCCACAATTAAATATTGGATACATAGCCAAAAATCAATTAATATTCATAAGTTGAAAAAAGGTGAATATTCAATTATAATAAATATTAATTTATTTTTAGGGTTGGAATGGAAATGTGAATATTAAAAGAATTGGGTAAACAAGAGAGAGATTATTGAAAACACCTGATCAAAACCAAACCCTTTTTCTAGAGGAAAAGCTTACAGCTTCTATAACTCATCAGAGGATGAAACCCTCAGATTTATAGGCAAGAGGACAAAATCACTTAAACTCAATTGAGGATTCCATCAGAGAATCACATATTTGTTATCAATTTTAGGAAAGATCAGTTTTAGATCCGTATTTAGTAGGGGTGAAAAAATAAAAATAAAAAATAAAAAATTGTAGATCTGTATGGTGTCTATACCATAATTGATTTCTATTAGACTAGGAAACATTGTAGAATTTCAAGGTTGGTGTACTGTGTTGAGATGTTTCACCTAGAGTTTCAAGGATTTTTTATGCATTTTAAGCTGATTTTAGGTTAGGGTTTGATTAAAAAATTAAAAACTAATTAGTATTTGACTTATTATGATGTTGTACTTTTCTAGCATTCAAAAAAGATTCAATTTGGTTTCTAGTTATCAGTGTGATTTGTAATATTATTTATTATTAGGTGAAATTCCAAATTTGAATTAAATAAAAAAATAAGGGTTTCATGACAAATTCATAATTGTTCATATTTTTCCAAAAAAGTTTATTTCATCCAGAGGAACAACTATAATCTAAGGAGTAAGTAACCAATTACTACTTCAACACCTCCAAACAATAATGTTACTACTCTAGAATCTTGGGCTAACAACAACCCACCTCCACCTAGAAGAGACATGAGTAGTTGTAGAGAATAGAACCATAGATTAATTCAAGGTACAACATTATTGAAGACATGAATAAGATCAAAGCCAATATCACCTTGCACGAACTAGCTCAGATCACTGAACAAAGGGAATTGTTGCTAAAATCCCTAACTAGAAGGTTCTCTAAATCAAATAAATAAAAATTTATACATGTGAATGTTATGGTATTTAAAAACAAACCTAAAATACCACCTTTTATTCTCACTATCTGAATATTCAAAAAGAATGTTCACAATTGCTTGGTTAACTCAGGTGCCTCGAGAAATATAATGTTGAAAGTTGTATGCTAGAAGTTATGCTTGACTCCTGATAAGTCAAAGAGATTGGTCTTATAATAAGATAAATCTTTGGTCTCATGTGTCAGATAATTAATGAATATGTGCATTCAGTTGGCATATGAGTCATGTGTGCGACAAACAATGAACATCTTGGTCATTGAAATTCCAAAAGCCTACAATCTGTTATCAAGCCATGATTGGTCTAAGATATTGAACAGGTATATTGCCTTCGACTTCTCACATATATGGTTACCATGGAAGGGGGTATATAACTAGATCTAAGTAGATCTTAAACCCAATATGAGACACCTAATCATTAAGTACAATGCCATAAATTAAAATATAGACTTTGTATCTTTCCATGAAGACGTATACACATTTACCACTAGACAAGAACATGCATTACATGAACAAAAATTTAAAGATCCATCTCAGTTTTGGACTCTTAATTTTGATGGAGCCAAATCAAAATAAGGTTTTGGTGTGTGCATGGCCCTAATGGATCTAAATGGAAAGAATTACCTTGTTACTTACAGGTTATAGTTCCCCTCTACCAATAATATAGTAGAATATGAAGCTCTAATCCTAAACTTGTAGTTTGTACTCAAACATAATGTTAAATTATTGTAGATCTTTGATGAATCTGAACTGGTGTTCACTTGGATCATGAATAGTATTAGTGTAAGCTCACTTACCTAAAAAAGTACAAGCACAGATTTTGGGACTTGATTGAGTCATTTTAAGGATCAAACATCAAATCCATTCCTAGAGAGAATAACTAGACAATCAATTCACTAGCAAATTTAACTATTAATATGACACCACTCTAGGAGTCAAATATGCAGAAGTTCTTAGTAGAGTTGGTCCCTTGCCCCTCCATCCTAGATAATGTGGACAAATTCTAGGTGTTCGAGGATGACCAATAGATAGTGCAATTCATGAACAACTCTAGATATTTCAAAGCTCAAATAATAGATGAAAAGGATGTCAAACCCATGCATGGTGAATACCTAGTATAAGATGGCATTTTATAATTAAAGAAGAAATGCTTCCCTTTGGGCATGGTCTCTTTAGAATGAGCTTTGATTTAGACCCCCAATCCTAAATGGATCTAAATGGAAAGAATTACCTTGTTACTTATAGGTTATAGTTCCCCTCTACCAATAATATAGTAGAATATGAAGCTCTAATCCTGAACTTGTAGTTTGTACTCAAACATAATGTTAAATTATTCTAGATCTTTGATGAATCTGAACTGGTGTTCACTTGGATCATGAATAGTATTAGTGTAAGCTCACTTACCTAAAAAAGTACAAGCACAGATTTTGGGACTTGATTGAGTCATTTTAAGGATCAAACATCAAATCCATTCCTAGAGAGAATAACTAGACAATCAATTCACTAGCAAATTTAACTATTAATATGACACCACTCTAGGAGTCAAATATGCAGAAGTTCTTAGTAGAGTTGGTCCCTTGCCCCTCCATCCTAGATAATGTGGACAAATTCTAGGTGTTCGAGGATGACCAATAGATAGTGCAATTCATGAACAACTCTAGATATTTCAAAGCTCAAATAATAGATGAAAAGGATGTCAAACCCATGCATGGTGAATACCTAGTATAAGATGGCATTTTATAATTAAAGAAGAAATGCTTCCCTTTGGGCATGGTCTCTTTAGAATGAGCTTTGATTTAGACCCCCAATCCTAAATGGATCTAAATGGAAAGAATTACCTTGTTACTTATAGGTTATAGTTCCCCTCTACCAATAATATAGTAGAATATGAAGCTCTAATCCTGAACTTGTAGTTTGTACTCAAACATAATGTTAAATTATTCTAGATCTTTGATGAATCTGAACTGGTGTTCACTTGGATCATGAATAGTATTAGTGTAAGCTCACTTACCTAAAAAAGTACAAGCACAAATTTTGGGACTTGATTGAGTCATTTTAAGGATTCAACATCAAATCCATTCCTAGAGAGAATAACCAGACAATCAATTCACTAGCAATTTCAACTATTAATATGACACCACTCGAGAGTCAAATATGCAGAAGTTCTTAGTAGAGTTGGTCCCTTGCCCCTCCATCCTAGATAATGTGGACAAATTCTAGGTGTTCGAGGATGACCAATAGATAGTGCAATTCATGAACAACTCTAGATATTTCAAAGCTCAAATAATAGATGAAAAGGATGTCAAACCCATGCATGGTTAATACCTAGTATAAGATGGTGTTTTATAATTAAAGAAGAAATGTTTCCCTTTGGGCATGGTCTCTTTAGAATGAGCTTTGATTTAGACCCCCAATCCTAGAAGCATAAGCCACCAAGAGTAACTGAATCAACTTCACTAAAATATTTAGGCACTAACCAACACACTCAGTAGGTAAATGTAGGCCTAAGTTGCACTCAATTTGAAAAACAAAAGTTGAAAGACATGTTGGCACAATATAAAGATGTGATATCCTAGACATACAAGGACCTAAAATTTTTCAAACCCAGAGTAATTACTCACATTATCCTACTAAAGCTAAATCATAAGCCTTTCAGGTAAAGATAGAGACCAATAAACCTAATTTTGGAACCTCTAATTGAAATAGAAGTATAGAAGCTACCGAAGACTAGAATCATTTTCCCAATTAGGCACCCTACTTAGGTAGTTAATTTATTACCAGTTAGGAAAAAAGTAGAGAAATCAAACTCTTAGTCAATTTTAGGAACCTGAACTAAGCATCAAAGAAAGATAATTTCCCTTTGCCTTCACTAGATAAGGTAATTCAAATGGTAAGCAGATCAAAAATGATGACCTTTGATGGATTCTCTAGTTATAATCAGGTACTGGTAGAGGTAGAGGATAAGATGAAGATTACCTTCACAATGAAGTGGGGAATTTTTTATATAAAAGGATGTCATTTGGCCTAATTAATATAGGAGTAACCTTTTAGAGAGCTATGTACTTCATTTTATAAGGTTTGGTTGGCAAGTACATCATCATATACATTAATGACCTCGTTGTGTTCTCCAAAAATAGATATGATCATGTAGACCATATCTAAAAGATGTTTGATGTATGTAAAAAGTATAGAGTGTCACTTAACCTAAGGAAAAGTATATTTGGAGTTACTAAAGGTAAACTATTAGGCCATATCATTACCAAAGATGCTATCTCCATTGATCTTGATTGGGTGTAGGACATATCCAAGTTGACATCTCCTAGTAGTAAGAAGGAACTAAAATCCCTCTTTGGTAAGATAAACTTTGTATGAAATTTCATTTCCATATTTGCAAACATTATCAAGCCATTAAATGTTATGTTGAAGAAAGATGCTAAGATAGAGTGGACACCAGAAGCCCAAAGAACTTTCCAAGACATCAAAACTACAATTTCTCAAGCTCTAATTTTGATTAGTCTAGATTTTAGTAAGGATTTTTATCTATATTCATTTGCTTTAGAACATGTGGCTGATGTGCTCACACAAAAAGTATAAGATAATGAACATCCTATTGCCTTCATGAGTAACAATCTGAAGGATGCTGAATTGAAATACTCTATGATAGACAAGCAGATTTATGCCTTGATTAAAGTTGATAAAAACTTTAGGCACTATATTCTACCAAACAAAACATATACCATTATTTTGGATCCTACTGTCAAGCTCATGCTTGTATAAAATGAACTAGGTGAAAGAAGAGGAAATGGATGGTTAAACTCTAAGAGTTTGATCTTGAAATTAGGCCAGCTAAGATGGTAAGAGGCTAGGAGATCATATAATTGATGACTGACACTAATATATAAATCAATGTTGAACACATTAATGGTACTTGGGTAACTAATGGTGAGTGGTACACTTAAATCATCCATTATCTGCTCACAAGCACTTGTCCTCTAGAACTAAATAGAGAGCAAAGGCGAGTGCTCAGGCTTAAATTAGCTCATTACATGATCAAGAAAGGAGTCTTGTACAGGAAGAACTATGTGGGTATATATTTAAGATGCATTTCAAAAGAAGAAGCTATAGATATCCTAAACAACCAACATTAAAAGTTAGGCAATGGGCATCCCTTAAAAAACACAACTCATAAGATTCTAAGGATGGGGTACTATTGGCCTACAATCTTTAAGGATGCTCACAATCAAATCAAGACTTGTCATGATTGCTAGGTATTTAGGAAGAGAAGTCAATATTGCCATGCCTTTGCATTTTTTCATAGGAGGACATTCCTTTACCCAATGGGGTCTTGATTTTATTGGAATGATAAACCCAAACTCTTCAATAGGACGCAAGTTTGTCCTCACAGCTACTAACTACTATACCAGGTGAATAAAAGTCATTGCAACAAAGAATTCTAGAGTAATTGATGCCATCAAGTTTTTATAAGAAAGTATATTGACTAGGTTTGGCACTCCCATTTCCTTAGTTTATGATAATGGTTCATCTTTTCAAACTTTTAAATTTATAGAATGGGCCTATACCAATCAAATCACAATCAAGTTATCTTCGAACTAATATCCACAAGGAAATGATGTAACTGAATCTACCAATAAGATTTTGATGGATGCCATTAAGAAGTTAGCATAAGACTAACCTAGATAATGACACTTCTTATTGAAATATACATTATGGGTATATAGAACTAGGCACAAGCAAGCCCTCAAGGATTCACCTTTTCTATTGGTGTATAGATAATAACTAATATTCCCTATTACTTTCAAGATAACAACATACCAGTTCATTCAAGAGTATATGGGAGAAGATGAAAGACTAAAATCTAGACTATTAGACATAGTCCAGATAGAGCACACAAGAACTGAAGCACTTTACAACTTCAGTAAACATCAAGATATTATCAAAATATGGTTTAACAAAAGATCCAAGATTAAGGCCTTCAAGATCTTAGACTTTATGGTTTTATGGGATAAAACACATGAGAAGAAAATAAAACATGATAAGTTTACTCCTTGATGGATTTGACCATAACAAATATCAAAGATCCTATGTAAGAATACCTTTTGGTTGAAAAAACTCCAAGGTAATGACCTAGCCTTTATAGTCAATGGATAGTTTTTGAAGCACTATTTCATGACTGTTCCAACTAGAGATGCATTTGAGCAAACTATAAGTGGATGTTTAGACTAGGAGTAAATTATATTTCCTAATTTATAGATTATATTTCTTATTTTCTATATTAGATTTATTTCTTTGTAGAATTAGTTTTCCTTACTTTCTATATTTTGTTTTCAATAAATTAGATGTATGATTTCTAGATTAGTTTTCTAAAGTTTCAGAATAGACCAACCACTTTCTGATACTGAAGTCACAAAGGACATGCTCAGAATCAAGGTGACAAGATATAAGGAATCATGGCTGTTATTCATAAGGGTTTATTATGATAGTACTAGATTATCTAGGATTGACATATGCAATGTGATTGAGCTGGGTTTTGCTTAGGTTGAATAGGTTCATTGAATTTCTAGGATTTAGTATGATATAATCATGCAAATTTTAGAAAGATTTTTCATTTCCAAATATTAATTGCACTATTTTGTGAATAAAATTGGATGAAAGATAATAAACATAGAACTAGAGACAAACTGAGATGGACATATTTATCAAAATAAGTTTTTTATACATACACCCAACTAATAGTGGTTTCTAACCTTCTTTATATATGTGTTTCTCCAAAAAAAAAATACAAACTGATAGAATATGGGTGATTCATGTAATCTCTACTAGGGCTATGGATGCTTGGTTGGTAGTCTAGCAAGGATTTAAGTGGAATTAAAGGTATCTCTATTAGGGATATGGATGGCTGGCTGGCAGAAGAGAAATACCCAGGCTTTCCTTACTATTTGGCTATAAAATTAAAATTCAAAATGAAACATATAGTGTTTATTCAGGTTTATGTTAAACCTTTCATAACCAAGAGGAATTGATTTCACTAGATCACACATGAATACAAGGAATGGAAAGGGTTAGTATGTTGCATGAGGAAGTAGGAGTATGTTTCAGAGTTTGGTTTAATTATTCTTTCTTTATTGAAACTAAAGTTTTGTCATGATGCATTACCAAAATTCTACATTCTCAGAATACTTAGGAGTATTTTTCCCTATGATTCACCATTTATTGTGTCCTAACACCAAATAGGGGCCTAATATTAATTAAACATCATTTTTAGGAATTTTGAATAAGTCTATGATATGAAATTTTGAGAAAGTGGGGATTCAATAAATTTATGTGACGCTTGAGAAATTTGCTTGACTAGTTTAGTTTCTATAGTTTTCTTAGCACAACCCATAAGTTTCCTCTCACTGTTTGCAGTGTGTTTTCGAAGCTAAAAGGAATTGAAGTTGTGTTTAAGCCATACTATATGATTTACTCTTTGCCTTTAATTTCCTTTAAAATACTTATGTATGTGGTTCATTTCATGGTTTATATGACTAACTGGGATGATGTGTTTTGCTAGAAGAGGGTTTATCTTGTCTACATTGTGTCTTAAATAAAATATCTTGCACTTAGGAATTTATCAGACCATCCTAGAGCTCACCCTTTTCATGTAGCATATTTTCGTTCATCTAGAGCTCTAAGTTGAAAGTATAAGCCATCCAAACCTCAGAGGTGATGTCAGCAAAGCATTTTATATGAATGATCATGAGAAAGTGGAACATTGAGATCCATTCAATGTCACCATCCCGACCTCTTGGAGGCAATGTAAAAAAAGCATCTTAGATAGACAATCTCAAAAATCAAAGTAGTGAGAGACATCCATGAGTCACCATCCTGTCATCCCAAAGGTGCATCAGTAGAGCCTTTTGTACAGACAATCCTAGACAAGAAAAGTAGTGAGAGCCATCCACATGTCACCATCTTGATCTCCTGGAGGTGATGTTAGGATATCCTTTTGTATGGATGATCCTAGGAAAGTAGAGCAATGAGAGTTATCCACACATTATCATCCCATTCTCTAAAGGTCCTCAATTTATTCATAGTGTATAAAGCTTTACTATTTAGTGAAATAACAAGATCCTGCCACTTATCACCATCTTGTTAACCTGCACACAAAAGGAAAGAATTATAGTGAACCTTAACACTGATATGAATGAAATAGTGACATGCAGACATGTGTTATATAAATCCATGAAATTAAATACAAAGACAGCAAGGTCAAGACAAAAAGAGTAGAAAAGAAACATCTATCATCTCATGATGACTAAGAATCTAGAAACAAGTGGAAGAAGCCACATGGCATTAAAAATTTTAAAAACAATTTTATGAATTTCAAATGAAAATACTAAGCAACAAAAGTCATTTCAGCCATTAATTCACATGAAGTAATAAATTAATACATTGAATTCTCAAAAAAAATGCAACTAAAGTAATATATTTCAAATTACCAAATCTAATTTAATCACACTATGTTCAAACATTTGAATGCATACTATGAATTTAGAGATCTCTTATGGTGAAAAAATTTCCAATTTTTTCTACATAGCAAAGGATTTTCAAACCAAATATTCAATGGTAGACACAACTTGTATTCTATTTCCCTTTACATACTCTATTGTAAGTCCAAAGGAATACACATATAAAATATTTGATTCAGCAGTCTTGAACCATGAGTTCAAACATTATTTAGAGATTTGGGATAAGGTCAAAGAAGTCGAGCCTTATGATGTAGAAGACTAGCTTTCCCTTTTCATGCAGAGATACAAGGATGACTTACTACTAATTAAAGTAGTTGGTCTATGGCCAAACCAAAGGTAATGCCTTGCATCGACCTATTGTATGATTTATTCCTAAATGGCAACATTGTTAGGAAGATATTACACTTTGGACAGAGTAAGACTCTAGTCACATACATTAGTGGAAAATCCTATGAGATGTATTATAGGCTTCCCATGCTAGATGTCATATAGGAAAGACATGGTGAAATCATGGACTCTCAAAAAAAACATCATTATCAAGTTGCAAGAATGGGTTGGCAACCTGAGCAACTTCATAGCCCAAGGCCCTACCTTTGTTATTCCCATTATAGTTTTCAAACCAAGGGTAAGAATTGTTATGGCCCTTTTAAATAAGATATACGATTTTATAACTATTTATTATGTTAATGAGGTATGGATCCCATTGTTGGACATGATTTTGACTTTTGTTAAGATTATAGCCCTAGAAATCATCAAATCTAATCTAAATTCTAAAATCATAAATCCTAGAAGTTCATTCGATAATAACTTCTATATGTTGTACTATGTGGAAAATGTAGTGACTATAATGGTTCATTCATCGTATGATAAACCCTAAAAAACATCCATTGAATACCCCGAGAGCAAGGTATGTTATGAATATAATATTCTTCATGTGCACAAGTTCAGGAAGAATATGAAAAGGATAACTGAGACCTTTTATCCCATAGTATATCAAGCTGTATATGGGAATAATATGCCCAGGTTGTCATAAACCATTAAAAATACCATTTGAAAGATGGGTGATTACTGGATGTACCTAGAATGCATAATAATCAAAATTGAAGGCACAACATCACATCTTTTATACCTACCAAGAATTGTGCTAAATGAGGTTGTTGAGCAGGAAATTATTGCTCAATTAGTTGATAGTGTTGATATTGAGTTGAGAAAGGTGAAGAAAGTAACCCTCTATCTGACCCCTCTCAACATTGGAAGAATTCAATATAATAGATAAGAGCATCTTCAGTCTATGGGGAGGATCAAGATGCACTATGGTTTCAAATGGGCACCCTACAAACACTAGGATCCAAGAAAAAATGTTAGGGGACACCTCAAAAGGCATGAAATTAAAATTAGGATCAACTATGGGCACCAGGATTATGACCATGATAACATATTCATGAATGTTGAAGATGATTCTAAAGTAGCCATAAATATGCACAGGGCCAACATGTCTATGATTGTGGCATAAATGACCCATTATTATCCTACAATCACTAGATAGGATGCTAATAAGATTGAGAAGAAGGAATGGGTTTTCCAACTTATCCATGGACCTCCTCCTCAAATATAAAAAGATGTGAAAACACAAGATAACCTGTATGGGGACGCTCATGCTAAAGAAAGAGTGGAGAGTCCTCCAACTTCCCCTACACATACCAACATTGTTCTTTCTCCACAACACATTATTAAATAATAGAGGCTGACAAGTCCAAGTGGAATAACTAGAATATTTTATATGTTGCTTTTGCCTTCATTGACTATAGCATAATAAGTAACTCTCCCTACAATCTCATCTCATGTTTTTATTCCTTTGCCTTTTTTGTCACCACCATTGGTAATGCCCCAGACTCCTAGTCAATCATCATCCCCACATATCATTCCACCAGTGGTGATTTTCATTCCCACTCCATCACCATTTGCTACGGCAGTAGTCCATCCATCTCCCACTCCACCTTCAATTGGGCTAGCCTCTATTGTCACTAAACTAATAATTGCATATACAAGGAAGCCAAAGACCCTTCCTATTTTACCCTAAAAGGTGGAAGTGAAAGAAGAAAAAGTAGAAATATTGAAGGAGAGGGAAGATAAAAGAAGAGAAACACAAATATTATACCCTATCATAATCTATGATAGTGAGGAAGAGGATAAGAGATGGAAGACTGAGGATGAATGGGCATCAGGGCCTAGCACTAAAGAATCATTATTAGCAAAGGAACCTAGAAAACTCCAAAACATGTTAATCATAGGGATAACATGCACAATAGAGATCAAAGATAAACATAGTCCAATAATTCAGTCTTATAGAACATTGTTTAAAGATGCAAGCATACTATTACACAAAAACACATAAATAACACATAGAAATAGGTGGTATAACCAGAATAAATTAGAGATTTAAATTCAAACAAAGTACTCATTATGCACTAAACACAGATAAAAGATGCTTAGAAAAACTATAACATAACTTTTTCAACAATATTTAATAGACATCAAAACCATCTTTCATTGCGATGGAGCACTATATATAAAACATTTCAAAGTATTATCTCTTCCCATTCCAGCCTTTTGATATGCCACAAGGAAAGACTCTACATATTCTCTACTTTACTTTGTATGTTTACAAGGTCGCATAAAACCAAAAGACTATATAAAATAAAAAATCATATACTTTAGACACGTGTCTAGCCAATTATACTTTATGATTTTTGTGACCTTGATCTATAACTAACACTTTCCTAGACTGAAATTATTATCTCATCCTGAGACAAAGTCAATTCTTGAAATCTGCTCTGAAGCTGAGAGGATGAGTCATAAACACTAGCCATAGTTATCATTTTAGGTGTCATTTATCGGGTTTCACCCATTATGCACTACATAACCACCATTTTGGGTTTTCAATTAAGTATCATACTAGCCTACCATCTTTTGGGGTTTTCAATAAACTAACATAACCATGTAGCCACCCTTTATAGGTTTTCAACCATTGTAGCCCCACTCATAATGTTTACGACTATCTATAAAATTTGAAAATCTTGTGAAAATTACTAAATTATGGTGCATAGTACTTACTATTGGGAGGTTGGTGGTGTACTTTGGAGTGACTATGTAGGAGACTACTCTCTTGTTAGTTTTGTTTATGGTGAGGCTGGATCTATTGAGTGCACAGGGTCTATTGGTGGGGTTTGTTACTGCTAAGTTGATATTTGTGTTTGCACAACTATCTTCTTCTACTGTATAACTTACTAGAGTTGTTGGGGTGGAATATATTGAGGTTCATCCACTAGTTGAGCAATGGAAACATTGATCTATGAAAGATGTTTCTTTAGAATCTTCTAGTATGTCATGGCCTCGTGCACCAAGGAAAGTAAGATGTGTAATGGAATCTGGATCAACATCAAATTATGCACATCATCATCTTCTATAATGGAGATTAGTGATTTTGTGTTTGACATCTTTAGTTGAATATACAACACTAGCTCATCCAATCAATTTTCAATCCTTTGAGTTTGAATGGCTACAACTGTGTTGTACATTGTCTCATTATACCAAGTCTAAAGCTTTAGCATGGCAACGTCCCTAGAATCTAACATTTGATTGAGTGCATTATTCATATCATCCATCATGGATTTGGCTTTATCTATTGTAGAAAACTTTGGTTGCATAGTAGTTAGAGATTTGTTAAGATGTTACCTCTAGTTTAACATTTTTTGAGCTATTTATTTGGCTTGGTCTACAGTAGTATCCAGGACATGTTAATATTCTTTTAGCAGCTCACAAATTGTGTATGTCTCCATCTTTAGAGCCTATCCTTGAGTGCATAGTGTTTGTAGTCATTATGCAACCAAATAATTCTTAGTGAGTTGTGTCAATAAGGCCACAATTTATTTGTCCTCATACATGACTTGGTCATCAAGAACTCATGTGACTAGCATAAGACAAGTGTTATCAATTATTTGTCATGCCTTTTCAAGTTAGTTGTTCAATTTTGTTTTTTCTTCATGCAGTCACAAAAATTCTTGCTCCAAGTATGAGGCCTTTTGAAAAATTGACTCCTAAAAGACAATGACATCTTCAATCTGCTTGGATAGAGGCAACTAAGTAACATTTAAATATGTTTCCATTGCAGTGTTTATAAGTGTCATGGATGTCATCAAAAATGTTGTAGGATCGTGTGAACTGAGCCAAAGTTAGTGATAAAGTGGTGCATTAGTTGAATGTGGTGGGGAAATCCTACAACCACTGAGTAGCAATCTAAGGTTTCAACAACAAAGCATCCTTCTACGCACTTGCTTTCTCTTTAAACTTTCTCTGTGCTACACATGTTATATCTTCCTTATCTTGTATCTCCTTTTCCTTCATGTCTTTATCTTCAACTTCAGCCTTAGATTTAGCCTATACCTCAGTTTGAGTTTTGGCTTGCACCTCAACTTTAACCTTAATTTTGGCTTTAGATTTGGATTTATCATTATTTTCTTGGGCTTCAAATACATGTTTTACCTCCTCTTATTTCTTGCACTGGTCCTCAGGCTTAACTTTATCTATGGTTTCTTGCTTAATAGTTACTTGTTTGACTTGCTCATCTTTGGCTTGTTGTTCGGCTTGAACCCTATATTTTACCTCTTATTCATCCTTATTTTATTATCCAGATTGTGCTTTTTATTGTTTTCTTTTTGCTTGCTTCTGCTATTTCCTTTTTGCCTTTGCTTATTCAGTTTCCTTCCTTACATCCTCTACTTTCTTAACTTGTTTCTAGCACTTTTCTTCTTATTTTTTCTACTTCCTCTCTTATTTCCTTTGCACATCCTCTAGATCCTATGTTTGTTGTGTAGTTTCTTGTTCAAATGTTGTCTTTGTCCTAGTTATTTCTTGAGGATCGTCACTAACTTTAGGGATGTCAATTCAGTCAGTGCTTTAGTCTCTTCAAAAGACTCTAATTCCAAAACCGTACTTCTATGCACAAATGTCTTTTTCTTAGATGTGGATAGAAGAGTTAGGATCTATTTTTGCTTCTTCATAGCCTGAGTTGGAGGTTTTTATTATGCAATTTGTGATGGTTGTGCACTACTAGTAATCATTGGTTCCCCAAAAAAGACCAGCTATTCCCTTATAGTTTGAGATGGTTAGGTAGATGGGTGTGTGCATGGTCTTCACATCAATGGTTGTGTTGGTATTTCTCATTCTAGTATATCAACCATCTATGTAGAAAATGATCTTGTAGTTGGATCTAATTAAAATATTTTGGCCGCCAACTTGCATTGTGTTGCTTTTTGACCTACGGTATCAATAATAATAGAGGGTGGGAGTTGAGTAATATCAAACTAGAGGTCTTTCCTTATTTAGTTATGCACATGGTATATGCACACTACCTTCCAAAAAAAGAATTCTTTTTCTTCCTCCTTGTTGTATACATCATTTCCAATATCTTCCAATATAGTCTTCAATATTTTCTGCTCTTTCACTCCCAAATCTGGTAAGTCACACTCACTTGCTATCTTTAGGACATTAGGATTTTCCAAACATGACTTAGTATGATGCATCCTCTTTTTTGGTGGTAGTGGTGAGGCTCACTTGACATGTGTCTTTATTTTACCTTTATCTTATTGCTATAAGGTTGTTAATGTATGTAGTGGGGCTTGTGGTTGTGCTTATTGTTGAGCTTATGCCTATTTTATCACTAGTTGTTGTCCTTCTAGATGAACATATCATAGGGGTTGCACAAGTATTGTATATAAATATTTTTGCCTCTACACTTTTACTAGTGCATCCAACATTAAGATAAAAAAGTGCATTGTGGTCATAGTTAGAGTTGTTAGCTCATGCACTTTGATTTACACCCTATTGTGTAGTTTTGTTATTGATTCATGTTACCCTAGATATTGCATGACATCTTAAGGGATTTGGGAGTAAAAAATTATTAAGGATAGGGCCTCAATCCACCATGCATTGAACCTACCCAATTATTCATAATATTTCCCTATTTTGGTCTATACAATGTTTGCAAAGGTACTGACATGCCAAAAATTTGTAATCACATCAACATATCCTTTCAAGGATTTTCACTATGTAAAACACAAATTTAAGACCAAAAACTAATATTAAAAAGTATGTAAAGTACCTGCGAGTTCCTTCTCAATATTAGTAGTTAGATTTGATGCCAAAAATATGGGCCAATTGAATTCTTTATGTAGGCATATCATGTGATACATGATATCAATGACCCCTTTTATTGCCTACTTGGCCTGCTTTGTTGTCTGCCAAAACATTTTTGTGATATATTTGACCAAAATACACACTAAAGCATCTATTATGGACTCAATTGGTACTTTTATGCCTTCCCTAGTTATGTATTTCTCCCTTATGTATGAATGAATGGGAGGCATGGTGGTATTGTATGCCAAAAGGGATTTTATACTATTTAAGAGACCTATAGCTCATCTCATAGCTTGGGAATCAATCCAAATTGTAATATCTTAAGACAAATGAATAACCCCTTGGTTATATTTTCTCAAGAGGGTAAGCATCAATTCATTAAGTTGACCAAATATATGTAAATTAATTAATCTTTCTGAACCTTGTGGTGGATGTGTGATCATTAGGGCTCCAACTTATGTATAATCTTGAGGCCCAGGAGAAAAAAAATTTGATTTTACTTGATCTATGAAGCTAAAATGGTTAGGATCATTGTGTTTAGTTTGTCACAAACCTAAGCCAATTCCCATATCTTCTCTATGCACATCTAAAAGTGGGATCAAGAGTGGACCTCACTCTATCATTATAGTTGTTGTCAGAGATGAAGAGTTGTTTTGATTTCTCAAGCTCTGGTATGCAATTGATATGCTTTAAAATGTTTGGAAATAAAATCACAAAATTCACATATTATCAAAAGTATGTAATGTTTTTGTGTAGTCCATGCCCCTCCTTATATAGTTTTTGGTGCTCAAATGTATCTGGCTGACTACTTTAAATGTGTTGACTAGTTACACATGAGTTTCTCTTCCCACATTTAATCTTACTTGGTGTAATTTGATCTAATAATGACCCTTTTTCATCTAGAATCCTTAATTGATCTCTTGGCAATTTCTTGATGTGATGTGATATCTTTTCATCTACCCTATTTGTTTTATGATGTCATCTATCAATTGGCCACTCAATCCACCTTGGGAAGTCTACAATCTATTCAGGTGCCTTGTCATTAATAGTCTTGAATGACCATCATTTTTACTTTTATCATACCTACCTTATCGACGCTACCTTTTTGGACTTATTTCATGACCTCTGGTAATTGAGGCCAATTGTCCTTCCTTAAATTGTCATTGGAATTTTATCGCACTTACAACTATAACTACTCCTTACTATTTATGATTATTATGATGCAAAGATTGCATTGTAAAAACACATGACCCTAAATAAAATAAACCAACCTAAACAAAAAACATTAAACAAAAACCTAGCTACATGGTGCTACGCAACACCCACTCATTTTATCAACAAAGTGATAGAGATTAAAGGCAATAAGACTTAAGCCTACAACCATTTATTCATCTTAGTAATATGGTTCCCTGTAGACCTTTTAACACTATAGTAGCCTATGGTGAAATTTCATGTATAATATATGGTCCTTTCCATCTAATGTGCAATTTTTCATAGAATGCCCTAAACCTTCTATCGTATAGTAATATTGCTTGCCCCAAACATAATTGTTTAGATTGCAAGTTGTGATCATGCCATGTTTTATGACTTGCCTTATGTATATCCTATGTCCATAATGCCCTTTGTCAAATTTCCTCCATTTTAACCAAGTTCAATACCCTTTTCTTCAAAGTCATGATCACGAAGCCTCAAAATAATTATAATATGCAAGCTCAAAATTATATATTCTATAGGCATTATGTCTTCAAGACTATAAACAAGCTAAAACATAGTGAAACATATTGTGCACTTGTAATTTATTTTATATGACCAATGAATCGCATGAATATGATCCTCCCAATCGTCCTTTTGCACATTACAAATCTTTGTTAGCATTTTTCCCAATATCTTGTTTGATGCTTTAGCCTACCCATTTACTTGGGATGATAATCCATGCTTTTATGGTGTGATATCATAAACTCTTTAGTGAGAGTTTTGATAGTATTATTAAGGAAATGTGTTCCTCTTTTGCTAATGAGCTTGATTAGGCATCCAAACCTTGTGATGATATTTTCATATAGGAACTTGGTAGCATCCTTTGCACCACAACTTCAGGTCACAACTACTTCTACCCATTTGGTGAAGTAAATAGTTACAATAATGATATATTGTGCATGACTTCACTTTCTAAGAGGAGATATAGGCCCAATAAATTCAATTCCCCATTATTCAATGGTTGTTCTACAAACATAGGAACCAAAGGCATTTCATCATATTGATTTGGTTTACCCATTTGTTGGCAGATATCCTAATGCTTAGTTACTCTATGTGCATCTTGAAACAAGGTAGGCCACCAAAGACCACTTTGTATGATTTTATTGGTAGTCTCTTCACCTAAAAACTAACCCCCTATAATTCCTTTATGATCTTCCTGAAGAAGTTGTGGTCACTCATGCTCTAGTGTTACTCTGCACATCACATCATTTCTACCCAGCTTGTACAAAAACCCATTGATGAGACTATAAGGATTAGCCTAGGTGACCATTTTATTTTTATCCTATTCTGTATAGTATGTTGGGAAAGTTTCTTGCTCTAAGAAATTTCCAATGTCTTCCATAGTATTTAGGATTACATCAACCCTGAATAAGTGTGCATATGGGGATTCTTCTTCCATTTATTTTATATGACTTGATCAGATGATTTGGCCCCATATTTTCTTGGACTGGCTTGACATTGATATGGAATTAAAATTATTGAAATAACATAAGCCACCGAGATATCCATCCTCCCAACATTGGTTTGTTAACCAGATAGCATAAGGCCTGAAGATCCGTAAAGAACTCAAACATTGTAGCCAACAAGTAATGTCAAAAAATTTATAATGCAAACACCATAGTTAATGCCTCTCTCTCAGTAGTTGTATAGTTATTTTTTGTAGCTGATAACTTCCTATTGGAAAAATGTATGAGATGATCCAACCCAAATTCACCTGGATGCACTAAAACAATTCCTACTATGGTATTAAAAGCATCCACATGTACATGGAATGGCTTATTCCAGTCAAGAAAAACTAGAATTGGTTTTGTTACCAGCCTTTGTTTTAGTTTAATGAATGTTGTTTGGCATTCTATTGTCCACTTAAACCATGTATCTTTGCATAGTAATTTTTCCATTGGCATCGATATGGGTGCATACCCTTTCATAAACTTTTTGTAGTATCTTGTATGACCGAGAAATGTGTGCACTTTTGTAGAGTTGGTTGAAGATGACATCCCTACTATCACAATGGTCTTAGTTGGATCAACTAAAATACCATCAATACATACTACATGGCCCATTAGAACACCAAAATGTGTAAAGAATAAATAATTATTTAAATTAAAATCAATACGCAAAGCACAACACCACTCTAGCATTAATATCAACTTCGACAAATGTTTTTTAAACAAAGAGAAAATAGCCTAACCATCCAAATAAACTTCTAAAAAATCATGAGTGAATCCTTTGAATGAATTTACTATAGCTCTATAAAATATTGTCGACGTATTCTACAAGCCAAAGGGCATTACCTTATATGTGAATGACCCCCATTCAGTTACGAAAATAGTAGTAGCCTGATCCTTCTTTACAATTAGAATATGATGGTAACCATTGAAGCCATCTGTGAATGAGTACACTTCATTCCTTGTGATAAACTCAAGAACTTCATCTATGAATGGTATGTGGAATGGATCATTGATGCAAGTATTGTTAAGTACACATTAGTCTCCATAAACTCGAATTTACCCTATCTTTTTTAGCTGCACTACTATAGGGCTTACCCATTCTACTTTTTCAACTAGATAAATAATTCTAGTTTCTTGCATCTAATACAGTTCAAATTTTAATTTGATATTCATATTGGGATTGAGACTGTATGGGTGTTTTTTGATGGGTTGAGTGCACTCCTTCAATTCTATATGCATCTTCCCCAAGGATGGATCCACACCTTATACTTTAGAAAACTTGGTTGGAAATATGTATTGATAGTCTTAGAGTAATTATAAAGCTTTTGATATTTGTTCTTGTCCCCAATAGTCACCCACAGTTGTAAGCTTAGGAAACTCCTCTGTTCCAATGTTTCCCTCAATATTTTTCAAGGGTTCTTGATATACTTTGCTTGAACCAATGGGTAGAGCTTCTTATAAGATGCACTTAACTTCCTATTGTGGGATTTTTATGTTACGTAGTCTTTTTTCTTCAACTTAATCTATGCTTTGAAATTATTTTAGTTCATCTTCACATTCTAGTTTAAAGAAACCTTCTAGGTCCACATCTCCATCACTATCACTGGACTTTATTAATTCCTTGATTATTTTATTACATGGCTTAACAAGAGTTTGTTTTTATTGACCGTGCTTATAATTTTGAAGTGCTAAATTTAAATTATGCATGACTTCCTGCTGGGATGACAATTTAGCTATAGTGGCTAAGTCTTCAACCTATCCATGACATAGAAAGATTTTGAACTTTTGTAAGGCATTATGCACCAATGGATTATCATCTTCAAACATAAAAGTTTGAATGAAATCTTATTTCACTTGTGCCCACTGCTTGGTCTCTCTCCTATGCTCTTGGTGCAAATACCAAGTCATTAGTAGAGGTGCTAATGTATGATTAAAAATGTGCACCCAATACCTTGGCTCTACTCCCTACGTAGTCTATATATCCACACACTAATGAATATGTAACTCAGGGCATTAACCTTAATGAAAGAAAGGCCATTCTACTTCACAATAATTGGTAGCTGTAATCTTGCACACAAAAATTCACATGTTTTTTCCCAATGAATTTTCAGATTTATGTGCACTGCCCACCAAGTTACAATAGTCCCTTTTAGCATATAACTGAATGTGATGACTCATTTATCCACATCTAATATATGGTGTTTGAGCCTCAATATTAAAATATTAAGGTCCTCTATCACAAATTATTGAGGTATCTGATATTCAGTAGTGAACACCATGCACAAAGGCAATATCTCATGATCTCTCTGAGTCCAATTCAATATATGAGTGTCTGAGTCACCACTTATGGACAATGTTGTTTCCCAAGGTATAAAATCCTCTGGAGTAGGTTGTATGTAATCCATCATTGTTGCACCTTTATTATAAAGGAAATTTATTTCATATTTCATGGGAGAGTGCACTAACATAAAAATACATTCTTCTATCTGAACGTACTTGGCTAAACACTCTGTTATAATAGGTTTGTACACTGGTCACTCTTGTTATTGCATAATGTGTGGTTGTGCAAATTGATGCTCTACAGGTCACAAAGTAGTTTACCTTTCATCTTTCTTGACCTTAAACCAATTATTATCCCTATAGGCATAAGGAGACTCTAGCTCTTTTGGGATGATATATGGCTTTTGCTCAAAATTATTAAGGGGTATAACTACTATCATATTTCCTTGATGCGCCTCTAGCTTATTATGCATAGTTTTAATGGTCATTTGGCCATTGGATGCCCATTTATTACCAATTGAGATAGGATAATGGGTCTCTATTATCTTCATATCAATGACCTCAAAATCTCTGCATAAACTGAGCTCAACTACTTTAATCTTAACATCCTATAGCCTTCCAATAGACTCCACCTTGCCATAATATACCAAACTGAGAGTAACTAAACTGTAGCTTAAGGTCGGTCGACCAATGGCTTCCCAAGTTGATCACAAAACCATTTTTAGTGTGCTACCAAACTCAAACACTACATTTAAAATATCTTATCTACCCAAATCAATGTCTATTCAAGAATCAACACCCCAAGGTTTATTAGTCTTAACATACCATACTACTTTGTAATATGTTGTTGACTTCATTATACACACTCTATAATATTATATAGGAGATTAGTGATGTTCTACAAAATTTCTTCATTACATAGGGTGCTTAGTAACTTTTACACGTCTATCAAGGTAGTCATAACACCCTCTTGTCTTATGATTCTTATAATTTATTAGTATATTTGAGTAGCAATGGTTGAATTATCACCTTTAGAAGTTGATTTTTATTGGATCTCTTGTAAGACATGCACAGCTTGAGACATCAAATTCTTTTTAGTGGTAAGATCATGATATTTGTCCTGCTATACTTTTCTAATCCCCTGATCCTGTGGCATTTCAAATGGTGGTAATCCCTATTTTGATCTTTGTTACTTAGTGACTGCTTACACAAATGCATTGTCTTTTAGTTGTGCATTAATCATGTTTACATTGTGCACTGGCCTCTCCTTCCTTTGTTTCTCAAGTATTAGACAATATTCTATTTGGTGTTAATATTTAACTCTATAGTAGATGCAGTAGATTTGTCTCTATAGATTAGTATGGTAAATCCTCGCACAGTGATTGTATGCTCCACATAAATAACATTGTATCAATGGTCGGGTTTGGATATTTTCATTATTACAACCTCTTTGATATCCCCCATGATATCCTTCCATGTAACCTGCCCCATATCCACCTCTATTTTTTTTATCCCCAACCTTATGTTTGTTGTCTGGCATAACCTCCTTGTTGGCTTTGTTGCACATCATACCCCCAATATAGGTGTTGAGGGGAACTTAGAGCCCAATTTAGAAGTTGCTACTAAAGGTTTGTATTGGTCCATGGCTGCTAATACTAACCAAAATATTGATAATATGGAGATGATGTATTATTTCATTTTCTAGAGCACGAGATTGATAGTAGGGTGATGAAGGCATCCATATTGAACTACCTTGAGTTGAAATTTTTATCTCCACTTTTGGTCTTGGAATTGCCTACTTTGCAGTTGGTATTTATTGTGCTACTACTATGAAGACATTCTTAGAAATATCTTCCTTCAACTCTTGTAATGATTGATAATTATTTTCGTCATGGTTAGCCATATTTCACCATGGTCCCTGTGATTTTTATATGTAGTGATATAAAATATGGCACTTGGAAGTCACATGCGCTACTACCTTGCATACCTCACAAAACTCATTATTAAGCTTAGGATAATCAATTCTATGATGTATTTCTCATCCATATTTTGTGTACCATAAGCTTAGTTTAGGATTATATTTTTCATGCATCTCATCCATTCTTCTCATAAATGCATCTATCTTAGCCTCAACCTTGGAACCAACTAAAGAAGCATCCCCATAATCCTCTATTTTCTCTACTCGTAAAGCAATAGATCGAACATCAACTTTGCTTAGGTTTTGGGTCTACGTAATGGCAAATATAATTCATGATCACAATCCTTCTACGAACCAAACAACCTTATCTTTATCTTCTAGAATGAATTCAATTTTGTTCTTGACATCATAAAATCTTTGATCATATTCTACAATTGATTCACTAAAAATTTGTTGAAACTCCTTTAAATCTTAGAACGTTTGACTTGTAGATTGTTTTAATTTAAACTCTACTATCAGTAAATTTTTAAATTATGTTGTTAAACATGAGATATACTGAGGGGGGTGAATTAGTATATCATATATTTTATAAACTTTCACTTGATCAAATTCCACTTAACCATGCATTCAAGATATGCAAAAAAACTGAAATAATAATAAGCACCACACGAGAGAGAGAGAGACCAGATTTTTATGTGGAAACCCAATGTGGGAAAAACCATAGAGAACAATCTCAGATATATGAATGAGCACCAACTCAAATTACAAAGTTCGCAAGCACCAACTTACAAGAGCACCAACCCCTTTGTTGAGCACCAACACAACAACTATTTGTGAGCACCAACCCCTTTTAAATATTTGTGAACACCAAACCACAAGATCACCAACCCCTTTTGTATATAAAACACAATTATCTCTCAATATTGCTTTCTCAACAAATGATAGAACTCTACAATATCTCTTTTTATTCTCTCCTCTTTTCTTATATAAAGCAATTACAAACCATGAACTCTCTTGCATATTACAAATGGCTTCTCAAGCTTTTATTTATAGATTTCCAAATGACCTTTGGCATTCACCATTTATGACCCTTCACTCCTCATAGAAAATGGTGCCAAATTTGCATGACCCTTCAAATCCTTGTATTTGAAAAGTCACATGGTGACCTTTCATGAGCAAATGTGCCCTTTCCCATTTTGTCTTTATCTTGGTGACCTTTCAAATTCCTTAAAGTGACTCTTCATGGAAAAATGTGTCCTTCCTCTTTTATCTTCACTTGGTGACCCTTCAAATTCCTCAAGGTGACCCTTCATGGGAAAATGCATCCTTTCCCTCTTTTGTCTTTTTCTCATGAATCTTTGACTTCCTCATGGGCTCTATTTTTGAATTTATGCAACCAAAAATATATTCATTAATATTAAATAAATATCAACACATTTAGCCAAAATATGAACATTAAAAACACCTTTAGACAATAAATGTTATGGGGCCCTTTGTCACCAACAATGTTAGACCTTTGACATCAATGACAATATTTATAACAATCTCCCCCTTTGTCATTGATGACAACCTCAAACTAAAACTACCACATCTTGAAACCTATAGTGCACATGCTAACCTACACATACTGCCATCTAAAAAATATATAGTAACTCCCCCATACTGTAGCATCTTGTACATGTTCTTGTTCTTCTCCCCATTTAACATCAATGGCAAAGGGTTTATCCTAGAGCTAACACTTAGCTCCCCCTCAACTAATGCTGATCCTCAATGGTAAGAAGTAAAAGAATTTACTCCCAACTTCTCTTGTAGATACTTGAATATGTCTTTTGGTAGTGTCTTTGTGAAAATATCTACAATCTATTCTATAATACTGATATATTCCATTTTAACCTATTGATCTTCCACCTACTCTCTCAAAAAGTGATATATGATAGGAATATGTTTTGTTCTTTAATGCATCACTGGATTCTTATAAATATTAATAGCACTTATGTTGTCACAAAAAATAAAAATAGGTTCATAATGTTTTACCTTGATGTCTTCTAACGTTTGCTTCATCCAAAGCACTTGAGACAACACAACACTGCTGCAATATATTCTACTTTAGCTATAGAAAGCTCCTCTACTTGTAATTTTTTTATCATCCAAACAACCTACCCAATCTAAATCGGTATAAGCAACCAAAGTAAAATTTATACCTATGGGATACCATAATTCATAATCCAATGTTCCCTTGACATATCTGAATATTATTTTCACCAACTAAACATTACTCTCCTTCGGTGTTGACTGATATCTCACAACCATGCCTACTGCATGCATGATGTCTAGCCTTGATATTTTCAAATATAAAAAACTACCAATCATAGATCTATACAAAGATTTACCTATAACAAGTGAATCTTCATCCTTACTTACCTTGTTTCCTATACCCATTGGTGTGCCAACTGGTGCATAATCCTCAAAAGCAAAAATTTGCAACATCTCCTTGGCATATTTATTTTGAGATATGAAAATTCCTTTTTCTAACTAAAATATTTGCAACCCTAGAAAAAATGACAATTCTCCAAGCATAGGCATCTCAAATTATTTTTGCATATTATCAAAAAATTCTTTTGTCATTCTTTCAATGTTGCGTCCAAATATTATGTCATCAACATATACGACAATAATCAACTGATGCTCACCTTCTATTTCAATGTAGAGATTACTGTCAGCAAACCCTCTTTTGAAACCTTGATCTTACAGGTACTTATCAAGTCTTGCATACCAAGATTTGGGAGCTTGTTTCAATCCATACCGTGTTTTTTTTAATCTACATACATGGCTACTATCATTTGAGAGAATAAATCCATTAGGTTGCTCAATGTAGACCTCCTCTTATAGATTCTCATTCAGGAAGGCATACTTGACATCGATCTGAAATATTTTGAAATTCTTAAACACTGCATATGCAAAAAACATTCTAATTAGCCTTGCCACTGGTGTAAAAGTTTCTTCAAAATATATACCCTTAATCTGAGCATATCATTTACGTACTAGCCTTGTTATATTCTTGGTAACTTCACCATCTTCATTCAACTTATTTTTGTATACCCATTTTGTTCCTATCACATTTTAATCTTTTGGTCTAGGCACTAATTCCCAAGTATCATTCTTTTCTATATGATTTAATTCTTCATCCATTGTCTTAACCCAATGCTCATCATGTTTAGCTTCTAAAAAAAAATTAGGTTGAATTTTGGATAGCAAATAAAAATTAACTTGCTCAAATTCACTTACCATCATCCTTTTGGTGCGAACTCCTTTATTTATGTTCTCAATGATGTCACTCTTATTATGATGTCTATGAACATATTTAGATGGGGTCTTGGTGTCATTTTGCTCTTTCTTCTCATCCTCATATGATTCCTCAAAATCTTCTTCTTCAATGATTTTAGGAGTGTCTACTAGATCACTGGCTCTTTGTGCTACATCTTCATCTATTCTGACACTTGCACTTTCAACAATCTTCTTGGTTCTTTTGTTATAATATTTATAAGCTTTACTTTTGCTAGAATATCCAAGAAATATACCTTCATTTGTTCTAGATTCAAACTTACCCAATTTTTAATTTATTCTCTTTATGAATCATTTGTTGTCAAAAACTCTAAAGTAATCAACTATAGTTGGTTTGTCTTTCCATAGCTCATAGGGAGTCTTGTCACTGTTGACTCTCAACAATGATCTATTCTTAATATGCACTATTTTACCTACTACCTCTCTCCAATATTTATTTGGTATCTTAGATTCATTTAGCATTGTCCTCACCATCTCTTGAACTATCCTATTTTTTTGCTCAACTACTCCACTTTGTCATGGAGTTATGGCTACTAAATAATGTCTCTTTATCCCATGGTCTTCAAAATACTATCAGGACCCCCTGCTCTTAAAGAGCACAGTTGATTAATTTTGTATAAGCAACTAAACATAGAATTTAACCAGAAGTAACAAGTAACTAGAAATTTAGAAATAACACAAAATATGAGAGACAATACCCAATTGTATCAATAATCTTCCAGAAGGAAATACAACAAAGAAGATGCCACACTCTTCTTCACACTCCTCTAGGGCTCCCACACCTCTAGGGCATAAACAATAAATCTCTTCAAGAGTTCTCTCTCTCAATCATAGTCACAACAAACAACTCAAACACAGAGCTGTTGTTCACCTCCACCAGTCAGTAACAATACTGCCAGTCCAAGTACTCAAAGTACTCCAAGTAGATCACCTTTGCACACCCTGCAACACAACTGATCTTACTTACACATGTAGATCTCTCTACACCCTGAAGAACCCTTGTCCTTGCCTCACCAAGTCCTTATGATTCTCCAAACCAGTACCCCAGTGGATCTTCTACCAGATCTTGCTATCCCGCAGATCTACCTAATCATACACACTCGACACCCCTGTGGAACTAGGAGGAGCTACCCTTGCTCTCTTCACACTGAAGGAGCTAACCAAGCTCAACTCTAACTAGCACACATTACAATACAACCCATGAGTCTATTATATAGATCTCATACAGACAATAATTAGACTTTCCAATTACAATAATTAGAACCGCAGCTCCAAGACTAAAATTAGCCTTTAACATGCAAACAAATGCTCCATCCAAAAATAGACCCATTTGGGAGATGCATGAAAATGCATGCACACACAGGCTGCCGACGTCGATGCCTTTCTGACCGATGTCGGCCGACACATAACCGACATCAGTTACTGTGAACACTGAAGATGATCGACGTTGATTGATCAGACCGACGTTGATTGCCTATAACTCAGCAACCTCCTCCTATTTGCATCCTGGTGAAGATTTTAGCTCCACAACCTAACAAATACTTAGTAAACTCATCTAACATGAATTCTCCTCCTTGATCTAATCTTAGGCACTTAATCCTCAATTCAGTTTCATTCTGAACAAAAGCCTTGAATGCTTTGAAGTGGCTGGAAGCTTCTAATTTTTTCTTCAAAAACATCACCCAAGTCATATGTGTAAAATCATCAATAAGCAACATGAAATATTTCTTATGTTGAGTATTTTGAGTTCTCATAGGTCCACATAAATTAGTGTGAACAAGCTCTAACATCTGAGTGGTCGAGTATTCTTTTATTTTGAACCATCTTCTGACCTACTTCCCATGTTGACATGGTTCACAGAGCATGTTGGAAGGCTTTTTAATCTTTAGAAGATCTCTAACTTCTTGCTTCTTGCTGATGTTGACAAGATTTTCAAAATTTATGTGTCCCATTCTCTTGTGTAATAGCCAACTTTCCTCAACCTGATTCATGCAACATTTTTAACCTTTGATATCTGATAACATATACAAATTATTGCATATCCTCTAAGTATCTGTAATCAACACATAGGAATCTTTTCTCTTAATTTCACAACCTTATACATAAAATTTTAGTTCATGTTCTTGATCACATATTTAACTTACACTCAATAGATTATGCTTAAGACCTCCTACATACAGAACATTTTTAGTCTTAGTTCTACCATTATCCAAACTTAATGTACCTTTTCTAGCTATTATGACAGTGGTATTGTCTCTAAATTTCATTATGCTGCCATTGATCTTATTTAAAGTTATGAACTTGCTCTTGTCTCCTATCATTTGCCTTGAATATCTGCTATCAATGAACCATGGCTTTTCTTTATTTCTTGCATGTGAAATTGTCTAGACTAACATAGACTTTTTAGGTTATTTCTTCTGCCATGAACCTGTCTAAACTTTCTTCTTGATGAATGGAGCCTTGAAACTTTGGTCCTTCTTGACTGACTCAAACATGCTTCTACAATACTAGGCTTTGTGTCCAAAATTATTGTACTTGTAACATATTATGACCTCTTCATCAAAGCCTGATAGAGGAGCAAAATAGTTGTGGATTTTGCTTGACTCTGCATGAGTTTCCTTCTCCTTATTTCTGAAATTGTTAGCTCTTTTCTAACATTCTATTTTCTTATGACCATAAACATTATAATAAAAACAATAACCATGAAAATAGAACCTTTTCTAACTTCTGTATCTTTGACCTGATTATCTTTTGTAGCTTTTTTTCTTCCAACCTTCTTTGTTTGAGTTGTCCTCTACATTCTTATCTTCTTCCTTTTTTGTTTCTTCTTTTGTAAGAGCTTCAGCATAGCTCTTTTTCTTTTCAAATCTGATTCCCATCTTATCTGATATTGATTTTTGACTTTCTAATATCTTATTCAACATATTAGTGTTATTCTCAAATTTTGAATCATTGGCTGCTTTATCATTGATTACTTTATTTATTTTCTCAATATTTACTTTTAAAGAGGCAATTTCAACAACATACCTTTCACATTCTCCACTTACTTTTTGAAACAAAGCTATTAGATCTTCTTCAGTCTTTTTAGCTTCTTTAATGTGTGCTTGTAGATCTTCAATTATTTTCTTTGACTCTTTTTCATTTTTCTCAATCTGGAGCTTCAATATTTGATTTTTCTTCTCAAGAGCTTGTAATTCTTCAAAGGCACAAATAAGTTCTCCTTCTAGATTCACCTCATCTTCATCACATTTTTTTTCTTGATCATCTATACTTTTGCTTGCAGAGGCATCTTCATGTATGGTCATGAATAGAATCTCTTCTTCATCTGAGTCATTGACTCCACTATCTTCGGTTAAGCTAGGATCTTAGGAATATAAACTCTTCTTCTTGAATCCTTTCTTGATTTTGCCTTTGAATTCTTGTATGTAGAATTTCCTTCTTCATTATCACCATTATTATTATCTAGAAACTTAGCTACAAAATATCTAATCTTACCACATTTAAAATATTTAAATGACAATTTTTTTTGACATTTACCTATGCCCTTTTTTGGCTTGCAAATGAATAGAGCTCCGTTGTCATCTTCATCATCACTAGATTTGTCACTTGATTATTGAATTTTAGCCTTGTCTTTTTTTAATGTCTTGAAAGCAGCTTCCCTTTTTGATTGTTCCTCTTATTCGATCTGCATCTCATATGCTGTAAGAATACTATGTAGTTCATCCATTTTAAGCTTGGCTAGATTCTTCATCTCCTTGATTGATGAAACCTTTGCATCATATCTCATTGGTAGAGATATCAAAACCTTTTGTACCACTGTTGATTCTTCTAACTTTTCTCTAAGCCCTTGAATCTAATTAACTATTTGATCAACCTACAAAAGATAACTTGCTATATTTTCTTCCTCTTCCATCTTCAAACTATCTTCTGAAAGTTTAGAGCTTAGCTTGCTCAACCTTTCCATCACCTTTATAAATATTCTCAAGCTTCACCTAAGTCTCATGAGTATATTTGCATTGTATAACTTTAACAAATTTTGGTTCACATAAACCACATAAAATAACATTTAAAGCTTTAACATTATTTTCACTTGCCTTCTTTTCTGTCGTAGTAGTTACAAGTATTTGTGGCTCTTTGTATTCCTCCACCACTACTTGCCAAATATCAAATCCAATGGACATCAAGTAAGTCCTCATCCTTATGCTCCAAAAGGCATAATTTGTCCCATCAAACAAAGGTGCCTTATTTGTAGAAAAATCTTCATGTGATCCAACCATCGTGCTTTCCCTGATCTACCTTCAAGCTGTTAAACTCTTTTTAAAAGAACCTACTCTGATACTAAGAATGAGATATATTAAGAGGGGGTGAATCAGTATATCATAAATCGTATAAAGTTTCACTTAATCAAATTCCACTTAACCATATATTCAAGATATGCAATAAAACTGAAACAATAATAAGCACCACACAAGAGAGAAAGACACCAGATTTTTACATGAAAATCCAATGTGGGAAAAACCAAGGAAAAAAATCTCAAGTATATGAATGAACACCAACTTAAATTACAAAGTTCACAAGCACCAACTTGTAGGAGCACCAACCCCTTTCAAAGATTTGTGAGCTCCAACCCTTCTTGTGTATAAAACACAACTATCTCTCAATGTTGCTTTCTTAACAAATGATATAACTCTACACTATCTCTTTTTATTCTCTCTTCTTTTTTTATATAAAACAATTACAAACTATGCACTCTCTTGCATATCACAAATGGCTCCTCAAGCATTTATTTATAACTTTCCAGATGACCTTTGGAATTCACCCTTTGTGACCCTTCACTCATGGAAAATAGCACCAAATTTACATGACCCTTCAAATCCTTGTCTTTATCTTGGTGACCTTTTCAATTCCTTAAGGTGACTCTTCATGGAAAATTGTGCCCTTCCTCTTTTATCTTCACTTGGTGACCCTTCAAATTCCTCAAGGTGACCCTTCATGGGAAAATGCATCTTTTTCCTCTTTTATCTTTTTCTCATGACTCTTTGACTTCTTCATGGGTCCTCTTTTTGACTTTATGAAATCAAAAATATATTCATTATTATTAAATAAATAACAATAAATTTAGCCAAAATAACACCTTTAGACAATAAATGTTATGGGGCCCTTTGTCACCAATAATGTTAGACCTTTAACATCAATGGTAATATTTCCAATATGTGTAAAGTCCAAAGAATTTACATCCCTTTTACAAATGAACTCTATGGCTCATCTTAACAAAGCCCCTATGAGTTCATATTTCTTAACATCATCCGAGGTTACCCCTTTAACATTTCATTTCATATCGCACATTACTAAATATTATTCTGGATATGGAGACCCATCATATGACATTAAATAAATAAACATTTTTGTATTGAATGCCATATTTGGTACACTTGTAGTTGCTACCACGGGTTGCTGAACACTGGTAATTATGACTAAAGTTAACTGCACACTGGTGACTATGCATTATTAAATACATATTGGTGATTGTGTACTAGTATTCTTAGGTGTCTTAAAAAGGAATTCTACTTCTTCTATTTTCTTCCTATCTATTGCCTACTTTATTTTTGCACTTAGCTTTCCAAATTTTATTGTAAATGAGTCAAGCCAATCTATATCTATTGTTTCTCTTGCACTTCTTCTTTCTAATAATAAATTGGGTTGGAGGGATGCATACTCTTGAAATGAATGACTTCTAGTTTGAATTTCTTATAACTTTGAACTTTAACCAGTGATAGTTCTACATTCGAATCTAACTTCTTCCTAAGAACTTTCCTTCCCAAGTCTAGATAAAAAACCCTTTCATTAACTGTGATCTATCTCTACCATCTAATTGCTTAGCTGCTAGCTTACCTTCTTCTTCCTAGTGCACTATCTCTATATTTTCATCATTTTTATCTATTTCTTTGACTTCATCGAGCCCTTATATGCACTATCTACTTCTCACATATTTTCTAAGCATCCTTCCATTTCTAACATCTTCTTTCCTTATCTTTCTAACTCTAGCACTTTCTTCCCTACCACCGTCTTTGTTATCACAATTCCCATTCTAATCCTAGAAAATTCTTCTTGCTTTGAGTCTTTTCACCTTCCTTTTTATGGGATCAAGCTCAAGTTTATTTTAATCATCTCCTCATCATTCACTTCTAACCCACACATACCCCCATGGTGCTTGAAGCGACTACTCCATGTTGGTTGGAGTAGGCACTATGGCCTTTTCCACCACCAACATCTTAATTAGAGTAGGTATTCATTACAAAAATTCCCCCCATATTCCTTGAAGAAATTGGTCATGCATAGCTTCAAAAGCTATGTATACTTATACCATGAATTTAATAAATATAATCAATCATAGTCTTCATCCAGTAGTCTACTACTTGGGTCTAGTTTGTATCTAGGTTGCATAGTCTATCTAGATTCTCTTCTATCCAAACTATAAGCTTTGTCTTCCTTGAGTTTAAGCAATAATATTCCACCCTAGATAACCACATAGCTAATAATCCAGGCAACTCACACCAAAATATTTCATAGATTTCCCCATAGATATGTTCTTGGATAATCTTCTTCATAGTTGTTTTGACTTTCCTCGCTTATTCTAAAAACATTTAGATTCTCTCATCTATCCGTCTCTCTATATCCCTTTATCCTAGCAAACATCACAACATATTTCATCTAGATGGGTTCCACACTTACCATACCATTGCTAGTAAAGGTTCCTAGAAAACTCCAAAATATGCTAATTATAGGGATAACTTGCGCAATAAAGAGCAAAGATAGACATAATATAATAATTAAATATTATAGAACATTATTTAAAGATGAAAACACACTATTACACATAAACACATAAATAACACATAGAAACAGACAATATAACCATAATGAATTATAGATTTAAAGGCAAACAAAGTACCCACTACGCATTGAACATAGATAAAAAATTCTTAGAAAAACCATAATAGAACTATTTTATTAATCTCTAACACACATCAGAACCATATTTCATTACAACAAAGTGTTATATATAGAACATTCTAAAGCGTTGTCTCTTTACATTCCAGTCTTTCAATATGTCACAAAGAAAGACTCTACATATTCTCTACTCTACTTCGTATGCTTACAAGGTCATATACAACCAAAAGACTATACAAAATAAAAATCATATACTTTATACATGTATCTAACCAATTATACTTTGTGATTTTGGTGACCTTGATCCATATCTAATAATCATGTTCTATTAGTGAGATAGCTAAATTCGACCCAAAAGATAAATGGCTAGTTGAAAGGAGACTCAATCAGAAGAAACTAAACCATCCCTAGATAAATAAGGAAATGTGGGAGGGGATGCAAGATCTAAAATGTAGGCATATATGCATGAGGCAACATCAACCACACCTCCGAGTTCTCTACCTCAAGTTAGTCATACTTCAGTAACAATGATTCTAGTCATTGCTCTTTTAGTTGTAAGTCAAACCAGTTCTCATTATGTAGTTACTTATTATATTTCTGCAATAGTTATTAGTGCAATAGATTATTTACATTCTTTAAGTCAAATAACCCAACCCTAAGTTGATGTTGCACTGCCAATTTTGCTCACCACAGCCTAACTTGCTCCTATGGATCATATGGCCACTAGTATTATAAATGTTGGGGTTGCATATGCTTCTATTACTAACTATTTTCAAAACCTTTTAAGCAACCTAGTGACCTATTCCATCTTTAGTGTAACCAATACTCAATCCCCTAGTCCAAGCAAATGGGTGCATTTTGAAAATTTAGTGTCTACCTCTATTGCTGTTGCACAAATCACCTCTCCCAAGCCATCTACAAAGATATAAATGCCCATCAGCCATGCTACATAGATGGAGACACCTATAATTTTGGTACACAAGGCAAAAGAGAAGGCTAAGTACATCATAGACACACCAGTCTAGAAGCAGGTTTTTGGTTGGAAGAAAGTTATTCTTCATTTCCTATAACAGGGACATCCTCCTCGAAGCTTATATCACCTCTAGGGCAATCCATTTTTATTTCTCAAGTATATCAACCAGCTCAATAAGCTTGGGAAGCACAAGCGTAGCCTATAGAAAAAAACTAAGCAATAAATTACCTTGAATATTCCTTCATGGATCAGGCAATTATAGTAGAAGAAGAAATAGGGAGACAAGATTTGGTAATAACTGAGAAACCCTTAATTAAGTTCCATTTTGATAGATAGACAATCACTTTGAGAAAAATCAAGAGGAAAATTATGGTTGTTGAGGGCCAAAAGATAAAACTAGAACAAAGAGAAGATATCTTCTCTCTAATTAAGAGAAGGTAGTTGAATCCTTCAAACCCTAATAGGATCAGAGAAGATATTTATAATTTTGTGGATGCAACATGGAGGGTAATCAAGGAAATGATTAAGAGTTTTAATTGAGTAATATAAAGGTAGCCATAAGTCAATACCATTCAGGCCCCTGAGGAGATAATGGACAATTTACAGGGGATAACAAGGAAGTTTTTTGACACTATTGGCTCAATAAGGTCTGCAAAGGTGACATACTAACCCAAATGGGGAGATATTTTTCAATTGTTCAACAAAATAAAAAATATTGATGGAAAATTGCATTTCATAAGCCAAATAACAAGAAATAAGGTTTATGCACACCTCAATTTAATGACAACATTTGAAGTTGCTTGGGCACAAAATTATAATGCGGCCAAAAGGGACATCATACTTGAGTGGCATCAAAAATGCAAACTTTGGTCCAACAGTTTGCAAGCCAGAAGGGAGGAGTTATTTTTATCCCAATAGAATTAAGAGTTGTTCAAATAATCATTCCATAGGGGAAACTGTGCCCAGACCCATTTTTGAGAATCTTCGACAAGTAGCATTAGACAACTTTAGAGCAAAGATTGAAGGCATTGTTTACAAAACCAGTGATAAGCTAATGCAACCGGTCAATTTTACAAGAGACAAGATTATTTGGACTAAGTCACTACACATTGGGGTTAGCTATGCATTAGATATACATAAAAAATTGATGGATAAACTTCCTCAGTAATTTAAAAGAGCTTTGCTCAATTTTGAGACCATAAAGATCAACTTCCAGGAGAGTCCTACATTTTACCTTTAGATGGAGGCAACCAAGTAAGCAACTGTGGCAATAGGGTTTTTTCCAACCCCACCTCAAAGTGATCATCTTTCTAAATATACACTGGTGCATACTCAAATTGGGCCAGTTTATGTCCCACTTCCAACAACTACTTTAGGCTCATCATTAGTTCCAATGCCCGTCTTAGTTGTAACTATAGTTACTACTCTAGCTCCATCCATGTTAGCTCCTACTTTGACTATGTCATAATTTAAATTCTTTCAACAATGCCAAATTTGCACCTCCTAATTATACATATATACTTACAAGGTATAGCTGAGTTAGAATTTTTAGTTTCAAACTTATTTAACATGTATATATTGTATTTTTAGATGAATAATTCTATTCTAAACAATCAATGTTGTACACATATGCTTTGCATAATATTAGCATACAATGTTATTTTTGGACTTTTATTTTTAGATTGCACTTGGGATATGAGGCCTTTCCCATCCTAAACTTATTTATATTTATATCCTCCTATTTCACATGAAGGAGATTTTTGGCTATTGAGACTAATAAAAAATTGTGAAGAAGTTCTACAATCTTAGTCTTGATGTGCAAATCTTGATTTTTCTCCAACTTGGGGATTATGTGAGAAGTTTTATCATTATGGTTTCTTAGTCTTTGGTTGTGTATGAGTTATCTTTTATTTACAGTCATTCATATTAAGTTATATCTGATCTGAATATCTTTTTGCATATGAATCATAATTCCCCTTGTAGATGTGTTATTATAGTCTAATAAACACGACAACCTTTGATCTCATGTGTTTACATATGTTATAATTTAGTTCCCTTTGACTCTTAACCATGTTTTATTATTGGTATGTTACAATAACTTGTAGCAAATACTGGTCTATGATCTCTTGTCCAACTTAAGTTCAAATACTGATCTTGAAAGGTTTCATCCAGTGTGGTTCATAAGTCTCCTTTTTTGCCCTACCTTTCCCTCTTTTTTGAGTTTCTTTTTAATTCCTACCCACCTTAGTTAAAACAACATCCTTCACCCATTTCAATTAGATCTAGATTCAATCATATCCAACTCATCAATGGTAAACAATATGCCTTGCTCATTGCTATCCCACCAATAAACTGTCCATAAAACCTAATACCCCACCACTCATGCCTTGGAGTGAATATCTTTTCACCGATCTTGAAATATTAGAAGTTATCTTTTAAAAGTTTTTGTAGTGTACATAAAACCTACATCAATATTGATATTGCATATGATGTGATTACAACCTCCACGCGTATGGTGGAAGGATTGGAGATTGAATTTTGGTACTCATTTCATAAACTATTCTCTCTGTCTTATCTACCAATTATGAGCCCATTTTATTTTGATCTGAATAAGATAGATACACATTGGAATTTAATTTTTTTTGCCTAAGACTTAGCTCACCAGACTTAATTGAATATGGAATGCCAAGCTTGAGTCCAAGCTTGCACATTTACTTTGTCTGTTGTATCAAGGCTTTCCTTTTAGGGAATGTCTTTTATACATTAAAATTGCTCAACCTAGATATCTGACCTTGTTTAGACCCAAGTCTTGAAAACATCGCTTTTGGACATGTCTAAGAGCTCAATCTACCTAGAAATAGATCTATTACCTTTTTTAACCTTTCCACCAAGAACCCTTCTGTTGATGCATGGATTTTTTATGGGGACAAAGCTCAGTGGATGTCATACATTACTTGCATATGGAACTTAGATTCATATCTATAATTTAATTTCAGCTATGGAATCTATAAATTTAGCTATTTTTAATAATGACAAATCATTTTTACATTTTTTTGTTGATGACAAGGTGATTTTTATTTCTTCGGCTCTTATGCAAATTTAAGCTTAGGTGGAAAAGGTGGCACTTGAGTTTCAACACTTGTAGGATCTACTCAACCACTAGGAGAGTGTTCTTTGCACTATGCACTAAGCTCCCCTAGACCAACCACCTCATGGCTCCCCTCCTCTAGCACCTAGGCACTAACAAAGCCTCTTTTATATACACTATTATTTCTCCACTCCTCCTCCTCAGTTGGGGGGGTGGGGGCGGGGGGGGTTGGAGTTCATCGCCACCATGTGGAAAGTTTTCTGTTGACCCATCATGATAGAGTTCACCTATGAAGGGGGTGGTCTGGCTGGTAGTTATGTTTACCCACCTTCTAGTTGGGGTATCATAATTTCTTTGGCACCCCTTGAGACCACTCAGGATGGTTGGGTGGTGCTTGATCCTCCTTTTATCGAGCCCTTTACCTAGAGTGTCCAACCTCCCAAAGATGATCTACCTCTGCTACTTGAGATATTTTCATTAATGTTAAAAGAGTTGTAATTGATATCAAATGACTTGCCAACATACATGTCAAATAAATTATAATTGATGTCAACAAAATTAGCAACGAAATTATCAATAGAAATATCAACGAAATTATAGATGAAAATGTTGATGGAAATGTCAATGGTCACATCTTTTGGTATAGAGGTGCATTTTGGATGGGATGTTCCCTTTGTGAAGGGCATTTGAAGGATATATAAGGTGGATAGAAGGTCAAGAAAGATATGAAAGTTGAAGTGTGAGATATGTGAAGATTAATAAAGAAGAGAAGGAAGCAAGTGTGTGGAGAATAAAAAGATGTATCATACAAACACATGCATATTTGAAGAATGGAATTAATTCTTTCTATCATTCAAGCATAAGTATATTTTTGTGTAGAATAAGAAGAGAAAATTAAAATTTTCACCATTTGTTGATGAAGTAACAATAGTAAGGTGGAAGATTGTTTCAGTAGAGGTTGGTGCCTCAGAAAGAAGAGATTGGTGTCTCTTGCTAAGTTGGTGCTTAGTTGTGGGGATTGGTGTCTCCAGTAGGTTGGAGCCTAAAAATATTTTAGTAGTGGGGATTGGTGTCTCTAGTTGGTTGGTGCCTATAAATTATTTAGTGATGGGGATTGGTGTCTTTAGTAGGTTGGTGCCTACAAATTTTGTAAGAAGAATTTTATTTATGGCTAGATTTGGATAATAAATCCAAATAGTCCTTTTATCCATAGTTTTCTCCTGAAAGGGTTTCTTCGTAAATCTTGTGTTCTTCTTATGTTCTTAATTATTAATGTTATGTGATTGATATTATTGTGATTATTAATTTAAAACAATAAAAGATTACCTTATACTGATTCACCCCCCTCTCAATATAAGCAGGTGCTCAATAATTGGTATCAGAGTGGGTTCCTTCGAAAATAGTATAACTGTTATAAGGTAGATTTCAAGAGCACACATGGTCGGTTAAGAAGGATTTTCCTCAAACAAGACTCCATTGTTAAATGAAATGAACTGTCTTCTGGATCATAAGGATGCACATTTACCTAATGGCCTTTAGCTTTGATATCTGGCAAGCAATAGTAATTGGATATATAATGCTGCAAACTCCACCAATGGATACAATCAGAAAAAAGGCTAACAAAAATAATGCAAAAGCCATGAACATAATTTTGTGTGGCTTATTAGAATTATAATTTATCAAAGTAATGCATTACAATTTGGCAAAAACCATTTGGGATAAACTTCAGACCATCTATGAGGATGATAATAAGGTAAATAAAACCAAGCTTCAAACACATAGAAGACAATCTGAAAGTTTGAAAATGAAGGATGAAGAAAACATTGCAACCTATCTACTTCATGTGGATGAGATTGTTAACACCATCAAAGGGCTTGGTGAAAATTTTGAAGAATCCGTAATAGTTCAAAAGGTACTAAGGCCTCTACCCTTAAGATTTGATGCCAAAGTTTCTATTATTGAAGAGATAAAGGATCTAGACTCATTAATAATGGATGAGCTGCATGGGATACTCATGGCTTATGAAATGACAACTGAAAAAAGCCATAAAAAGAGAAGCAACCTTTAAAGCTTTAAACAAAGGGAAAAATAGAGAGTTTGAATCAAATGATAGCACTAGCGATGCATAATATGAGAAAGAGGCCCTATTTGTCAGAAAGTTTTAAAAAGGACAATAAATACAAAGGTAAACTACCTTTGAAGTGTTTTAATTATGATAAAATATGACATTTTGCTAATAAATGTCCACATAAGGATGAGAGAGATGATGAGGAAAATCATAATGAGAAAAGGAATAAGAAGGAAAGCAAACCTCAATACCATAAAATCTTTGAACAAAATGAATGTAAGAAAAAGTTTGGTAAGCACAAGAAAATTGTCTATTCCAAAAAGGATAATAGCTCAACTAAGGAGAGTAATGAGAGCATATCAGATGGTGATAGAGAAGAAACTCTATTCCTGGTAATAGAAACAAAGAGTGATGTCATGGTAGATGAAGACAACTTTGTGAGTGAAGGAAAAGAAGAGATGGATTTATAATAAGAATAACATGATGAAAATGAAGAAGAATTGGATCTTGAAGGAGAACTCATTTATGTCTTAAGCATGACCAAGAAGCTTAAGAAAAATAATCTAAAACAAAAATTACAACTTCAAAAATATGAAGAAAAGGATTGTGTTTCAAAAACAAGAATGCCACAAAGTGTTGAGGAATCAGAAAAGACTATCATTAGCCTTAAAACTCAACTAGAAGAAGCAAAAGTGATAGAAGAAGAGGTGAGAATCCAATTAAAGACAAAAGAGGAAAATTGTGAGAGGTTAGAATCCAAAATTGTTTTCTTGAGGAAAGAACTGGAGAAAATAACTAGTAAGTTGAACAAAAGCCTCAAATTTGAGAAGAGTATCGAGATCATAGATGGCATCATCAATTACCAAAGGTCACCATTCATTAAGCATGGTGTTGGATATGAAGGAAACCAAAAGATCATTAAAAAAGGTCAAAATTCAAAAACTATAGAACCACAAAATAAAGTATATGCAGAGAAGCCCAAGAGCTATACATATGTACTCAAGGGTTTTGTGAATGGTGGAAGTGACAAGAAGAAAGAGTATGACACTTATCTAAAAAATAACAAGGACAAATTCAAAAAGTCATTTCCTCTAAGGTAGGCACATACGCCCAGGTTCTAGAGTTCCTTTTATGGTTATTGCTATTTCTATAATCATTTTGGTCAGAAAGCAAGAGATTGTAGGGCACAAGCAAGAAATGATTTTGTATGGAACAATAACATAAGTTTTTATGGGTCTTCAAATAAAAACTAAAATCTATTTGCTCTTTTAGTAGATTACAATGTTAGATGCTATAAGTATAACAAATTTAGACATATAACAAGCTTTGTAGAAGTGGTTTTATGAAACCTCCTAGGCAAAATAAGAAAGTGGAAGCCATGAGTAAACAAAAGGAAGAAACTTCAAAAGTATGGAAAAAGAAGCAAGAGCAAGAAAATAAGGAGAGACCCATGCTTATGCAAACTGCATTTCATACACAAGAGGTATCACTACGTTCATAAGAAGAAGCACTAATTCAGGGGGAACTAATCACTGTATTATCTTTTAGCGTTGTAGATTCTTTGGTGATATGCATTCAGAAGTCAAAGAGAAAGATCAACTAATGAATATTCTTTGTGAAAGTGATGATGCAAGTGATGGTACTATTTTTAGAAACAAGTCAGAGAAGCAAGAACAAAGCAAAATGAAATTAGTCAAGGTGCATAATAGTTTACAACAGGGATGGGCCAACGTCAAGTGCATATTGTAGAAGGTAGCTTAGATCCAACAAGTGATCAAGCTGGGAATGTTAATGAGCATATGGAGTATGATATACAGATAGAAAGGGAAGTGGAAAAGAGGAGTTACCACTTGAGCATCTAGAGCTAATTCAGATGGATGTAGATGATGTCAAATAGCCTAGATTTGATCAGATTTAAGGAGAGCAAATGAGAAAAGAAGAAGTCCTTATGCAAAAGGATAGGGAAGAGCAGAAAGACAATAATTCAGTTGTGGTGATGTTGAAGAAGATGACATGGATGTTTCCCATGATTTATTTGTGGATGGAAGTATAATGAACATCCCTTTGCCATTGATGTCAAAGGGGGAGAATTAACAAAACAAGGAGCAAAACAGGAAAACTACAATAAAGGGGAGTTTCTTTACAAATTTGCAATCAATGACAAAAGGGGAGATTGTTGTAATATTGTTATTGATGTCAAAGGAGTTGTAATTGTTGTCAATAGAATTACCAATGGAAATGTCAAAGGAATTGTAATTGATGTCAATGGAATTGCCAACGGAATTGTTAACAGAAATATCAATGAAATTGTCGATGGAAATGTTGATGGTCACATATTTTGATGAAGAGGTGCCTCTTGGATGGGACACCTCCTTTGTGAAGAGCCTTTGAAGGTTATTTAAGGCGGATAGAAGGTTGAGAAAGATATGGAAGTTAAAGAGTGAGATATGTGAAGATTAATAAAGAAGAGAAGGAAACAAGTGTGTGGAGAATAAAAAGATATATCATACAATCACATGCATAGTTGAAGAATGGAATTAATTCTTTCTATCATTCAAGCATAAACATATTTTTGTGGAGAAGAAGAAGATGAAATTGAATTTGCCATCATTCATTGATAAAGCAACAATAGTAAGGTGGAAGACTATTTCAGTAGAGGTCGGTGCCTCAGAGAGAAGAGATTGGTGTCTCTTGCTAAGTTGGTGCTTAGCAGTGAGGATTGGTGCTTCCAGTAGGTTGGTGCCTACAAATTGTTTAGCAGTGGGGATCGGTGTCTTTAGTGGGTTGGTGCCTACAAATTGTTTAGCAACGAGGATTGGTGTCTCCAGTAGGTTGGTGCCTTCAAATTTTGTAAGAAGAATTTTATTTGTGGTTGGATTTGGATAGTAGATCCAAGCAATCCTTTTCTCTGTGGTTTCCTTCCGAAAGGGTTTCCATGCAAATCTTGTGTTCTTCTTGTATTCTTAATTGTTGATGTTGTGTGATTAATATTATTGTGCTTATCAATTTGAAAAAGTAAAATATTCCCTTACACTGATTCACTCTGCACCCCCCCTTCCTTTCTCAATGTAAAAATGTGCTTAACAAACTTATACTTTACTTTCTTTTGATATAATTTTGTAATCTATGAATTACCATAAATTACCGATATTTTTTTTTGAGCATGAACCATATTTTCTTACAAATATAGAGTTATACATACCAATCAACTCTTTTTAAAAATAAAAAATAAACAAAATGTACAACCATATTTGTTTTATATATCATGCGTTCCAATAAAAAAGTGAGTTTGGAGTCTTTATTTAAAGTCGGAGTGTTCTGAATGTATTAGTAAAGCAACCGATTTCCACTTTTATGAAAATATTTAGTTGTAAAAGATAATATGTTAAAAATGATTTTTGTTAATACAGAATCATCCTTTTGAATGGTAGTTCTAATACGTGGAGCTAGGAGGTCTAATAAGTGGAGCTAGGAGGTGGTCACAGGGTAAGTAGAATCCCCACCAGTTCTTACAATTTTTTTTATATCTATGGCCTATAAACACAAATAAACACTTTCGTTGAGAAAATATTCTGTTTCGCTGGCTTGTCTTAAAAGTAAACATTCGGCTTAGGTTAGTGGGCTTAAGAGCATCTGTTAATTGTCTGGCGCTCTAATGAGATTATCAATAGTCATTTAAATACAAACGAGATGGACGATTGGAAGAAGTTTCTCAATTTTGTGCTGCGGACATTCTTAGCCACGACAAGACACAGAGTTGTATAGGGATTTTAAAGTTGTTCTCAGTAACAACTGAATTTTATGATAAGGTACCTACTTTCTTTTCCTCCCTGTAATTTTTTACTTGATGAGAGTTCAATCTACAAATATAAGTTACATGGGCATGAGTAATGAAACCTTCTGGTCTAATTTCTCCGCACATCTTTTTGTTGGGTCTTTGAATTTATCATAAACCCATTATATGACAATCTTCTATATATAGCATACTTTCTTGTGAGGGATTCAGGAAAAGTTATGTGTGTGTGTTTGTTTGATATTGGATTACTGTTGACCTGGTTATTGCAAACTAACAAAATCAGGGTAGCTTATCCATTCCTACTTACTTTCCTGCCGTGTGGATGAAGAGTCTTCCTTTGAAAATGATTATCACCTATTGCAAATTCTCAGTCTCTGACATACCCACTTTAAACTTGTTGTATCCATTCCATAGCTCAAATCATGGCGATGCTGATAAAAAGTGGCTGAAGCCTAATAACACCCAGACCTACAAAATCCATTTTAGGGCAAAATTCTCATCAGCTAGATAATGGGCATTAAAAGAGATACAAAATTACAAATATAATTGCTCCCAAGTTGATTTCTTCGAATTATAATATTTAATAATGTAATGGTTGCCCCTGATTTTTTTTTTAATATATTTTGTGTATCGTTTTCAGAATAAGACGGGTGATTGTAGAGAGGTTTTGTGTTTTGCACATACACTGATATATTCATAAAATGCAAGGAAAATAAAGTGGAATTACATTAAATAATAAAAACACATGCCAATACAACTCAATATAAAATCAGAAGTTTTCAATAAAAAATCAGACCTGGAAATACTCCTGTTTACAGCAGATTTTCATCATAAAACACTCAGATCAGAACTCATTGTTTTTTGTTCTAATTCTCTGTAAGTGGCACTAATCCCAAGGTGGGCGATTTGCTCCAATAAATCATGCAGCCTCCATTAAATTCCAGCAGGTGGTTTAGAGGGAATGCCCAGCCAAGCAGAAGCCAAATAAAAATTTCCTAGAAGCAATTTCCACTAAATTATAAAATCCACACACCAAATTCATCTCCACACACAACTCAGAAAAATTGTGAAAATCTCATTTATTCAATGCCAAAATGTTCAACCAGCAAGATAAACATTGTAAAAACTTCCAACCAAACACCAAACGGTTAGGGTGGGTCACAATCCACCAAAACCAGCAACATGAGATGAGGGTTTTCGTCCTCAATCAGCGTTAATTGTATTATGGAAAAAAATCCAGCAGACTCTCCTTAAGCTGCCAAAGTTCACATATCCAAATGAGAGCTCAAAGAGTGATTAAATAGAAGATGAGAGAGGGATTAAGGCAACTTCTAGCTGGAAAATGCTTTTTCCTTCCAAAATTCCACGCCCAACCTTATTTTCTTTTTTCTAAAAAAACATTTATCTTTAACTATTTAAAATATCACCAAATATTTCCTAAAGGGGTCGTCCAACATAAAGTGCATTGTCCCCTCGTTTAAAACAACGTTGCTCAACTAGGCCAAGGGGGTCTTTTATAACCCATGTTTATTCTCACTTAATTCAATTAACAACTTTATTAACTTGAGTGACGAATAAACAAATAATAACTCTGACCATTGAGAGGACTCACCTCTGCCAAAAAAAGAAACTCTGCATTGCTGCTGAATAGGAGCTGAGACCAGTTACTACATATAGCACTTACCAAAAATAATAAGTGAGCCAAAACTCCAAACTGGCCCAAATGAAGCTCAACTGGAACTTACTAAAAATAGTAAGTTTACTAAATATAGTAAATAACTAAAAATAGCTGTCACCATTGGAAAATATGTAGAAAAAACTCAGAAAAACCCAGAAAACTCATCTCAGGTCGCCAAAGTTCCGTAACCAAAATCCACTTAGCCTACGGGAATCGGAATAGGCTAATGGTAACTCAGACTTGCTATGAACGAGGTGACATTACAGTCCGCCTTTCTCAAAGATTGCTTGTCCTCGAGCAATGCTAAAACAACCCTGCAATCCTCAAACTGACGCAAACTGAAACCAAGAATGATCCCAGGGTCCCAAGTCAACCTAGGAGATCTGTAGTACCATCCTCTCAAGGCATTGTTTTGCTGGGTACCAACACAAGAGACCTCCTGAAACCCACCGATAAGAAAACCAATCAGATACTACAAAGGCTCAGTGAACCCCTCAGAGAATTGCTCTTCTCGAAAACCAATCCAAGGCACCATTGGAACAAGCTCAAGATAATCATCATCAGTTCTGTCATTCCCAACAACTACTGGTCTACAACCCAATGTGATCCCATGGTTCCAAGTTAATCTCAAAAAGGTATCACCATGTTGACATTGCGCCACTTTGATCATAACTGTCTGATCATCATGCTCATGCTGCACTCTCCTCTCTTGGAACCCTGAAGAGTAATCACCATTAAATCCCATACTAAAATACCTGAAAGCATTGAAATCCTCACCAAACGACATCTTGCCAAGGCATCTCAGTGAAGTCCAAAGCTGCAATCTCCCTGCCAAACTCGATCTTGGGCAACGAAAAAGAAAAACTTCCCAACCATAATACATAAACCTCAGCATATTCCCTCATGTGGTCCCCAAAATGACGTTGATCAAACACTATCAAGGCACTGGTAAAGAAGATATCAGCAAAATAATCTGTAAAATTAGCCATCCAGGAAAAACCTCTGTTGCCACAAACTGGAAAGATATCGACACTTAACCTTCAAGTGTCAAAAGGAAAAACCCGAATACTCCAGCACCTCCAGTATACCGGAAAATCTCCCACAACTGGCTGCACCACAACTTGTAAGAACTCAAAATCCACCTGCGCATGGTCTGAAGTCACTATCATCAGTGTGGAAAGGCAAGGGCAGCGATCAACAATTTGCAATCCTCCTACAGACATAGGATTTGGAAGTATGGAAGTAACTGCAAAATCATCTCCTATGACTAGATCAGATCTACCCATCAATGCAAACCACCAATATCTCAACTGCTGGTTTGAAGAAGCCCGCCAATGCATTTTACGTGACATGAACTGTAGTCCAATGTAAACTGATTTGAAAGTGGACAGCGGTATCGCTACTGAAATTTGGCTCACAATTCCAATTCTGACTCAACTCCATACTGCTGGGGACTGTACCTGGTTCCCAAATCTTGTGATTGACCCCTGGCTCATCATTGGAATCAGAAAGAGCTCCATCATCCAACTCAAAAAGTGGATTATCAAAAGAAGACTCAGTATCGATCTCAAACAATGGATTATCAACTACTCGAATCTATCATCATCCTCATGCTCAACCCAATCCCTCTGCTAGTCCAAACTCCCAGTTTTTGATCCCTTTGGGAAGGGCATAAGATCAAAATATTTATGAATGCTATCAAGCTCTTCAATTACCTACTTGATTTCTTTAGCCCTTTCTCTATTCTCTTGTTTCTTGAATTGTTTGGCCACATAACGCTGACCTACTTCAAGTAATGCATTTTGAATGTTGCCCAATGAATTTATGATTGATTCTTTCAGTGGTGAGCTCGTCAACCTTAACTCTTAATTCCCTGAATGTAGATATAGCCTTATCCACAATCTTAGTAGCCACATGTCTATCTTTGATCATATTCAAATAGGCTGATTTCATGTCCCCCATTGTGCTTGTAATGTTTTGCAAATCATCAAAGGAAACATTTTATTCACACTTATTTCTTGGTATCTTCTGGATGAGATTTTCAACAAGACTCTTTCTGTCATCCAACTTAGATAATGTTTGCACTTCATTTTCAACTGACACCATTAATTGTTTCTTCCAAGTTTCCTCATTAATGTCAAGACCACGCAAGTTTAGTGATATGCTGTTATAATGCTTATGAAAATCAGAATTTCCTTCATATCTTGCAATGGTGTCACCATGGCTTCCCCAAGTCTCATGTGCCTCTTCTTCAAAGCTTGTCTCATCTTCGTCACTAGGCCTCTGATCAAAATCAGCCCCATGCAGTGCTCTCGTGGGGGTCGTCTGTTCATGGGGGTCGTTTGCTTGCGTTGTCATCGTCGTTTGTTCCCGCGTTGTCTCCTCTCGTGTCGACCATAGAGAATCTCTTGAAATATTCTTACGAGTTACAGATTGAAAATGTGAAGGGAAAAACTAAAAATGTGAAGGAACAGATTGAAAATGTGATGGAGATGGAGATGGAAAACACGATGGAGCAAAATGTTACGAGTTAGGGCAATGCAATTTGCAAAAGTCTGACGAACATGTGAGGGAAAGGAAGTTTGTGGATGTTTGGTGTGATTTCCAGTTGCGTTAGGGCACAAAGTCGAAGGAAAACAACGTCAAGGAAAAATGTGACGGGGATCAATGGATTAGAATAGATCAATCATTAAACTGGAGCATATTAGAAGTAATTAAAAACACTAGATAAAGTTGATAGTGAAAGACTAGAACAGAAGCAACGTCGTTAGGGCACAAGAAATCTTTCTGTGCAACGATTCACTTGATTTGCAGTTCTATTCTGTGTTGTGTTTTCTCTACATTGGGCAATCCTAGGTTTGCTGCCAAGTGTTTGACGAAATTACCTTTATAACTATACCCGAGTACAATCTATTAAGGTATTGATGGTGGTGGTGTGAAGTTCTAGATCAGGATTGTCTATGTGCAGCAGATGAGACAATAAAGTTCCGCTAATTTTAATTTTTGACAATTTTAGACATCGCAGGTCTTGTACTGGTAGAACTAAATGTTCCAAGGGGACTCACCCCTTTTGCCCATCTCTCTCACCCCCATTCAAACAATTCAACCCTCTCCCCCTCTTCTACTTTGCATGTTTGCAGACCAGGAGAAAATCGCTGAACCCTCAATTGCAAAAGACAACAACATAAGGCAATAACAGGGCTCTTGAAACCAAGTACAAAGAATCCCTGGGACAACGGGAACAACCTTATTCAGGATCTAATCGATAGAATCCAACGCGTGGAATCTGCAAACCAGACACTTCGGAAAGAAGTTTGTGACCTCACAAATAGGGTAGCAATAGTTGAAGCTGAGAATGCTTCATTGAAAGAAATGATCAACACCAACAAGGAGCAAGGTGTTATCGCCTCTAACGACACCTTACACGCATAAATAATCAATCTCAAAAACAAACAAGAAGAGATCAGAGCCCAACAGGCCTCCTTTAAATAGGAAACGAAAGCACACATTCATTCATGGGCACAAATAGTTAGTGGCAAAGATAAAACTCCCCCCTTATGGTAGTAGTTGAGGAGGTCGTCCAGGCTAAGCTCACGGAAGGCTGAACCTCAAGGTGAGGGGGCTCCCCCTACCTCTTTCCACCCTGGACCCCATGGTTGTTGGGACTTTGTTCCTCAGGGATAATTTGGGTATCCACAATGTGACTCTTGACAGAGCTTGGTTGGGTTTCGACTCCACCCATTTTCTTTGGTTCAGGTTTAATGTGGACCAGCTTAGGGCCCTTAAAGCTAGACGGTTGTTATTCTCTCTTCCTAGTAAGATCTTCCTTGACGAAGATCTTACCAGGTCACAGGTTGTGGAGCTCAAACACTCCAGAGAGTTAGTCATAGCAGCACGACAAGCAGGGAAATGGGTAGTTATCAGGAACCTCAAAGCAGTAATCATGGACTCCTTTTGTCTAGGTTGGGTCTCCCGATCTAGGACTTCTAAATGACGGGCCCATTGGGAGAGGAGACAGAGTACAGGGATCTCCATTAGTTGCTGGAATGGTAATGGCTCTTTTTGGTCATCACCAGGTCTATTATGTGATGCTCTCGGGTCGTCAGACCTCCTCTTCATTACCGAGACCCACGAGAGCCCTGTACAGCCTCTCCCAGGTGTCACAGGGTATCACTGGTTGTCAGCTTATAGACAGGGGACTCAGTGCTTCGGTGGGGTCAAAGGTTTAGGTGGAGTGGCTTGTCTTACTAGAGACACCCTCCGATGCAGTCTTGGTGGTTGCCTCTAATGAGTTCGCCAGATTCATGTGGGTTTGGATTAGGGGAGCTGGTCCCCACCCCTGGGACATTTACATTGCAGTGTGCTACTTCCCTTCGGCGTCATTCCCATACGCTATCCACAATGGTCTTGAAGGGGACCCTTGTATAGATCTGTATGCTAGTATCACTCAGTATTCTGCGATTGGAGAAGTTATCCTCCTAGGTGACTTCAACGCTTATACCAGAGCTTCTCAGATCCCCCTTCATGATCGTTCTGCACATGCGTTTTGTACCTAGGAGATTGATCCAGAGGCAGTTGGGCTTCATAGGATGTCAAATGATGTTTTAGGACCCTTCACAGCTTACGGGCGGCACCTCCTATAGTTGGGAGAATCTCATGACTTGTTGATCCTGAACAGGCTCACATGCTTCCCAGATTCTCGCTTTTTCACGTGCAGGCCCCATGGTGGGGGGGCAAGTGTGGTGAATTATGTCCTATCTAGCCACAACCTACTACCTTTCATCAGTCACTTTCTGTTTGCCCCATCCCACTTGCTGATCACACTCTTCTTTCTTTCTCTATCCAGGTTGGTACCCTCCACACTCCCTCTCCTCACACAGTCCCCTTCTCTAACTTACATCGTACCACCTTTGGCTTTGATAATGGGGACTTTGATATCTTCTCTTCCCACATTCGCCAGCTTCTCCGACCTGAGTCACAGTTCTTCCTGCTTGAGAGTGTTGCCACCAAATTTACCTGTCTTTTGTCCATCATTTGGGAAGCTGCCCGTAAGTCTTTTCCTAGCTCCACCAGGCTCACATCCCCGTCACATCAGCCTAATAATTCAAGCTCACATAACACTTGTCCCATGAGTAAGTGGTACAATGAGGACTGCAAAACTCTCCACCACCAGATCCATCACGCTTTCATCGATGACCACCACTCTTACCCCACACTGAAATCCTCATATCGTTGTCTCCTCTGCCGCAAGAAACGTCTCTTTATCTCTCAAAGGAGATGGATCTTACGGGATTCCTTCACCCACTCTCGCAAACAGTTCTGGCATACCATCTTCCCCTGCCACTCTCCCCTCCCTTTTGAGCTTAACCCTAGATCGATGATCTCCCACACATCCACTCTCTATGATATTCCAAGGCAACCTCTGAATCATGTTTCCTCCCCACCTTCTTGCCACTTATTCACATACGAGAACATCAAAGACACTGTGAGAGTGATGAACAACAATAGAGCAACTGATGAGGAGGGTTTTCAAGCAAAATTCTTCAAACATGGATATGAGGTTTTGGGTAGTTACTTGGTTGATCTCTTCAACCATGTGGTTCGTTCAGGGTTTCCACCTTCTTGGTCACATCACATCATTCATCCGATACACAAATCGGGCTCCAGCTCAGATCCCAACAACTACAGGATGATCATGGTTGACCACACATTCTCAAAACTATATGCTACATTTCTCCACATGCGGCTTTCAAGAGAGTTCGAGCAACGACACCTCAGAGATAGGGGGTAGGCAAGGTTCCGACTAACTCATCAAACCATTGACCACATATTTACTCTTCGGGCCATCATTGAGGAAGCACGTCATCGCTCATTGAAAGTCTATTGCTTCTTTGTAGACTTTTGGAAAGCCTTTGACTCTATTCCGCGCGAGGCCCTTTTCCAGAGGCTCAGAGACATTAGTATTTTCGAGACCCTTCTGACAACGATTATGTGCCTCTACGAGATGGTCCTTGGTCATCTCTGCACTGCCCATGGGTTATCATACTTTATTAGGAGTACCATCGGGGTTAAACAAGGCTGCCCCCTATCCCCCACTCTCTTTGGAATATACATTGATGAGTTAGAGACCTTCCTTCATGAGCATATCCAGGATGGTGATGGTTTCCTTCTCCACTAGGTGTTGATTTCTATCCTATTATTTACAGATGACTTGGTCCTCATGGCCTCCTCCCCTGAGGGGTTGCAGCAACAGTTAGATGCCCTAGCTCTTTTCTGTGATCTTCGACAGTTTATAGTCAACTTGGGCAAAACCAAGGTTATGGTTTTCAATGGGTTGAAGACCTCACACCCCCATTTCTTCTTTAGAGGAGAGGAGATTGAGATTGCCAACACCTATACCTACTTGGGGGTGCATTTCTTTGGACCTCGCTTTGCATGAGACAGGCCCTCCAGCCTCGAATCAATAAGGGGTATGGTTCTTTAGCCCTCTTTGAGAGACAGTGTTTTCGACACCATCTTCAGGACATCTCTTCCAAGATGTCCCTCATGGACACCCTTATCAGGCCTACTGTCCTCTATGGGTCTGTGGTATGGGGACCCTCTTTACTTGAGTCGGATTGGGCATTGGCTGAGAGAGTCCAGACACTCCTCTGCTGCATCATCAGGTGCAAACAGATTGTTCCCCAGCACATCATCCTTGCAGAGTTTGGGGCCTGTCCCTTTAGACTGGAGACTATGTTCGATCTGATCTCTTTCTTGCATTGCATCCAGAGCTTTGTTGATTCAACAATGGGGTGTGATAGATACCCGTGTTTAGCTTATTGTTCTTTAGAGGCTATTTCCTGTTTTGGCCCCACGGGTCGGGCTCATTGTTGGTATGCTGCTGTCTCAGATCTCTTAGGGTCTATGGGGATTATGATGGACCGTCTCCCTCCGTTTCAGTACTCCTTGGACGCTTCGTGCCACCTTCTACCTACCAGACAAGAGATGAACATGATTATCAGGGAGGATATTTACAGACATTATATTTATACCACTTGGGTTAACCCCTACAGGGGGTTATGCCCAAAGATGGCCTTTTATGCGAAGCACTACTTGGAACTAAGGGATGGGCTTATTGTTCGCCCCCAGTACACTTTCCGCCATTGGATACATGCTCTCCGTATTCCCCTTGGACAGTTCAAAGTGGGTTCTCATAGGCTTTGGATTGAGACAAACCACCAGATGGATCGGATAGATAGGATATGCTAGTTATGCAGCCTTTAGGTGGTCGAATCGGAAGAGCACTTCATCTTCCGTTGCCCCATTTACTACATGATCAGAGGGAGGTTCCACTGCTTTGTACTAAATGTTCCAAGGGGACTCACCCCTCTTGCCTATATTTCTCACCCCCATTCAAACAATTCAACCCTCTCCCCCTCTTCTGCTTTGCACTTCTGCAGACTAGGGGAAATTCCCTGACCCCTCAATTGCAAAAGACAACAACATTAAGGCAATAACAGGGCTCTTGAAACCAAGTACAAAGAATCTCAGGGACAACGGGAACAACCTTATTTAGGATTTAATCAATAGAATCCAATGTGTGGAATCCGCAAACCAAACACTTAGGAAAGAAGTTTGTGACCTCACAAATAGGGTAGCAACAGTGGAAGCCGAGAATGCTTCATTGAAAGAAATGATCAACACCAACAAGGAACAAGGTGTTATCACTTCTAACGACACATTACACGCAGAAATAATCAATCTCAAAAACAAACAGGAAGAGATCAGATCCCAACAGGCCTCCTTTAAACAGGAAACAGAAACACACATTCATTTATGGGCACAAATAGTTAGTGGCAGAGATAAAACTCCCCCCTTATGGCAGTAGTTGAGGAGGTTGTCCAGGCTAAGTTCACAGAAGAGCATACCAAACGTGCTCGGGAGTTGAACCTCAAGGTGAGGCCCCCCCCTACCTCTTTCCACTCCGGACCCCATGGTTGTTGGGACTTTGTTCCTCAGAGATAATCTGGGTATCCATGATGTGACTCTTGACAGAGCTTGGTTGGGTTACGACTCCACCCTTTTTCTTCGGTTTAGGTCTGCTGTGGACCGGCTTAGGGCCCTTAAAGCTAGACAGTTGTTATTCTCTCTTCCTTGATGAAGATCTTACCAGGTCACCGGTTGTGGAGCTCAAACACTCCAAAGAGTTAGTCATGGCAGCACAAATAGGGAAATGGGGAGTTATCATGAACCTTAAAGCAGTAATTAGGGATTCCTTTCCTCTAGGTTGGGACTCCCGACCCAGGACTTCTAAATGACGGGCCCATTGGGAGAGGAGACAGGGTGTAGGGATCTCCATTAGTTGTTGGAATGGTAATGGCTCTTTTTGGTCATCACCAGGTCTATTAAATGATGCTCTCGGGTCGTCAAACCTCCTCTTCATTACCGAGACCCACAAGAGCCCTGTACGGCCTCTCCCAGGTGTCACAGGTTATTACTGGTTGTCAGCTTGCAGACAAGAGACTCGGTGCTCCGGTGGGGTCAGAGGTTCAGGTGGAGTGGCTTGTCTTACTAGAGACACTCTCCGATGTAGAGTCTTGGTGGTGGCCTTTGATGAGTTCGCTAGATTCATGTGGGTTTGGATTAGGGAGCTGGCCCCTACCCCAGGGACATCTACATTGCAGTGTGCTACTTCCCTCTGGCTTTATTCCCATCCGCTATCCACAATGGTCCTGAAGGGGACCCTTTTATAGATTTCTATACTGGTATCACTCAGTATTCTGGGGTTGGAGAAGTTATCCTCCTAGGTGACTTTAACGCCCGTACCAGAACTTCTTAGATCCCCCTTCATGATCGTTTTGCGGATGCGTTTTGTACCTAGGAGATTGATCCAGAGGCAGTTGGGCTTCGCAGGATGTCAGATGATATTTTAGGACCCTCCACAGCTTATGGTTGGCACCTCCTATAGTTGGGAGAATCTCATGACTTGATCTTGAACGGGCTCACATGCTTCCCAGATTCTCGCTTTTTCACGTGCAGGCCCCATGGTGGGGGGGACGAGTGTGGTGGATTATGTCCTATCTAGCCAAAACCTACTACCTTTCATCAGTCACTTTTCTTTTTACCCCATCCCACTTGCTGATCACGCTCTTCTTTCTTTCTCTATCTAGGCTGGTACCCTCCACACTCCCTCTCCTCACATAGTCCCCTTCTCTAACCTACCTTGTACTACCTTCTACTTTGATGATGGGGACTCTGATATCTTCTCTTCCCACATTTGCCAGCTTCTCCCACCTGAGTCTCAGTTCTTCCCGCTTGAGAGTGTTGCCACCAAATTTACCTGTCTTTCATCCATCATTTGGGAAGCTGCCCTTAAGTCTTTTCCTAGCTTCACCAGGCTCACACCCCCTTCACATCAGCCTAATAATTCAAGCTCACATAACACTTGTCCCATGAATAAGTGGTACGATGAGGACTACAAAACTCTCCACCCCCAGATCCATCATGCTTTCATCCATGACCACCACTCCTACCCCACACTGAAATCCTCATATCGTTGTCTCCTCCGCTGCAAGAAACGTCTCTTTATCTCTCATAGGAGATGGATCTTATGGGATTCCTTCACCCACTCTCCCAAATAGTTTTGGTGTACCATCTTCCCCTACCACTCTCCCCTCTCTCTTGAGCTTAACCTTGGATCGATGATCTCCCACACATCCACTCTCTATGATATTCCACGGCAACCTCTGATTCACGTTTCCTCCCCATCTTCTTGTTGCCACTTATTCACATACGGGAACATTAGAGAAGCTATGAGAGTGATGAACAACAACAGAGCAATTGATGAGGAGGGTTTTCAAGCAAAATTCTTCAAACACAGATGAGGTTTTGGGTAGTTACTTGGTTGATCTCTTCAACCATGTGGTTCATTCAGGTTTTCCACCTTCTTGGTCACATCACAACATTCATCCGAAACACAAATCGGGCCCCAACTCAGATCCCAACAACTACAAGACGATCATGGTTGGCCACACATTCTCAAAACTATATGCTACATTTCTCCACATGCGGCTTTCGAGAGAGTTGGAGCAGCGACACCTTAGAGCTAGGGGGTAGGTAGGGTTCCGACTAGCTCATCGAACCATTGACCACATATTTACTCTTCGGGCCATCATTGAGGAAGCACGTCATCGCTCATTGAAAGTCTACTGCTTCTTTGTAGACTTTTGGAAAGCCTTTGACTCTATTCCGCGGGAGGCCCTTTTCCAGAGGCTCAAAGACAGTATTTTCGAGACCCTTCTGACAGCAATTATGTGCCTCTACGAGACGGTCCTTGGTCGTCTCCGCATTGCCCATGGGTTATCATACTTTATGAGGAGTACCATCGGGGTTAAACAGGGTTGCCCCCTATCCCCCACTCTCTTTGGAATATACATTGATGAGTTAGAGACCTTCCTTCATGAGCATATCCAGGATGGTGATGGTTTCCTTCTCCACCGGGTGTTGATTTCTATCCTATTATTTGTAGACGACATGGTCCTCATGGCCTCTTCCCCTGAGAGGTTGCAACGACAGTTAGATGCCCTAGCTCTTTTCTGTGATCTTCGATAGTTTATAGTCAACCTAGGCAAAACCAAGGTTATGTTATTCAATGGGTTGAAGACCTCACACCCCCATTTCTTCTTTAGAGGAGAGGAGATTGAGATTGCCAACACCTATAGGGGTGCATTTCTTTGGACCTCGCTTTGCATGAGACAGGCCCTCCAGCCTCGAATCAATAAGGGGTATGGTTCTTTAGCCCTCTTTGAGAGACAGTGTTTTCGACACCATCTTCAGGACATCTCTTCCAAGATGTCCCTCATGGACACCCTTATCAGGCCTACTGTCCTCTATGGGTCTGTGGTATGGGGACCCTCTTTACTTGAGTTGGATTGGGCATCTGCTGAGAGAGTCCAGACACTTCTCCTCCACCACATCATCAGGGGCAAACAGACTGTTCCCCAACACATCATCCTTGTAGAGTTTGGGCCTGTCCCTTTAGGGTAGAGATCATGTTCGATCTGATCTCTTTCTTGCATTGCATCCAGAGCTTCGTTGATTCAGCAAAGGGGTGTGATAGATACCCGCGTTTAGCTTATTGTTCTTTAGAGGCTATTGCCCATTTTGGCCCCACGGGTAGGGCTCGTTGTTGGTATGTTGGTGTCTCAGATCTCTTAGGGTCTATGGGGATTATGATGGACCGTCTCCCTCTGTTTCAGTACTCCTTGGACGCTCCACGCCACCTTGTACCTACCAGACAGGAGATGAACAAGATTATCAGGGAGGATATTTACAAACAGTATATTTATACCACTTGGGTTAACCCCTACAGGGGGGTTATGCCCAAAGATGGCCATTTATGCGGAGCACTACCTGGAACTAAGGGACGGGCTTATTGCCTGCCCACAATAAACTTTCTACCATTGGATTCATGCTCCCTGTATTCCCCTTGGACAGTTCAGAGTGGGTTCTCATAGGCTTCAGATTGAGACAAACCACCAGATGGATCGGATAGACAGGATATGCCAGTTATGCAGCCTTCAGGAGGTTGAATGGAAAGAGCACTTCATTTGTCGTTTGCCCCATTTACTATGAGATCAGAGGGAGGTTCCACTGCCTCTTTAGGGAGACCCAGGGTTTCTCCATCCTCTTCAGATATGAGGACTAGAGATGTCTGCCTCTATACATGCAGGAGGCCCTCAGGGTTCATGACCACACTAGACCACAGTCTATCCTATGGATTACTTCCTTCTTCACTATGCTACTTTCAGGGAGAGGCAGTAAGCCCCAGATTGACACCAGCACAGCCTCACACTCCAGATTAGTACGGATCCGAGGGACCATTCACAACCTCCTGGGGTCCCTTGCTACAATGAAGTCCAAGAAACCATCAAAGGAAACTTGGTCTTTGATCTCATCAGGGAATTCTTGATACTCATCAAGAATTTTGGTGGCTTCACTTTCATAGTTTACCCTTTCCTTCGGTATTTTTGTCAGTAGCTCTTGGATAGGATCTTCTTCCTTGGGTAGGAATTTAGGCCGCCAATCCATGTTTTCACTTCAACAAGCCAATGAACCAATATATTTAACTGAGATGCTTCTAATGAAATTCTGACATGCAATTGAAGAATTGTGGCAAGGTTAGAACTCCAACACGCTGGCATGAAAACTTTGCTCTGATACCACTTTAATGGTTGCCTCTATTTTTTTTTTATATATATTTTATGTATTGTTTTCAAAATAAGATGGGTGATTGCAAAGAGGTTTTATGTTTTGCACATACATTGATATTCATAAAATGCAAGGAAAATAAGGTGGAATTACATTAAAAACACATGCCAATACAACTCAATATAAATTTAGAAGTTTTCAATCAAAAATCAGACTTGGAAATACTCCTGTTTACAACAAATTTTCATCATAAAATGCTCATATCAGAACTCCTTGTTTGCTGTTTCAATTCCCTATAAGTGGCGTTAATCCCAAGGTGGGCGATTTGCTTCAATAAATCATGCAACGTCCATTAAATTCCAGCAGGTGGTTTAGAGGGAACACCCAGCCAAGTAGAGGCCAAATAAAAATTTTCTAGAAGGAATTTCCACTAAATTATAAAATCCACACGCCAAATTCATCCCCACACACAACTCAGAAAAATTGTGAAAATCTCATTTATTCAATGCCAAAATGTTCAACCAGCAAGATAAACACTGTAAAAACTTCCAACCAAACACCAACCAGCTAGGGTGGGTCACAATCCACCGAAAGCAACAATGTGAGATGAGGTTTTTCATCCTCAACCAATGGTAATTGTATTCTGGAAAAAAATCCAGCAGAGTCTCCTTAAGTTGCCAAAGTTCACATATCCAAATGAGAGCTCAAAGAGTGATTAAATAGAAGACGAGGGAGGGATTAAGGCAACTTCTATTTGGAAAATGCTTTTTCCATCCACTCCACGCCCAACCTTGCGTTCTTTTTTTTTTAAAACATTTATCTTTAACTTTTTAAAATATCACCAAATATTTTCCAAAGGGGGCATCCAACATAAAGTGCATTGACCCCTCTTTTAAAACAACGTTGCTCAACTAGGCCAAGGGAGGTCTTTTATAACCCATGCTTATTTTCACTTAATTCAATTAGCAACTTTATTAACTTGAGTGACGAATAAACAAATAATAACTCTGACCATTGAGAGGACTCACTGCTGCTAAAAATGGAAACTCTGCACTGCTGTTGAATAGGAGCCGAGACCAGTTACTAAATATAGCATTTACCAAAAACAGTAAGTGAGCCAAAACTCCAAACTTGCATAAATAAAGCTCAACTGGAACTTATTAAAAATAGTAAGTTTACTGAATATAGTAAATTACTAAAAATAGGAATTTACTAAAAATAGATGTCACCACTAGAAAATACCTAGGAAAACCCAGAAAACTCATTTTAGGTCGTCAGAGTTCCCTAACCAAAATACACTTAACCTACGGGAACCGGAATAGGCTAATGGTAACTTAGACTGGCTATGACCGAGAAGGGGACATGACAAATAACAGAGATACCAGATCACACACTATCATTGACAAGTTGTTGTATTGTCTTAATGACGGGTGCAATAGAGGTGGATAAAAAGTAGAGAACTCTATGGAAACTGATTATGCAAGCCCTAAGTTCCTTGTGAGTTGCGGGCCAGTTTATGGATAGGATAGCAAGATCATTGAAACCGTATCTTGTATATGGTGTTTCATGGTTGTATGCTCAAATGCCCTGTATGACAAGGGTTAATGAAAGATGTGAATGATGTTGTATCAATTGATGCAATCTTCATTGGCTTTGTGCACAGATATAAGGATTAAGGGAAATATGCATGAATGCAACCTTCCAGCTGTGTGAAAGAGGTTTTGTGGGAGGATATAAGAATTAAGGGAAATATGCATGAATGCAACCTTCCAGCTGTGTGGAAGCCGCGTCATCTATTAGTTGTGCCAACAATAAAGAACATATCGGTTTTCAAAATTATTTTTCTTCCATCTATGTTCAAGTGTCCCGAGTCAAGAATTCCATGGAACCACAGAGAGGAGTAAATGGTTTTGACAAGTGACGTCTGTCATTTCATCTCCCAAGCCAATGTCAAAACCTTATTTGGTGAAGAACCATATATTTAATCAACATTTTGATGAATGTGACTTCCATATCCAAACAAAATCCTTTATTTTAGGCCTAAGTATCATCATTCTGGAATGACCAGTTTTTGTGAAGAACGTAATCGGCAAATTCTGAAGGCATTATGGTTCCTATGCACTGCCTCTGTTATGTGCATACAATATTGCACTTGATGACTTAAACTCTCTCGTGTATTAGTCTTATCCAAAAAAGACAAATGGCTGGCAATAAACGTCTGAAATTTATGCTTTTGATGAAGAAAGCAATTGTAGAGGTGATACCAAAATCAGGTTTTCTATTTTCACCTATTAAGGAAACTTAAATTTCTCAAGTTAAGCAAAAATACTTCAATCCTAGTAATCTTATCTCACTGTGCCTATGGAGATGGGCGACCACATCATCTAAGATTAATGCTGAATTGGATTCTAGAATCACTTGGTGAGATTGATATGTTACTCATGTATATAAGAATATTTAAAGGAAAGGGTTTGAGCGACAATTTTCTCATGAAACTATTAATTACGTACGATAAAATCATTTCCTTTCATAAATCTTTTAATAACAGTGTATTTTGTCTAGTCCGTAAGCAGGGAATGGGGATCAATTTTTTAATAAAAGTTTCCTAATGATGGATCATGGGTGGTGATTCAAAACGTGTCGATTGAAAATCTTGCATGCCGTTTACTCAAAAGCTCTATTTATCAATTCATGGACTGTGGACACATAAAATCTCTTCTATCATTTTTGTTTGTTTAGACAAATATCTATTTGATTTCAAGAAATCTTTATAGATAATTTCTAGTTTTCGGCTAGGAAATGGGCAGGGGTTCCACCTCAGGGTTGTTTGCTTGTCAAAATCTCACAGAAAATTGGCAGCATAATTCTAGCAAGAATACAAACAAAAGATGTGACAAATAAAATTGAGATTAAAACAATATTTGAACATTGTAACAAATGATGATAGACACTATATGTATAAATAGAATATCCCGGAGTGGCATGCATGAGACAACTCATACAAGGATATATGTACTAAAAATAGACTCAGTTCACTAGAAAGAGACTGAATGACTCACCAATTCAAGCCTAAAAATCTAAGGTTTGTTGGGTGAATATTTTGTTACCGATAGAATGGTAACAAAATGGTACTTTCAGCAACAGTGTGATGAGATAAATCTCTCCTCAAGGAAAGGGGAGGCTCTCTTTTTATTGCTAACACAAGTAATTATTTGCACTAATTCTATCAAAGTGGGTGTTGTTATATCATCCAATCCTCTTTTTTCAGAATTGATGTTTACTTGCAAACTTTCTTCCGTTCCTTACAATGTATTGAGAAAACGTAAAACTACTTGATGGAGCAATGATAACTGACATTCAGATTAGTTAGTCAAAAGAATAACTAGAATGATACCAACAAAGTAACATGAATAGATGGAACAAAGTGCAGCGCAAAGTCTTCACCTTATTTCCAACAAAGATTAAAATCACCAAAGAAAAATAACTTGCGGCCCAAAGTCTTCAAGATAAGTCACTTTCAATGATGAACACAAACCCAGTAACTAAAATGTAGCTCAAAGACTTCGAAATCAGCTTCTTGGCACTTTCCGGTTTATAGAATTTCACACCACAATCCAATCAAAGCACAATAAAATATAATGGAAAAGACGAGAACATTTCCAATACACCACAAGTATATTCCAACACAAAGATTGAAAGATCACTTGATTTTCTTATATTGATAGAATTCAAGATTTACACTATGAACACAAAGTTTCAAAAATTACTTATCAATTCAGCAGCGTTTTGCCTCTAGTGATCTTTTTACAAAAGAGCATCCTCCTATTTATAGAGAGAAGCTATGAATAAAAATAGGAAAAACATAAATACATTGACTTATTCATTGACAGAGTCCAATTTGACTTAGGACTGTGTACTTTTCCTACGTGCAAATTGCACCAAACAAAATTACATATGAAAAGTTACAGAAATAAACTGGAAACATAAATACATTGACTTATTCATTGACAGAGTCCAATTTGACTTAGGACTGTGTACTTTTCCTATGTGCAAATTGCACCAAATAAAATTACATATGAAAAGTTACAAAAATAAACTAAGTGTCGTTAGACACAGGGATTTCTTCTTTTTTGTTTTTCTTTAGATATGCTTCATATATCTTCAGGGTGCCATGGAACTCATTGCTATCTGGCCCCGATGTATTTCTGGAGATGGCAAGAACCCTTGTGACGGAGTCCGCTAGATTAGTTGGCATGTCTTTACTATTATCCAAGATTTTTTGCAACTTATCCATTATGACTTGAAACTCAACCAATTTGTCGATGGAGTCAAGCGTGAATGCCCCTGTTTCAATCTTTGCTTGAATCAAGGATGTGAACTCTTGAACTACTGTTTCCACAGGAAGAATTTCTTGGGAGTCATCTTTAACTTGGCAAGAAAATTCCCCAATCTTATCTGTAAGATCTAACCCCTTATCAGAGCACATATCTTCCGCTTCTTCAAAATCCTTAATTAAATTCTCAAGAACTTCCTTCTTATTCTTCATTGCCTCTTTGTATTCTATGAATACTTTCCTGCCTGGAATGACCTTTTGCTCAACCAAGAGTTCCAACTTAAATTGGTGTAGTTGAGTCCATGTATGAATATCTTTTTCGATCAACTCCAAATCTTGAGTGAGTGTTTTAAGTGTTTGCTGAATTTCCATCTTCACTTCACTCAAGTTCTTCAAAAATTCAACGGCGTAACGCAACTGTTGAGTACCTTGGGTTGACAATCTTTCAATCCTGGCATTGACTGCCTGACCTTGAGATCCAATCTTTTCCGTCCGTTGAGTTCCTTTTTCTATGGTTTCATTCTCAACAGGTCCAACTGACTCAGATGATTGTGTGATCTTTAGTAGAACTGAAGTCAATTGTTCTACTTGTACCTTGAGTTGATCTTTAATTTTCTTATCCTTGTCATATCTCTCGATCAAGGATGCCATTGCTGCTTTCAAATCTTTGCACTTTCATGAGTTTGCTTCCCAAGATCATTTCGTCCTACTGCATACTCAGATGCTTGGATATCCTCAATATTTCTATCTTGGGGAGGCATTGCAGCTTCAACATACTTGTGTTCAGAATCAAAAATTACCCTTGATTGGTTTTAGCCTTCTTTGCTGTTTTTGGCTTTATTGGCACTAGTTGACCAAAATCAAAATCACCAGGGGAAACAACTTGCTTCTTCCTCTTGGGTGTTTGAGTCATGAGCCAAGGAGGAAAGGTTGATGGATCTTCTGGTGTAGAGGATACCAAGGATTGCGATGTTTGGGGAAGGACAACGGTTTGTGAAGTGGGTAAAATGGAAGGTGGGACGGTGGTATCCGGTAGTGGAGTAGACACCAATGGAATTGTGGTTATGATTGGTGGAGTTTGACTTGGCGTGATAGAAACTTTGGTCCCTACTAGCAAGTTGGATACAAGAGTAGCAGGGACTCGGGTTGTCAATTTAGAAGACGGTATGGACATAAATTTATCTATATCTCGTTGGGTGAAGTACAAATTGGTAGGTGATCCCAATGATTTTGATGGACTAGGTAGATTAGATAAAGAATCAAAAACTCGATCTAATGTACCTTGCAAAGGGACTTGGAAAAGTGTGGCACTGGGAGGTGACGGAGGAGATGAAAGAACAGGTGAGGAACAGTAGAAACAATTGGTATAGTTGGTTTTACAGGGGGAACAGTGGAAAATGCTACCTGTGAAGCTGTCGTTTGTGAAGTTTTAGCTGAAGAAATCTCTGACTGTGTGGCCACCGGCTGTGAATGCTGTTGAGTCACTGGTTGAGGTGGTTGTGAAGTTACTGGTTGAGCTGATGCTTCACTTGTAACTGGATTTTCCTCCTTTTCTACTTGAACACCTTTTTCTACACCAGCTTCTTTGTCTTTTCTTTTGCCTTTACTCACGAACACAAACCTTGGTTTTTGTGTAGAAGTGGAGGCATCTTTCTTGTATTTTGTTCTGAGTTCCTCACGCTTCTTGGCAATGTCTTTATCATATTCTTCCTCAGACCTAGTTTTGAATTGTTTCCACTTGATACCTTTTGATTCCAACCAAGAATTAGTCTTCGCAAGAACAGGTTGAAATTTGTCTCTGATAGATGTGGATTCTTTTATGGACCATTGGATTAGAGGAAGAGGAGTTGAAGCCACTTGATTACCCTCATATGATGGGTCCAATACATTCTCATCATCTGACAAATCTTCTGGAATATCAGCCAACTTCAGATTAACAATTTTATTAGCAGTGAGATGATTGTAATCTAGCTTTTTCACGTCTTCCTCAGTTCTGCATTCTGCCCAAATGTCTTCGATCCTATGTACATGAGCATAATTGCCTTTCAGCTTCTCCATCATTCTATAATCAAAATCTTTCTTGCTCTTGAACCTTTTGAGAGTGATCCACTGCATTTCAGTCTTCATTGTCTTGGCTTTTGGTGTGGTTGAAATTGTATAACGGCCAATGCTAATTGGAAACTTGAAACCTCGTTTATGGGCATCTGATTGCTTCTTATGCACAACGATCATTTGCCGGCACATCTCCATCAAAATCAATTTATCACTTGGATACCTAGGCAACATATATGGTTGTTCATCGAATCCCCCTACCCTGATGTAGGTGAAAGTTGGGAATTGTAGAAAGATGCAACCAACCTTTTATTGACTGTTGCCCATGCGGCATCTGAAACTCTCCTCTTCTCGAGATCCTGGTCAAAGATACAAATGAACTTGTAAAAGAAAGCATCATTGACTCTCCTGTAATGTTTTATGCTTTCCTTGAGAGTCAATTGTGCTTAATATCCATGTACAGGAACCTTATTTCTTTTGCCAACACCGGTTAACCTTGGGAAAGCTCTCATGCTCGCTGCAATGTATACCAGATACGAAGTCATATAGAATTTCAAAGAAGAGGTCACCTCAAAGAGCTGGTGACATATGGCATCACTAATCTGTTTTCCCCAGTAGATTCTTTGTTTGCCCTTTTTGATGATGAAAATGTAGTGATACATCCACTCTTGGAAAACGTTTGATGTTGATAGCCCTTTGACTCTGCTTAGGAGGCTGATCAAATTCCCTACTTACTCTAGGAAATCGTTGCGGTAAAAGTACTTGGGCCATCTTGCCACATAATGTCTAGGAGTTCTGAGCCAATGAGAATTGATGTCTTTTACACTTGTCGGAATTCCTATCATTGTACTCTTGAGCTGAGTTCATAGTTATATCTGAATACTCCTCAATATCAGAGAGATGAAAGATTTTATCTAGGTATTCTTCATCGAGCCGAATGATCACCTTTCCTTCTGCATCCTTAACTGATTTGGTTTGACTATCAAAGTGTGCAGCAACTGTTAGCACGAATTTTGGATCTTGTGCCAACACGGGAAATGCAACTGCCAAATGAATTTTGCTGTTAAGGACATCTTGCATGTGTTGTGCAATAAGGTCTCTGCCAAGCCTCTGCAAGAATTCAACCATATCAACATGGCCAATCTCTGTATCTCCGATCTGGTCTACATTTGATTCGACTGCAGATGCCAGAAACACACCTTGGAACTTGTACTTCATCGCTTATTTGGCAGGAGAATCCTCTGACATTGATCAAGTGACTGCAAGGGAGAATTTCAATTCCCTAGAGTTAGCATTTTTCATCTATCTTGGAAAAATGCAAGGCGGCAAAAATTTGCGCTCCTACACGATACATAATGAAATTGTGTAGTTCGGAGAATTTTCTCCGAACTGCACAAGTTTTGAAGGCTTTGGGTGTAGTTCGGAGAAAATTCTCCGAATTGTACCATGGGTAGGTCTTCTTGTGCAATCCAGAGAAAATTCTCCGATTTGCACCGTGCTTGGGTAAGTATTGGTGTAGGTCAGAGAAAATTCTCCAACCACCCTAGGTTTTTGGGTTTATGGTGCATCTCGGAGAATTTTCTTCAAAGTGCACTGAAGGGTTGGATATGTCCACCTCGGAGAAAATTCTCCAAGGTACACCGGCCAAAAGAATCGGTGCATCTCAGAGAAAAATCTTCGAGGTGCACCGATAGGTAACACATGTTAGCATGTACTTCGGAGATTTTTCTCCGAAGTGCACGGGGAACAAAAGGATAGGAGTGCACAACGGAGAAAAATCTCCGCCATGCACGGGGAATAAAAAGGTAGGATAGGTAGGTTTGGATCGTACCTTGCAGAGAAAATCCTCCGAGACCTACGTGAACATAGTCTAGGGTTTGAAATGAATCCTCGAGAAAATTGAAACAATGTTCGAAAAAAGAACTCGGGACATGGGAGGAAATAATAGAAATAGTTCAAAACAAGAAAAAATAGGGCAAAATGAAAGAACGAACAGAGAAATCAAAACATTTATCAAGTCGTACCTAGAGGTTGGAAACTAATAATAAAAATCCGCAGATGAAAGGATCAACACGAAAATGGCAAATGATGCAAGTAGGCACGAAAACGGCGATGGCTCGAGCTTGGAAACAAGGAAAAGAGAATGAAAAGTGATTGGTAAAAAACAAATTACCATGGATTAATTATATATAATCGAGGTGGTAATTAATGCATATTAATTACCTCAGGGATGGTGGGACTGGGTGCAGGGTCGGATAAATTCTCCGACCTTATACGTGCAGTGGCGGAGAATTTCTCCGCTATTGCACTCTGGGGTGCAGTCCGGAGAAAATTCTCCGGTTTGCACCATTTTGAACTTGGTGTAGTCTGGAGAAAATTCTCTGAACTGCATGAGGTGAAAAACTACCTTAAAAGAATAACTTTTTGAGGAAAGACTGACGCAAGGAGGCATTGATTGGCCTCATTTCGCGTGCTTAGAGCTCATGGGCTACGAAACGAACAAGTTTCGTAGGGGTTATCCCATGAATTGAGCCTGCTAAATTCAAGGATAACAAGGTTGAGCTAGAGTTATCTATAACTAATTATGAGATGAACTAGGACGAACTACCAATCAAGGATATTATAGCATTATCCAAGATTTTCAATTTTTTTCCCCGTCTTGGATGTGGCTCCATATTAAGGATGGTAGATTTAAGCACTTTATTTGTAACCATGATTTTGACCGCATTATCATGGCACCCCATTAATGGGGATGTCCATCAGGAAGGGATTTGAACCTGGGTCTCTCACTTCTGAAAGCACCCACTTACCGTTGCACCAAAACCCATATCTAGGATCTACAATATTATTATTCACATAATAATGACAAACTTAGGAAAATGAAGAAAAACCCAAGTAGGAGAAATAATAAAATGTCTAGTACTATAGGTGTATGTACACCAACAATATTTGGGAGAAGATGTACCTCACCTAAATTCAATTTTTCTAAATGTCATTCGTTGACATGAATTTTAATTTAAAAAGGAGTTTGACTGCTATTTAGAGGAGTTCCATTTTTTACTTTATATGTGTTTTGCTGCTAGCATTGGAAGAAGTTTACTACATGCCTTTAGCAAGATAGACTTTACTCATGGTATCAAGTGTGTCAATCCATTACGGAGTTGCTTTGCTCTTCTTTTTGATAGGTAAATAAGGGATTTTATTGGCCCCCCACCTGTTTTTAACATAAAGAAAAGAAGAGAAACACAATATTACACAGTCCAACTGAAGTGGGATTGCAAAGCAAGAGCTATTATAAGCCGAATACAAAGATTTATCATATGATCATGGAGCTAGATAGAATGAGAATCAAGTGAGAAGAAGGAAGGTGGCCATGTACGTCCTCAACTAGAAATACAACCCACATGTCAATGCACTTTGCGGGACAACTAATAAGGAAGCTACCACACTCTAAACCAATAATCACAAGACCAACTCAGCAACACTTCCACCATCAATCACCAACGCCATTTGCACCCCTGAAGGTGACATGCAGTAAATAAGGTTTAGCAGAACAAAAGCCTGGCTAAAGAGCTAATCACCATCCATATCAGCCCAAAAAACACAAACCAAGGCCCTGCCATCAAAGAGACAAAAAATGCAGCCAAAGAAAGCCACCAGCTAAACCTTAAATGCCCAACAAAATATATAAATCCGCACAAGTCCTATGCACACCTAAAAACTTGCTACCAACATCTGACCAGAAAACAGGGAAGATTATATTTGGGAGGGGGTGGCATGTCCCGAACCCCACCAAACGAATTCCAACAGAACCTTCTAACACTTCGACAGTGGGAGTACCAAGATCAACACCAGACATGTCTTGCTCACTCCAATGTTTGCCAACATCAATACTTTTCCTGCAAAGAGGGACAAACTTGCTAAATACAAATTTGCACTGAGGGCCAAGGAAATTAGCCATACATTGGAGGAAATCAGACCAATTTCCTTTAGCAGCCTGGAAAAATTTTACTTGAGAAGCTATGGATGCTCACATACCAAGTCCGTCAACTGCATCAACCTTCAGGCTTCGAGGCAGCCCATCCAACACTCATCAATATCACACATGCCTTTCTTCTCCCATATCCATTCCTCTATAGTTAAATTGCCAATTTATGGGGACCCATTTGGCCTCTACAAATAGGTAGGCTTGGGGAAGCAGGTTCAGGTTTGGGAGGAGGTGCGGAAGATGGAGGAAAAGATGGACTCTTCATCTTTGCCGCCAAATCCACATCACTTACCAAAAAAAATACACCCATCCTTAAATTTGATGCGCAAAGAAGAGGCAAAGTCCAAAAATACTTTACATCGAGTCATGCAGGAGGTAACTTTGTTTTCAGCAGCACACATTCCATCCTCAATAGGATCCTCACCCTCAAAACAAACCTGCTTCCTACGCTTCAAATGCTGCCAATCTGGCAGAGCTTGTTAAGACACCATCTCCCTATCTCCAGAGACCATAGAGTCTAGAGTCCCATAGTTACCAGGAGACGGGTACGGGTATGAGGAGAGGGGGATGGGGATTTTCTGTCTCCAATTTCCCTATATATATATATTTCTGTCTCCAATTACCCGCTTCCTAATTTTCTGGAAAATGGCATACTTGTACCCATTACCCTGTATATATATATAGTTGTGTCTCCGATTACCAGTCTCCTATTTTTTCTGAAAAATGGAATACTTGTCCCCATCCCCATTCCCATCTCCTCATACCCGTACCCGTACCTATCTCTTGGTAACTATGGTCTAGACTGTAAGGTCTTTGGAGATAGGGAGATGGCATCTCAACATGCTCTAGCACAGGGTTTGCCAGATTGGAGGCATATTTAGGGAGTGAAGCTTAGGAAGCAGGTTTGTTTTGAGGGTGAGGATCCCATTGAGGATAGAATGTGCGCTGCTGAAAACAAAATTACCTCTTGCATGACTCGATTTAAAGTATTTTTCGGACTTTGCCTCTTCTTTGCGCATCACATTTAAGGATGGGTCTATTTTTTTGGTAAGTGATGTGGATTTGGCAGCAAAGATGGAGAGTCCATCAAAATAGGTATATGTACAATTTAGAGAAAAAAAAACATTATAAAGCCTAAAATAGCCTAAGGAAAGCATTAATAAATTTGTAAAGTAAAGAAATTACATGTCAATAAAAGACGAGTAATTATATTATAATTTTTTTTTTAATATCTCATCATATCTAGGGTCAAGAGTACAAAATATATTTAAAAAAAAAAACACTGAAGTTCAAGTCTCCGAGACGAGTACTGGTCTCCGAGATGCATTTCTGGAGGTAGGAGACGTGTCTTTGTGCAACACTGCCTTAGATGAATTTATGGGCAGACTGTGGGTATGTGAAGTCAGTTTTATTCTTTCAGCATTGATAGAGCAGTTGACCACTGTTTCCACGAAAAATTGGCATCCATACAATGCGTTTGCAGGGCGTCCATATGGTACAACACACACAGTTGTATTACATGCATTGTACAGCATGTGGTTTTGTACTGCGGTTTCTAATTCGAGTTCCTTATATAAAAGGAACTCATGGGTTAGGAGATATATGTAGTAGTACGGTTGTTTGTTATTGGAGCTAGAGAGTGGTTATGCCATTGATGTAGCAGCGGAATGATTCCTGATATTAATAAAATACTGCGAGATCCTTGGCCTGTGGTTTTCCCTGGAACACTTCTGGGTTTTCCACGCAAATCTATGTGTACTTCTGATCTGTCCATTTTTATTGCTTTTCACTGTGATTATATTTCATTCTGTACTGTTTACTTTGTTAACGCAGACTAACAACCTCTCAAAGAGTCTTTAATTCAGTTAAGTGGGGGAGAGAAAATGGTGGCAGCAATGTCTTGGCCAGAAACTGGAAGGTGAAGATTGCAGTAGTAGAGGCAAGTTTTAACAGAAAGTCATCCCCCCCAATGGAGGACACAGAACGCTTGACACCTGCTATATTTACCCAACCATTGAAATCCAACACCTGTCTCACAAAATCTTCTCCCATCCCTTTATCAAAATAAAAATATTGTAACATACGGCGCAAGGAAACCACTCCGCCAGAAACACAGATGACTGAACATAATACAAAGAAGAAGCCATGGGAAGGTGCATAGATTACTGAGATAGATATCGGAAAAAACAAATGAAATGTGAAAATAACTCCAGCTTAAGAGAAAAGCCACATAAAATAGTCCTAACCACATGCAAACATCAATAAATGTTTGCATGTGAGAGTCAAAAAATTCATGTCCTTTTAGCAGCCTGAAACCTTGCTTATGACAAAGCAATCACTCTCCCAAAATGATTCCCAATTGATATTTCCTTTGCTTCATCGAATCCTATGAGAAGGGACAAACAAAATAGAAAAAAAACCTTTTTAATTAAAAATAAGAGATCAGGGTCCAAAGAATTTTGAGAAAGGAGTTCAACAAATCTTGGCCACTCAGAAGAGTTAGTACTTTCAATTTTTGAAACACAACCAATGTCAACCTCTGCATTACCCAGTAAGTCTGCTGGACGATTTACCTCCCGAAAGCAGTAGTTGAAGGAAATAGACTGAAACTGATCACTTAGTTCTTTGGCTTTTCGAATAATCTGGTTTAATTTCCAATTCAAAGTATGCCGTTAATCTTTGCATTGATGATGACTTGTGAGTCTCCTTACACCACCATCTTTTCTACCCCTCGGGCCCCAGCAAGCTGGAGGCCATCAACAAGAGCCCATGCTTCTGATTTATTGTTGGTACAGCAAGAGAGGTACGAAGCTGAGTTGGCCTCAAAGGCCCTGCTTTGGGAGCAGAGAAGAGCACCCCTGCATGCTAGACCCGGGTTGCCCCAAGAGGCCCCATTGAAATATAGCTTCACCCATCCCAAAGCAGGTGGAGAACAAATTGCATTGAATCGATCATTACAATTCGCTCCTATCCCTGTAACAGGAAGAGTTGCTTTGCTCTTTTACTCTGCATTTATGGTTCACATTGTAAAGTTGTATGCTTTTAACATTAGTTCCGTCATATTGAAATGTTCTTTCTCAATTGTTTGTTTGGGTCTATGGAATTAATTTATTGTTTGGAAAGAAAGGGAATTCTATTACTGTAGACAGGCATCTGCAAAACGATAATTTGTCTAATTGATTGACTATTTCAGATGGGGTCGCTAGATGGAGTGATGGAAAATAATTACTTGAAGACACAGTTGGTAAATGGCCATCTTTCATATGAAGAAGATGATGAAGGTGGTGATGGTGCACGGATTCTATATAGAGCATCCTTTGAAGATTTAGAAGAAAATTATGTAAACTATAAAACTGTGCAATGGCTTTTATTGTCATTGCTTCTGATTTTGGCTTGGGGAGTTGGTATTATAATGTTACTTTATTTGCCACTTAGAAGATGCATTGTGCGTCAAGATTTTCGATCACGCAAGTTGTATGTCACTTCAAATGCTTTAGTCTATAAGGTTTGTTAATACTGTTATCTTGTGCTCATATGTTGTTTTTTATTATGTTCTTGTTTTGATTTTTATGGAAGTACAATATAAATTTTAGATTATTCTGTCTTGAGCTATTGGAAACCAAGTGTAACATTCTTTTCAAGATAACAGGGCTTTCTTCTCTGCCCTTCTGAAATATTCCTAGCCATGGAATGCCAGATATGTGATGCTAGGGATGTTTGTATTTGACACCATTGTGTAGTTCAACTGGTAAAGAATGACTACCGTAACCAAGTTGACATGAATTTTGACTGTTATAAGATAAATACTTCACTTAAGGACAAGGTCTTCGATATAAGAGGAATGCATGCAGTTTTCCACATTAGTTTTCAAAATCACAACTGGAATTCGATACATAAATCCCTTTTATATTTACTTTTTCTTTTGTCAACTTTAATGCTGATGGGAATAAAAAAGGACAGTAATATTATTCTGTGCTAATCAATTTAAGCTTACCATTTGCACCGTAGAGGTTAGTCTCACACCGCTCTTCTCCTTGGGATAGTGGCATCCATAGGGTATCAATATCATTGGAAAAGGAACCAAATAGATTGTGTCAGAAGTTTTGTTGCACCAAAAGAGTCTTGTTCAATCAAATTTTTAGCTTTTATGGTGCATTCTTGCCTCAGTTATTATTTTACCCTGCATTTCTCTCTTTTTAATAGTAACCAAGTTAAAGAATTGTATTCATAAGTGGAGATCTACCTCAGGGTATCCACAGTTTTTACTTCTGATCTGGAGGTCTTCCAGATCAGGGTCAACATGGTAAGTTTAATTGAATGTGTGCTGCAAGTGGGCTGTAAAAGTCCCCCATGGAGGCAAAAAAACCAGTAAGTAAAAAAACTAAAACAATACCAGCGATCATAAAGTCTGTTAAGACTGATTAATTAACATGCTTAACCACTGACCCCATAAACTACTTAGCTCAAGGTCCCTACTACCACTAACAGTATTAAGAAGATTAAGGTAACAACAGAAAATTTTATTTCCCACAAAATTCCTGCGATGATAGCAAGTCTTTAACTTCACACTAGCATACATCTTCCATTGCATCGACTGCAACCAGCAACCATTATCCACTCTGGCAGCCATATGGTCACCATGGCCTCTGTAGCACAACAAAACATTAAATGGGGGGTCTTTCAACTGCAAGGGCCATGCAGTTGGCAATTTTGAGCCTTAGCTCTTCCTTATCCACTTGCTCATGAGTCAGGTCCCTCATTGACAATTTGTTTCATGGTGTTGAAGATATCAAGGACTTCCTAGTTGGGTTTGTTAAAACCATGACCTTAGCCTTAAGAAATTGCAGGTTTCCCCTGTCAGCCTTGCCTTCAGAACATGGGCTTCCATATTCTGAATTTGGATCTCTTTGTCCCAGAGAGAATCTTCCAGTTCCATAATCACTTTTTTTGGGTATTTTTGAATTCTTTCAGGTCACAGTTTTGGTGTTTGAGAGAAACCAACTCCTCTTCTCAATTCTTTGTATTATCAATCAGAGAGCCAACAACCAAGCTACCAACGGCCTGAATTTTTGTAGGGGATCCACTGCCAGTAGGGAGAATTTTGGCTTGCTTATCAAGCTTATTGAACCCAGACAGGACACCTTGATTGGGGTATTGGGGTTGTGTGTAAACTCCCCTAGAGACATTGTAGAGGGGCCTCCAAGGCTAGGCACTGCAAGAGCTTTCTGAATCTCCTCAAGAAAGGCTTGGACACAAGCAGTCTTTAGGTTATTAACCATGGCCTTCTTACTCCATTCAGACAGATAACCATGAATACCTTCCCGCACCTTCAGAGTTAGCTGATGCCAGGCTTCAATTTTACCCCTCAAGTACTTATTGGTGCCAATGGCTCTGAATTTGGTTGTTTCATTTATTGTAGTGGCCTTGGTAAAGACACTGTTATGCCCTCGTGTGGTGCCGTTGTCCTCCAAATCCTCCCACTCCATCTCTTCCAAGGAAAACTCACTGTCACCTTCTGCAGGTTCCATCCCCTTTTCTCAAATTTATTCAACATTTCTAAAGCATCCTTGTCGTACTTAGCTTTATGGGCTTTTTTCCATTCCTTATCTTTCTTCTCGGCAGTAGTTTGAGACCATTTAGAGGAGGATCCACGAGCCATGACTCATTAAGGAAGAGAACAAGAAATCAAAATTAGCAGGCGGTGAACACACCACACAAGCAAATTGCAGAGCCAAATGCCGAGCAGAATAAGCATAAAGGATTTGAAAAAAAAAGAGAAAGAAATGATGATCACAACCAAGGTGGCAATCATAACAAGGAGCTTGGGCAGGAGAGCAGGGATGCCAACATAATTGGCATGCGGGAGCATTAAATCCCTGAATAAATTGCCTTAAGCAATAAAGCCTCAAAATCACCTGAATAACCTTTTGATATGAGTGCTTTAAGGCGGGGGAATTCATGAGGCACATGATAATCATAAAGCTTTGGGAAATGGGGTAATGAATTAGAAAGGTGTTGGGGATTCAAGGATGAAAGTGGTACCTTAGACTAGATTTTATAATATCAGGCCTCTCTTTATCCTAAAGGGGCCCCTCATGCGTGATGGTAAACGTTAAGTATTGATCGGGTGTCCAATCCATTCATCTGGTCTTGATGTATAACCCCCTCTCAAGTAGGCATAGAACTGTGAATCCTAACTAAAAGTTCAGCATCAGTCGTTTGACCAATCGAATTCTGTTCCAAAGCATGTTTAACAAGCCAATCAGTAATGCTATTCTTAAGTAGAACAAGATTTTTGGAAACAACTATGTGAAATATTTTGAATTGACATTTTGGATCTCACCACGAGATCCTTCATCATCGAAAATAATACATTAGGATTGTGGATTAGAGCTCCGTATATACATAAATCTAGTCAAGTATGTGATTCCCATTCGGCCCACCAAAGGAGAAAAATAATTAATAACTAGCCGTTACAAATATTAAAAAAGTTGTAACCCTCCAATTTGAAAACATGAAAAGCACATCTCCTGAGGTGAGGGGTCCTTTTTGAGCATGTTGATCATTGATCTCTAAGAGTGGCTGAAACACAATCCCTCATCCTTATTTAAACTAACCAAATATTTACCAGTCTTTGCAACTTCCTTTAAGTGACACTTGAAATAATGATTGTCCAGGGCAATTAATTTGGGATCCTCAATGTCAATTTGGTGCCTAGATGAGAAAGAGTGATTGGTTAAAGCAGACTTCTAAACTCTTTGTGACAAATATCAACGTTGTGTTCTTTCACCCTAACATTAATAGACCTTCCTGTATCTCCAATGTAGGGAACCTCTCAAGAACAATCAATCTGTTAGACATCCATTTTTAGTGTCGGTTCCAGCTTATCTTTTGAGGACCTTAAGGCTTTCCTAATATCATTTTGAGGTACAAAAGTGAACTTAATGTTTTTGTGCTTGAGAATTTGAGAAATCTTGTTGGAGATGGCTTCAATATAAGGAAGTGAATGAAAGTGCAGCTAATCATAATTATCTCTTCCACTAAATTCTTGATGGGCCAATTGTTTGACATATTAGTATTTCCGAGTTGTAGGAATCCAACAAGAATCTGGACATCGGTCTCCACCAACAAAGAGTCTAAATTCTTCTTGCATGCCTGCCATAAGTGTTGGAAAATTCCCACCATGTTCGCCACCTTATGAAATTGAATTTCAAGGCTGCTATAGTAACAAACAATGGTTTCCCTCTTTGAGTCCCAGATAATCCCACCAGCTCCAGTTGGGCCCAGATTGCCTCTCAACACACCATCCAAGTTTAGCCTAAACCAGTCATCCACCAAGAGTGTTCGTTTGTTTTTCTGATCAACCGCATTAGCAACCCCCTTATTGGGGAACTCGGATTTTCCCTCTTGAATGTATTACATATTCTTAATTTTGATGTGAAAGCTTGAATGTATTACATATTCTTAATTTTGATGTGAAAATACTATATAATTTCCTTTGTGTATTCTTTTAAGATCTTAGTCTCTGTTTAGAGGAAAAATACACCACCAAGAACAAGAAGTACAAAATAATAAATGCATAATATACCAATGCATAGGAGAATATAAGAGTAATAACAGATTTGTACTCCCTATAGATACTGCTCAATACAAATGTTTGAAGTACAAGGAGGACCTAATACTAGCACCCTTGCCCCGACGCACATCATTCTCTTTGTATGATAAGAAGACCCAACAGTTATCAGTTAAACACAGCCGTCAATAACTGAAAATACTAACAAGAGTAATTACAAAATATCTAATGCCGACGATATAATCATTAACAAAAATAACATTGGCTGCTAAAATATGATGACTAATATGATGGTCTACTTTATCCCTCACTTAAAATAAGTCGGAGTCCCTTCCGACACAAACCATATACAACATGATAAAAAATAAGATTGAAGAGGAAAACAAAAGTTCGAATCTTTGAACAAGTGCTGAAATTTGAATTTGTTTTACACAAAAACGAGTGCTTGAAGATGGTGCTGAAAGCCCATGATATTTATTTTTAAGTGAGTTCTCCATTGGCTATGAAGACTAGATAGCTAAGTTACCGATACAGATACAGGTACGAGAATCGGATATGTGGATATGGGGATTTTTTTGGGGTTTGGATACGTTTTGGATACGGCTGCACAAAAAAAAGAAATATATATATATATATATATATATATATATATATATATATATAATTAAAAATATAAAAAATGTACCCATATAAGCAAAACTAACCACATAATATGCATAGAGGAAACAAAATAAGTTAAATAACCATAAAACATACTCATAATTCAATGCCAAATATCATAATATTCAATGGTCAATCTTAGATTGGTATTATAGCAAGTACACAGTACAAATATTACAATGTATGGACAAAAATGAAGACAAATCAGCATATTAATGATACACGAATCACTATATTCATTTTCCTCTTTGACTGCCATGTCAGAAGCATTATCATGTGGTTCATTAGAACCACAAGTAGCAACGATGTCTCTCCCACTAGCTCTAGTATGCAGGTTGTGTGAAGCATTGTCTAGCTCCATGTCACTGAATGAAAGCTAGGCAATGGAGGCATCCAAGTCAACAGTCTCTGGATCCACATCCCAACACTTTGTTGCCTTTCCTTCTAATCAGGTTGTTTGTGTGAGATAAGACACAAGTTGGAATGCACATAAACCAAATCTTCCGCCTTTTTTGCTGCCAACTTGTTGCGTTTTACTGAGTGGATGAAGCTGTAGGTACCCCAATTCTGCTCAGCTGAGGAGGAACTTGCAACCTATTGAGTGAAGTCGCAAGGTCAATTAGAATTTTCAATTTAATAATTTATAAAAGTTAAAAAGTTATAACAAAACATTGAAAAGAAAGGGAGAGAGTTAAACAAATTAAAAATTTAAATATTACTTGTGATAAATTTTTTATTGCAAGTGGTTGGAGGTGGATGGATGCTTGCCCATGGAGGTACCACCAAATTTGAGCTTCCTTCTTGTACTTGTCATGGATGGCACCAAGGGAGTGACCCGTGGAGGATATAAAGTGTGCAAACTCTTCCCTAACTTGGTCTTCAATTTTTGGATCATGGGAGAGTCTAGAGGATGTCGCCTTATATCTCTCGCTAACCTCAGTATCCCTATATGGTGCATCTCTTCTAGGCAAATAAAGGATCTCTGTACTGTAGTATTTGGGCATCAAGGCAAAAACAAGAAGATGCAATGGGGCGGTCATTTTGTTCCACCTTTCAATGAGATGTGATCGCACTTCCTTGCGGAACCTCTTTGTAGGATCTTGCTCTTTGGCATTTATGATGGCTCTAATCTTCTTAATCATCGAGTCGATTCCATTATAAACTTCACCCAAACATAGATGATCCATCTCCACATATCTCAACATGCTCACAATGGGCTCAATCACCCCCTTTCATCAAGAATTCACCTTTTCACCTTTATGGCCTTCTCATTATTTGCTTGCCTCCATACACCCCAAAGGTTGTTGATAACAATGCTACTCAATGCCTCTCACACCTTGACAAGTCATCTCAAGACGAGTGTGTGAGAGGCAAACCGAGCCTCAACAATTTAACATGAAATTAAAACAAATAAATTCGAAACAATATTCAAAAATAAAAACATTACAAATTACAAATTACAGATTTATAAAATGAAATTAAAATAAGATGTTACCTTCAACAAACCTTCAACAACTACAACTTTGAGAAGGCCCTAAAGATGCTTTGGGACAAGTGATGGTTGGTTATGAACATTTGGATCTCGCTCGCCTCTTCATAGACTTGTTTGATCCAATCAATTTTTGTCCCCAATTTTTGCAACATAAGATTGGGAGAATGAACTGCATAGGTGTCCAAAATTTGTGACCATACCTTGCCTCAATCAACATGCCCATAGATTTACAATTTTTTGCATTGTCCGTTATAACTTGGACAACATTTTGAGGCCCCACTGCCTCAATGGACTCTATTAGGATGTCCGCAATGAATCATGCATCCGTCACTTGCCCTTCACAATCAACGACCTTCAAAAGCATTGCCTCTTTAGGGCACACAGTTATCACATTAATCAATGGCCGTTTTGTCGTATCTTTCCATCCATCAGAAATGGACACCCCGGTTTCGATCCATGAATCTCTGATGGGTTTCAGTGCATCTTCAACTTGTTTTCTTTCTTTTCCCAACAATGAGGTGTGCACCTTTTCATACCCTGGGCCAGTGAACCCTTTAAGGGCGTCATTGATAGATTTCACCATATCCTGCCAATATGGTGACCTAACGACATTAAAAGGCAGCTTGCATGCATAAACACAATGCACATTTCTTTGCCCTGCTATGCCCCTAGCTTCATTTTGGAATGCCCTTTCCAATGGGCCTGTATCTTTTGTTCTCTTGAGAATAAGAGGTAATCCTCTTCCTCTTCAACGACATCGGGTGTATCAAGAAATGGGTGTGATGGAGTCACCACATTAGCACGAGAATCATCCACAGGTGGAAACCCTTACTTTCTCAAAGGATGCTTCATTCTTTGCCCAACAATGGCATCTGCTTCTTGTTCTTTTATGTAAGCAAGGATCTTTGCCTGTGGCAAGCCATTTCTTGGATTTCCATTTATGCTTGGCCCACCACAAGATTTGATTCCAGCCCTAGGAATCACAAACAAATGGGCTTTCACCTCACTGTATGAGCTTTTGTATCTACAATCGCACTCTGAGCAAAACCAAAGGAAACACCCTCCACTTGGCCGCTGTTTTAAGACCGTCACATGGTTCCAAAGGGGTGCTCACGAATTGGGTTTGAAAGCTATCCCTTGGCCCACCGAACTAGCACTTGCACCTTGAGACACTCTAGCAAATGCTATAGCCCCTGGTAAACAATAATAATATTGACATTAAAACTTAAAGCATTTGATATTTGACATTTGTTGAAACTTAAAACATTTGCTATTAAAAACTTATAGCATTTAAAAACCAAAAAAAAAAATCACAAAACTCAAAACCTACCTTAAATCAACAAATCTTCCTTGCAAGCTTCTTGGTCGCGTAGGATTAGCAAAAGGAAGGAGATTCAATCCTATGCAATTGCAAAAATGAAGATAGGAGAACAAATTTTAAAAATGCAATGAAAGGTAAATCTGTTGTTTTGTTTTGATGAAATGAGAGTGAAAGCTGCTTTTAGGGTTTAAAATCCACTTTGGATTGTTTTAAATTGTATTTTGAAGTCCATGTTTGACTTTTCATTGGGCAAAATTGAAAAAAAATTAAAAAAACACTTTTGGCAGCGGATACGACGTGGATGTGCCCAGGATATATCCCTGGGTTGTGGATACACCCGGATACACCTAAGACATATCTAGCCATATCCATAGCCCAGGGACATACCCTGGGCATATCCCTGTTGTATCCCCTGCATACTGGAATCGTATCCGTTCCCGTATCGTATCCAACAAGGGTCTGTGGCGTATTCGACAAGTTAGCTAAATAGTGTGGATAGTAGAACATATGGTCATAACTTTTCCTAGGGGAGGCATTTAGTGGTAATAAATAGCTTAGGTGTATGGTGTAGGAGGCGACTTTCAAAGATGGTTTTACGTTCTACAATGAGGGTGTATGACCTGGAGGAGGGAGGGCCTCCAATAATCTGCTAAAGGTCGTATGGAAGCCAAATAATGCATTGCTGGGTGGCTAAGCACTGGGAGATAGAGTGTTGGTCGACTAAGTGTTAGGCAACTGGGCATCAGGGGGCTGAGCATTGAGCGATTGAGCTTCGGTTGATTGAGCATCGAGCGATTGAGTGTTGGGTGGCTGAGCTTCAGTTGATTGAATGTCAAATGATTAAGCATCGATTGATTGAATGTTGGATGACTGAGCATCGGTTGAATGAGTGTTAGGATGTTGAGCAGTGGTTGACTGAGCGAGTGGGGGTTGAGCGTTGGGTGATTGAGCTTCAATTTTTTCTTGTTCTTAGGGGACTAAGCGTTGGGTGATGTGATGCGGGTGATGTAACGCCATGGGCTACAACGATAGGTAGTCGACTCACTACAGTTGGCTCTTTGAACTTCATGTTGGTTATATCGTCAAATTGGTGGGTCAACTTATCATCAAATTGTGCCTCCTTTGCATTGTATTATGTGAACTCCAGATAAGCCAATTGCAATTTTGAAAGTCAAAAGAAATTGGCATCGTTGACCTTAGCTTTTGGTCAGCTTGTTGCAAGCCTTGGCATTGTTCAACCTCCATCATTTCAATGCTATTGTAATCAAGTTGGAACACTTCATAGTCTTCCATCTACCAATGGAATAGACCATTGAGGGAGTTTGTCTCATCTTCAGAGCACAACTTTAACTCCAAGACCCTTTCATTGTTCGGCTCCATCATAACTCAATTCCCATCCATAGAGCGTTCTTCTTTGGAGTCCGATGAGTCTACTTCTTCACTGACTACTTGATTATGCAAATCTATGTCATACTTTTGGCCATTGTTGTCGATAGAGATTAGATTCTTTTTCCAATTATGGTCAGCTTTGGTTGATATCTACCAACCCTGACCTAATAGTGCATCATAGGCCTTTTTTAATGAAATTACTACAAAATTTAGCATAAAGGGTTGGGTGCAAATAATTACCTTTTGAGCCATAAGAATTTCCAACACTTTTATTCCTTGTTGATCGGCTCTCACCAAATGGAAAGTCGATGGCCATATAGTGGGCTTCCCAAGACTCTTCCAAGTCTCATTTGGAAGAACATTCACACCAAAATCACTATTGATAATAGTATGTTTTAATTCCTCCTAAGGATTTCCATATGCATGATTGCCGACTGTCGGGCTAGATTCATCATTAGGAGCATAGGATCAATCACTTGATCACCCGACAAGGGGGGCTCAACTATGGATTCATCTTTTTTCTTATGGTTTTCCCCATTATCCGGTGTTACCTCTAACATTAGGTGTGTTATGACATGTTCCATGGTGGGGCCATTGTCGAGTACAGTGGTGGTTATTGCTTTCTTGAATTTGGGAATACTTTGCATTAAATCTACTAGCTTGACATGTATGGTAGCTTGTAAGACTTGTCATGCAATTGCCTTGTCTGATTGAAATCGACTAGTCACCATACCTGTGTGTTTATGTGACTGTCTTCGTTCTTTAATCATGGCCCTCTTGAATTTCACCCTTGCTTTGGCTTGTCTTTCTTTCTCTGTTTGTGGGTCATGATAATTATCTTTCTTCTCTAGTGCTATGATAATTTTCATAACCTTTGTACCTTCGGATACGTCAATCATACTAATGTTTGCTTGCTTTGGACACTTGACATTGTTGTGGTCCCGAGGCCCACACCATCTAAGAGAAGTCTAGTGTTATTTTGGTTAGGGCAATCTCTTGTGAAATGGCTACAGTCATTTCACTTTTGACATTGTACAATTGTTTGTCCTTAGGGATCGTATTGAATTTGACTCCTCCCACTGCTATTATTGTGATGTTAGTATTTTTTGGCGGCGTGGTGGTTGGTGTCAATTGCTCTCTTTGTGTGAATAGTACTTGGCCGCCCATATTTCGCAAATTGTACGACTAGTCCTTGACTAAATGCCTTGTAACTTGACAAATCTCACACAAAATATCCTTACCTTTGTTCTTAGTGTCTACCTTTCGTTCCTTCATCATCTGAAGCGTGTCATTTCTCAAGGCTTCATTGTCATCATTGGCGTCAGGGTCATCTTCTTTGATTATTTTCAAGCATGACAATGTCTAATTCTTGCTTTCAATGTTCATGGCTTGGTTGTATGTGTCTTCGTAAGATGAGGGTGGGATCTCCTTTGTCTTACTCTGCAATGAGAATACCAACCTTTCAATGAACTATCGCTTCTTCAAGTCGTCGACAGGTTCTTTTTCAACTCTTACCAATAGTTCTTTGAGTTGTTTGTTATAGACTCAAACATTCTCGTGTTTACCTTGCCGAGTATTATAGATTTCCATGACAATCTGATTGTTGTCTTTGAGGAGCTTAAATTCATTCTCGAATGGTTTCCTTAGTTTCTCCCATGTTGCCTTATCAAAGGTTGATATATTTGTGAACCAATCAATAGCCACTCCTCAAAGTGTGGTTGGAAAGTGCCGCAACCATTGATGCTCATTTTTTTGCCCACTGGTAGTCCAAATTGTGATGCATGTCTCAAAATGTTGTTTTGGATCTTCAAATCTGCCACCAATGAACTTCAACAACTTTTGTTTTCCTGGAGCTAATGGTGTGTCCATGGTTGTGGACATTGGACACTAGGTACGTTTGACATAGCTTTTCGAATATAATCCTTCTCAGGAAGGTTTGTGTCGGACATTCCTATGCTCTTTCAACACTATTGGACATGTTCTTATACTTGACCCTTCCTTCGACAACAATCCGACAACAATCCATTACCCTATCTTGCTCATCATTAGGTCCACTTTCTATATTACTCTCTCCAACTTGTCGTTTAGGTTACCCTAGACTCACCTAGTTCTTTTGCAACACCCTCCAATCCAACCTAGTCAACATGGTTTGAAAGGGGCAATTGTTTGGTAACCACTACCCACTCCTTACTTGTGAGTGGCGTAGGTCCATTGGTTATGGCTGAAGCCTTTTTTGGTTTCAGCTCCGGCTCTTGGTCTAACGTCTACTTGTGCTTCAGCCTTGGTTTTCGCTCTTGCTTCATACTTCGCATGATGGATTTTTAGAATTGGCTCCCTATTGTAGCCTTTGTCGTCTTCCTTGTTGCTCCACCAATAGAGTAGACTGTTTGACTTCTTGGTCCCCTCCTTGACCATGTTGTCTTCATCTCCCGCCTTTGTTTTAGGGTCAAGGGCATTAATTGTTTCTTATCTGGTGTCGGTCTTCTTCGCCTTGACAACACCTTTTTACCATTGTACTTTATGATTACATTTGGCATGGAGATGTTATAAGATAATATAGTGCCTCTTCATCAATGGTTATGGTTATTGTTGGCCGACATTTGCTTGTGAACCGACTTTAACTTGAATGGATGTTCTTTAAAGGTATGATGCCAAAATGTTTATATAAAAACTGCACTACCAAGAACAATAAGTACAAAATAATGAATGCATAACATAGCATAACATAGGAGAGTATAAGAGTAATAGCAGCTTTGTATTCCTAGTAGGTGGTGCTCAATATAGATATGTGTAGTAGAGGGAGGACTTGATACTAGCATCATTACCTTGATGTACATGATTATATTTATATGATAAGAAGACCCAATGGTTGTTGGTTATACGACCATAAAAAAGACAAACATACTAACAAGAGTCATTACAAACTACTTAATGCCGACAATACAATCATTAACCAAAATAACAACATTGGCTACTAAAATATGACAAGACTAATATGACGGTCTACAGAGTCCACAAGAATGTAGACATCATGGTGATGTATTAGAGTATATTATAATGTGCTTTTAATCCTTGAATAAACCTTAATGTTTTCCTTTAATAACTCTATTTTTTTCCTAGTGTGCTTTTAACTTTTGAATAAATTTTGGTGTTTTCTTGCAAGAATTGTCTTTTTCCTAGAATCTGGGAGCTATATTTGTTTGTATTCCAACTATTACAAACTACTTAACGCCGACAACATTGGCTACTAAAATATGACAAGACTAATATGACGGTCTACAGCATCCACAAAGAATGTAGACATCATGGTGATGTATTAGAGCTCTATTTGTTTGTATTCCAAGTATTACAAACTACTTAACGCCGACAATACAATCATTAACCATAATAACAACATTGGCTACTAAAATATGACAAGACTAATATGACGGTCTACCTCATCCACAAAGAATGTAGGCATCATGGTGATGCATTAGAGCTATATTTGTTTGTATTCCAAGTATTACAAACTACTTAACGCCGACAATACAATCATTAACCATAATAACAACATTGGCTACTAAAATATGACAAGACTAATATGATGGTCTACAGCATCCACAAAGAATGTAGGCATCATGGTGATGTATTAGAGTATACTATAAAGTGCTTTTAATCCTAGAATAAACCTTAATGTTTTCCTTTAAGAACTCTATTTGTTTCCTAGTGTGCTTTTAACCTTTGAATAAATTTTGGTGTTTTCTTGCAAGAATTGTCGTTTTCCTCGAATCTGGGAGCTATATTTGTTTGTATTCCAAGTTTTTCATATAACGAATCAAGTTATAAAAGTTGCAGACATTTAGTCTTTTCATACATATGATTGCAATATATAGTTTAGATTGTTGTCATTCAGGTTTTCTTAGAATTACATTAGTTGTTTATGAGGCCCATACCTTAGAAGGTTTACTGCATATATTAAGCTATAAAGCCTGTCGTAGTCTCCTTCTTATGTACCTGAATCCTGTACCAAGGTAGGTGTAGTGTCCTTGTTTGACTAATCCACAGACTTGAAGTTGTCAACTGCCAGACAGGACTGAGTTGACTTAGTCTTGATCGGCATTTTGAAGGGAATATTAGTCAGTTAGCTATTCGACACTCTTTAGTTAGTTAGTCATCAAGTCAATTGATAATACCTATAAATTAGGTAGCTGCATGAGAATAAATCAGTTAGTGGAAGGTCAGTTGAGTTAGTTGCATCCATTTAGGGAGTTGTCTGCCATGACTTCAAGCCACAAATTCAGGATCGCAAGAAGGGAAGTAGATATTAGGCAGTGCTAGGAAGGATGAGGATTATCTGAAAATTTACAACTTAAACCCCCCTTTTTGTGAGTGATGCAGTCACAATCACCTCCTTGTGTCTGGGAGGAAAACCCACGGGTGCAGCCATTGCTGGTTCTGCGGACGTAACGCTCCAGTAACCTCTACCAGTTCAGTTTAGCAGCAGCAGCACGAGTCAGCAGGACGTAGGAAGGAAAGTTTCAGGGATTATCTGCAGTGCATAAAAAGGATTGTTATAGTTATCAAAAGAATTAATAAAATTCCTTGTTATCAGTTTTTCCTGTATTTTTTTTTTCTCTTTCTAGTTAGTATATTTCATTAGGTGGTCACACACTAAAAGCAAGTGACAATTGTAGTCTAATAGTGGCTCACAAGTTTTTGGAAGATTCTGAATGTTCATAATTTTTTTTGGATACGGTGTTCTTCAAAGCAAGCATAACATTCAAATTGGTCTAGCTGCATCAAAACTTATACATGGAATGACGTTATCCAAAGGCTTTAATTGGAATGATCTCTTTACATGGTCATGTTAGCAAATATGAATGCTGAAAGAATAAAGAGAAAACTGGAAGGAACACATTGAAGTGCGGGTGCATCCTTTTTTTATTGTGCGAAAGGAAGTTACAACAGTTAGGAAGGTTGATAACCAACCATTAACTAACTATTAGGTATTGACTAACTAACAACTATTTAATAATTTTAACACCCTCCTTTAATGACTAAACCAGAGAGTACTCCAAGTTTGTCCCGAAATTTTACAAACAAATTGGGACCAAATAGTTTAGTCATTACATTTACAGGCTGCTTTTTAGATATCAACATGAAATCTGCAGTCCTTTGGCATTTTGCTGCTGTCCAATGTAGGATTTTCAGTGTAGACAAAAACCGAAAAGTATAGTCAATAGCAAAACAAAGATCCAATTATGTGGACATAGGATGTATCAAGTTGTCCACCAATTCTTTGTAGGGTGATTCATTGACTGGTAATGAATCATCATTGGTTGATAAATTCAGTGCAATCTCCAAAGCTCTGAATCCAAAATTGTGGAGATACTAATCAAACAAAATGTACTAGGCTCATGGAGCCTGCTTAAGTCCATACAAGGCTTTAATCATCCTAAAAACCAAATGCTCACGATCAACCCGAAAACCTTTAGGCTGCACTGTGTAGATCTCTTTGTCCAAATTTTCGTTCAGGGAACAAAACTAAGTTGCTATGGAGAGAAGCAACTAAACTGTGACCATCTTCGTAGTAGGAGTAAAAATCAACTCCTCAATAGTAACAGTGAGAGTAAAAACCAATTCTGTAATAGCAGTGGATGTAAAAACCTACTCCGCATTAGGAGAAGAAACCATCTCCTCATGTACTCTTGTTGGAAAAAGCTGTTCGCAACAAGATGAGCTGTGTACTTGCCCAAAGTACAATTTTGTCCACTTAGTTGTAGTCAATGGGTTGTGTAAATGACTGTTCAGGTATTATACAAAGTTCAGAAGTGAGAGCAAAATGACCATGCTCTACTAAAGTAACAACCTTGTTTTTGGTCCTATGAGCCAGTGCCTTTGACTGAGGCATATTATCATTCTGCACAAGTATCTGTGCATTTGATTGAGATTGAGGAATTACATCCTCATGCACATCCTTTATAGTGGATATTCTCTCCACAACTAATGCATGTAAGTTGACTGGAGCAGGGTCAACAAGCCTATGAGGAATTTCATCCTTCAACACTTCTTGTATGGTGGAGTCTCCCTCCACATATGCATTTACGTTGATTGTGGTAGGGTCAACGAACCTTTACAAGCCACCTTGCCTAATACTAGGGCAGTTACTGTCTTGTTTTTCATCCGACACACATTGCTTCCTAGAGAAATTTATAATAATATCGAGATTTTCCGTTAATTGACTAACATAAAAGAGTTTTTTATTCATGTTAGGAACATACCTAACATTCATTACTTTGATTTTTCTAGCATTATTCAATACTACGCAAATATCTCCTATCCTCTCTACGACATCTGATTGATTATCAATTAATGAAACTAAATCAAAAAAGTTTATACTTGTAGTAAATTTGACATATGAAATGTCGAGATGTGTTGTAATCAATGAACCAACAATTGGTAGCACTAATGTTTGAGTTGTTGTCTCCCAAAAAATGACTTCTTATTTTTGGGACAACATATGAGCTATTTTGGGCCTGTAGGGCCAAAATTCCTCTCTTCCCTTCTCAAAATTTATTCGGGGGCTTACAAATTCCTCATTTTTCAAAGCTTTTTCAGTAAAGGGAATCGCAGGTTCAAAGGTTCAAAGGGCTATGCGCCGGTTTCAAATGTTCAAAGATGGCCTTAGTTATGAAGAGAAACGCGCGCAATAGAAAGAGTCAAGCGGATACTGCCAAGTGTCGCCGGCCAAGCCATTATGCCTTGTTCCTAAGAAGTAGCGGAAGCCGCCACGTGTCAACATCCGTGTTTCCTTCCTTCCATTCCACTGTATTGAGTAAAGACCATGGTGGGCCCCGGGGCGAATGACTAAATTAAAGTGGAAGCTGCCACGTGTCTGCGTCCACGTGACTGTTTAAAGTATTCGGACCACGCCACGTGTCCCGTCCCAGTGCAGCGGAAACTGCCACGTGTTTGCGTCTGTGCCTCCAGCGTCTAACAAGTCTCAAGCCGCGGATGCCGCCACATGTCCTCACCCGCATCACAGCAAAATGACAGGCTCGCAAACGTCAAAATTGGGGCGAATGGCCAGCCGTTAACCTTCAAAGGAAGAGAGACCCGCGGACGTCAAAATTGCTGCAGTGAAGCGTCTGATTGATCCTTGCAGGCTTAGAACACGGACCCGATGCATTCAAAGACCTTAAGGCTGGGACCAAGAGAAGGAAGAGTCAAAGAGGGAAACTCAGCGGGAGTTAATTCCAGTAGGTGAAATAGTTCGCCGAGTAGATATTTGGGGCTTGCAAACATTGAAAGTGCAACCCGTTTGTCCCCATGGAATTAAAGGCAGAATAGACATTTGCACGGCTAGCAGGTGATGGAATGAGTGATTCAGATTCAGGAGAAGACAAGGAAGATGAACCAACACGCCACAGTTAAGGCAGCCGCCTTGCTCCAGCGTGGCCCTTCCTGATAGAATCAAAAATGCAGCCAAGGCATTGATTGCGCAGCATAGGTCACTCCATGGGACAAAGTGCCAAGTCTCTCCTGGCCTCTATATAATGTAAACTCTTTCATTGTTACAAGGGAGATCTTCCCCTTACCATAAGCGAAACTCTGCCCAAATTGAAAGGCATTACTGAGACTTTGAGCTCAAATTGTAGTTCATATTTCTTTGATTGAATGAGAAAGCAAGTTACTTGCAGACTTTGTGCTGTTATAGCTTGTGCTACTTTTGGAGATTGTTCGTATGTCTGTCTTCTAAAAGCATTCTTGTTTATTTGATTTAACAAACAGAACTAGTGGAGGTGATAAGGAAGATGTCCTGAAGCCAACTACTTTTAGACTTTGCGCTGTCATAGTTGTCTTCAGTGTGTGTTTTTCTTTTCTGTTTTTGTGTAAAGGACCTTGGGACGACTTTGTGCCCCCATTGTTCTTCGTATTTCACTCTTGGGCAGTCGAGGTGGAGACTTTGCGCTACATTTCAGGCTGCTGGTTACTCTGCACCTTTGGTTACCAGTTACTTATCAGAAAGATTCCTGTTGTTTGCAAGAACAAGCACTTCTGAAAGAAGAGAAGTGCCTTCTGTCATTTCATCAGGATTTATACTATCTAGGAAGGGATCTGGCTGAATGTTACTTCTAAAAGAAGAGAAGTATCTTCACCAATAACCCAGGATTCCTCCTCTGTTTGTGAGCATTATCTCTGAAAAAAGAGAGATGGATGGTTTATCCCACCCTGTGTCTTACTTTCTGCTTATTTATATAGTATATAGCCTCCGCATATTTAATAGGGAACCTCCCCTTGATGAGAGGAGAGATTTGTCTCCGGTTGATGTAGTAAAGCTGCACACCTGGACGACCAATCTTCCTATGCTGTGGTGATAGGAACTATTTTGGTCACCAGTTAGCTGGCCAACAAAATTTTCATCCAACATGAGTATAATTCCACAAGGGCATACTTATCTTCAGAATCTTGTTGTTCTTCAATAGTTGCCATATTTGCCACTTAACCATTTTGTTGGAAAAGTGCATATTGTTGCTTTCAACAATCATTCTTTAGATATCCAACCTTATGACAATAAAAACGCTTCACTTGATACTTTGAAGTTGAATCAACAGGGATACATTTATGCTTCCCCTTTGATTGAGGAGGAAGTGCACTCTCTGGTTGTCCAACACTAGACTCATTTGCTTGTGCTTGTCTAGGTTCCTTCTGTATCAAATAGGAACTAATCTGATCAAATGTCAGTGTCTCACTTCTGACCATAAATTGTAAAGCCTCCACAAAAGATTCATATGGAGGCATCAAATTGTTTAGAACAAGAGCCTCCATGTCATCATCATCCACCTTTTTGTTAATGACTCTTAATTGGTTTTGAAAATCTTTTATCCGAAGATGATTTGAGAGGGACTCATCTCCAGACATCTTTATGGAAAACAATAGATTCTTCAAGTAAAAAACTCTAGATTTTTTCTGAAGTTTGGTATTTATTTTATAGACTGGTCCACAATGCACTTGCCGTAGTCGCATTCTGGACCTCAAGATTCATGTCATCTAACATAGATAACTTTAACAAGGCCTCCTTATAATGCTTTTCATAATCCGTAAAATTCGTAGCAGGTCTTGCTTCAGTGCCAAGAATGATTTTATCACAATCACAATATTCCTCAAGCGCCTCTATAGACTCTCTATAGAGTGGTTTTTCATTACCTTCAACACCCCCCCATATAGAGATATAGGGCCGACCAACCCAATGGATCTTCTTGCTTGGGTCCCTGGTGCATATAGAATAGATGACCTGGCCAAATTGTTAAAATCTTATGACTTCAAACATTATAATTATGGTCAGTGAACTTCTGTGCTTCCAGCAAAACCAAATTTTGAATATTGGCCATTTTATACACTAATTTTGACATTTGAACATAAAAAGTACAATTCTGACTTGGAAATCAATGCAACAGGAAAAGTACATTTTTGATCCAGAAATTAATGCAACAGAAAAAGTACAGTTCTGATCCAGAAATTAATGCAACAGAAAAAATACATTTATGATCTGGAAATAAATGCAAAGTCTGCAAAGTTGCTATGACACAATCCTCCATTTGTTTATGCCCTAGACGTTTTGAAATTCATTATGTTCTTTACAGCCAGTCTGTAATAGCTTCAATTGGTTTGCAAGTCATGTTTTATTTGACTGCACTGTCTGGTTCAGGTCGTTTTCCTTTGATTTTGTGCCCTAATGTCACTGTAGATTACGTTTTCTGTGTTTCATGCAACTTCAAATGGTGTTTTTTCCTATTTCTATGATTTTTGGTGACTGCCTGTGCCCTAAGGCACACAAAATGTCACTTTTCCTGTTACATAATTTTTCTGGTCTGTGTTTTGTTTGACTGCATGCACCATCCAGGATGTATCCCTCTCTGTGCAAATTGATTTCTGCCCATGGAGATCACGTCCTTCTGCTCGTGGAGATCAAACACACATGTTCCTCCTGCCCGAAATCGCGTTTAGTCTGAGCTTTCTACATGTCTTTCACAAAATTTTCACATTTGTTCTTCTTTCACTGTTAGGCTGGTTTGTTTTTCTTTCACTGTCAAACTGGTTCTTTCACGTCTTATTTCTTCTGCAGCTAACTTTCAACGTTTTTCCTTTGTGAAAATGTTTGTTATTTCTCCTTCACACAACTAGTCTGCAAATCACAACTTTCGTTCGTGTTTTTTATTTGTCTTCTGCCCCTTCTTCCATAGTTTGTACCCTAAGCAATCTGCCTATGGTTTCCTTGAGCCTCGAACTTGAAACCTTTTCAATTTACTTTTCCGCAGTTCGTACCCGACTAGGGCTTCCTAGAACCCTGCAACTTTCTGTTTGTACTCTTCTCCTAGGGCTTCTTCAAACAATGTACTCCATTCTTACCTAACTAGGGCTTCCCCAAAATATTGGCTCTGATACCAATGTTAGCAAATATGAATGTTGGAAGAATGAAGAGAAAACTGGAAGGCACACATTGAAGTGCGTGTGCATCCTTCTTTTACTGTGCAAAAGAAAGTTACAGCAGTTAGGAAGGCTGATAACCAACTATTAACTAACCATTAGTTAATGACTAACTAACAGCTAATTAATAACGTTAACAGGTCACAGCAGTTCAGTAGGTACCTCAACATGTCTTTGTATCACTGAATCGAGGCAGTTGTTGTTTGCTATGATACGTTGTATATGTACATTTTGCTGAGATGTATAGCATCTTCACTATTTTACATGTTCTTCATTTAACTTGATTAAGTTTTTTTTCCTGTTCGGATCCCTAATAAACCATTTATAGGTATTGCATTCTAATATCCACCTAGGTTGGAGATTTTCTCAATTACCATAGGGCTATTTCTAAGGGCATATTACTTGAAAAGGCGATTGATGCAAAAAACACTTGATTACCATTTTTTCTGAATAACATGATATGATAATCAAAGAATGGTGGGTGTTGAGGGTGTAATATTCTTTGATTAAGCATTGCATTGAATGTGCAGAGGTGGAGGAGGATAAGTATATCTGATGCACTTAAAATAGACACAATTCAACGTACCGGGAACTTACAACATAGGGCTGACTGAATCAACAGGCACCGGAAGAACCCCTGTTGATGGGCACAACTGTATGAAAGGGCAGGGTAGTGAAAGACTTATCACAAAGACCGGGTGACTGTTTTGGCTCATTGAAAGTAATTAAGGACAGGGTAAGGATTGGGTAGGACAGGAATGGGATAGATAAATCATACAAATAAAGAAGGTTTGAAGATAACAAGAACAGCCTTCTTGATTCACCTGGAAAGGTTTTTTGGGCACAGCTAAATAAAGGGCAAGGTCTGGTTCCCTAGAATGGTTCTTTAGGTACCACAAGGTGCTCAGGAGTAGCAATGTGTCATCAAAAAGTTTTGATCTTAATCTACTATTTATGGGTTTTAAAGCTGTGCTAGGACGGCTTCCAGTCTCATATTTATAGCATGAACATGGATGTTGTGTGTGATTGGTGTTCAGGAAAAAAAAAAAAAAACCTATTCTAGTCTGGATTGTTTGACCCTATCTAATAATCTCTTTTGCTTTTGATTTTAAAGGGAAACATGGAGAAAAATATAGCCAGCAGTCAACCTTTCCTAATTACTCACCAACAGCCATAATTGTCAGCACAGGAAAATAAAACCTATTCTATCCTGGTTTTTTAACTTAATCACTTTGGTGTCTGTGTAACTATTAAATAGAAAATAAAATCATCTCTTTTGCTTTTGATTTTAAAGGGAAACCAGGAGAAACATCAGCTATCAGTCAACCTTTCCTACCTACTCACCAACAGCCACAGTTGTAGTTCTCTGCTTGGCTTGCCTAGAACTTGTGATTTTGAGTCAAGGTGAGACTTGGTAGGTTCGTGAAGGTTTGTTGTGGCTTGGTGAGTCTTCAGAAATGACTCGGCGATGACTTGTACCTAAGAAAATGTAAAAATACGTACTTACCTCAGTTTGGAGCAATTTTCCTCCTAAAGCAATTTCTCATGCTAAAGACTTTTTTTAAATGTAAAAAACACTAAAATTTGGCTTTCATCAACATATTCTCTCCAGTATTTGCAATTTTCATTTCTGCAGTTGATTTTCTTGAAAATTTTAGTGGTGGGCTGCTGGTTTCCTCTACACTTTTACGAATGGTCACGCATGTTCAGGATTTGGAAGGTATTTTCAGTGCTGGATAGCTGATTTTCTCCAATTTTCAACAGTGGCAACTATTGCAGCTGCGAATAGAAATTTTCAGTTGTAGGCAGTTAATTTTATCCTCTTCTTAATGTGGGCAAGCATTTTGAGCAGTAGGCAGATATTTTCAATGGCGGGCAAAGCATTCAGATGGCATTTTCTTTATTTTTACAGTTCCTCCTTCAGAGTTTAAGTGGTCACAGGAATTTATGCCCTTATTTAGTTTTTTGTTTTGTGTTTTTTTATTACAAAACGTAGGACCTACAGATATATGGAATTTTTTTGTTGTTGTATTTTTCCTCCCAAAACCCAAGTAAAAAGAAAATGCCAGAAGTATGAAAATCATACAGATTTACTACCCAATAAATGTTGTAATAGAGAAACATAGATGATACGTGGAAGTGATACAGAGAAATCAAAAGTGGGGAGGTAGAAACATGTTCATGGGGGATCAACAGGTTAATATATTAGCTTGCTTAAAACACGATGTGAGATGATGCTGTCACGTTTTACTAGACTTCAAGTTCACATATTAAATTGTTGCCAACTTGAAAATATGGCTGATAAAAAGGAACAAAAGAAAAAACAGAAGGTAGAAATTGGGCAAGTAGAAATATCATTTCATGGGTTTGGGGTAAGTTGTTCAATAGCGAATCCCAATGACTCAGAAATGAGCCTGACATCATCCAATCCACATGCATGACCATCTTTTGGATCATTAATTGCTCGTGCTCAGACTTTTGTTGCTCCTGGTCATTCTGGCCATGCTTCTCATGGACTTATATGTTTTCTCCTCCTCATACTGCGTGTGGTAAACAACCATTCTTTGAAAGCACTGCTTGGAAGTGAGCCTGACATGAGTAGTCAAGGAGATTCACCCAGAATTTTGGTATTATTTTTGACTTCTCCTTCAATATTGCTACACCTCGATATCGTCAAGCTATGGTTAATGCCATTGCTACTTGGGGTATAGAGTTAAAAGCCCTTAATTATGAGGCTCATGGGGCAAATATTGGATGAAGTTGTGGAAGATACCAGAAAAGTACTTGATGAGTATCTTTTGATTTTGGCATGAAAAGGTTGCACTATAATCTCTGATGGATGGACCGACATTAAACAAAGAATAATTTTTAACTTCCTTTTCAATTCTCTTAGAAGTGTGTTCGTAAAATCACTTGATGAGTCAGTTGTTGTGGAGATGTGATTGAAAAATGTTGTTCAAATAATCACAAAAAAATCTTCCAATTATGTGGCCGTCTGAAGACTTTTAATGGAAAAAATTTCCACTATTTTTTGGTCTTCTTGTGCAGTCCATTATAAATGTGGTCTTAGAAGATATTGGAAAAATTGACTGGATTAATCTGGTTTTGGACAAAGCAAAAACCATAACCAAATATATATACAACCGTCCTTGGGTCCTAAACTTGATGAGGCAATGTACAAAAGACAGAGCTTGTTTGACCTACTATTACACACCTTGCCACAAATTTCATTTCCTTGTAGGCAGTTTGTGGGTGTTACAGATCATCTTACTGATATACACAAGGGAAAAATACAACAAATCTCAACTAAGATATACCTTCGTATAAACCATCGGAGTTAGTATTAAAACTGAATAGGTCCTGGCCAGAGAGACCATCACCAAACATGTCATAAGACAAGTGCCCCTTAATGTTGGTCACCATTAGGCATCCCTGACTTGGAACTCCAACTAACCCCATCCTCTCCATTTAATTGAAACATAAACAATAGAAACAATCTAATCTCAATCAATTCATAAATGCTTTAATATCTCCATGAGTTATCTTGATCGTGGATTTCAAATATTCATTATCAATGGCACACAGGTTAGCTCAACTAACCCTTGCATTAGTGGCAGAGGATACAAGACTAAAATTTACCTAAATTGAACCCAGCAATCAATCATTAGGGACATGAGTTCACTCATTTGAACTCCACAATTGGTCATTAGAGACGTGAGTTACCTCAACAAAACCCCACAATTAGATGTTTAGGTATGTGGGTTACATCAATTGAATCCCACAATCAATCATCAAGGACATCAATGACCCCAATTGAGCCCTGTAACAAATTATTAGGGACATGAGTTAACTGTTAACTCATTGAAGCCCACAAACAATCATTGGGGTTATGACTTACATTAATTCAACCCTGCAAGTATTTATCATTAGGTAGGTACATCAGTTGCTTCAACTTAACTCTGAAAGCATCAATGGCTCATGATTTATCTCAAGTGACCCTTATAGTCCTTATCCTCACGAGTGACCTTGACTGAGGATCTCATGGATCAAACTACAGCATCATTTATGGTTAGAACGAACTCATTTATGACATTAGATTTTATTGTAATCATTCAATTATAGCAGCTATATTTCTTCATTAAACTTGATTTGATAAATACAGCAGTCAAAATGGTAAAAAGTAGTCAATTTCAACAGCAGAGGTGCAGCCAATGCAGTAATTTTTTGTCTGTCAATGATATAATTCTTGTCAATGCAGCCTTCGAAGTGGCCAAACAAAGGTCAACACAACTGTCAAACTCTACAGTCACTCTTGGCAGGTGTTCTGATGTCACAGTTAGTTGTGCTGATCTGACTCAGGAGTAGGGTCTCCCTCAAATTCCCTATTCTCTGCCCTCGGAATATGTGCTGGGCAAAGGAGAGAGAAGTTGCATTGACTAGCATGATTTTGGAGGAAAATATGCAGCAGATGAATCACCCTAGTAGAAACAGTCTGATACATTCCCACATGCTAGGAGTATGTCTGCTGCTGTCGATGGGAGGGAAATCACTTGGTCAATTAGGTCGCTGCATATGATTTTGATGTATGTTTGTTATATTCAAATGCAAATTTTGAGGAAAAGAGAGGGTTGACAAAGCACTAGCTGAACTAGCTAGCATGAGGGGTGTAATTAATGTAGTCATGTTTGCCATGTTGGCATGAGAGAGAAAATTGGATTATCTATACTAGAAAAATTAGAATATTCATCATTACTTCAATAATAAGTTAATAGATGATGTCATAATGAAGTTAATAATAATGTCATCAACCCTTTTTTGATCAAGTTCTCGTCATGTCTCGTCTTAGGCTTTCTTCTGATAATTTAAATATACACTCGATTTTTTATTTTTTAAGTGAGGGGACCATAGCAACGGGAAAATTGAAAGTTTGAATTTAGTTCTTGTCCGCAATGAATTCCATGATCCACCTATGCTATAAATTTGGATAGCATTAATGTTGTGGAGCATGTATTTGAGGAAATAGTTTTGACAATAGTGCAGGAGGTGTTATAAATGTTAGAGCCACTAGTTAAGGTTCTTTTGTATGCTTGGACTGTGTAGGTGAGAGTCGAGGAATAAGGATTAAGAGAAAACCAGCATGATATCTAGCGAGGGACAACGCCACCTAGCCCTAGTAGCTGAGATGGAGAAGAGGCAAGATGTGATAGAATGCGTCCTCCTTAGTGGGTTGAATCCTTGGATGGGCACATTGTGGGCAGCCCCAAATCCCTCGCCGATCCTTAAGTGCAAGTGACCTCAGACCAATCAGGAAGACATGACTGTGGCAAGAAGTAGATGGCAGTAGTAGACTTGGCAATGGGACCACAACCAAGTGGCTATCCAAGAGGCCAATGGACCATCCATATACTCTTTTCCAGATGATTAATTAGAATGGTGGTCATACACCAAAAGATCACTTGTGTGAGCATAAAGCACTTTTTTTTTAGAATTTGGGCACTTACCACGAGATTCAAAGGACTTGCAGTAATGCCAAGAGGTTCTAGAGTGTTGACTATTGATTCCAAAGGAGCTTATTGTGGACTCCTAAAAACCAGCAAAGAGAGAGAGAGAGATGAAAGGAGGGTTTAACTCAGAAAAATGAAAAATACTGTTCATTATAATATGCAATGTTTTTGTAGGGAAAAGAGAGACAATTAGGTTTGGGAGGGGTAAATGGGGAAGAGGGACCCAACGGGGAACCTAGCATGTCCTCTAAGTCATCAAGTTATAACTTAAAAGAGTCACAGAAAGTTCCATAAGAGGGGAATAGAGGGTCATCCTAGGGAGACTTAGGACCAATGCACATAGTCATTGCATGTTGGTCCTAAGACAACCAGTAAGCAAAACAAAGGAACCCAATCATCCTAGTGCACTCCAATTGGTTGATGTAATAAAGATGTATAAAATAGTTAACTTAGGGATTAAAATTGAATCCAAACAACTTAAGAGATGAAATAGGGCGATAAGGTCAAAGGGACAAAAGTGCACCTTTAGGGAAGAGGAAACTCTCAACAAGATCATCATCGGGCAATAAGGTGAACATAAATATTGCCCACCAATGTCATGTCCCCTCTCTAGTACGACATGACACTTTACGTGGATTTGCCTATTCCAGACTCTCGTAGGTAGATGGTGGTGATGAGAGAGTCATTTTTGCGTTTATTTGGTGATTGGATGGCTCATTATGCTCTTGGAGACATTATATTTTATTATTACTTTTTATATGGGGCCAAAATGTTATATTTTTAAATTAAGGTGCACTTTTATTTTATAAAGTTACTTTTTAGCTAAAAAGTGCAATGAGATTTTATAAGAATATTATGGATACTTATAGAAAAAGTAAGAGGGCTTCTAGAAGAAGTTTCCAAAAAAGTGCATAAATAGACCCCATGGGTCTCTCATTTGGCATCCTAGTCTATTTTCTCATTGAGTCTTCTTGAGCATTTGTGGGGCTTGATAGTCTGCAAATATTCAGCATAATCCTTGAGAACGATACCTCTCAAGAGATTGCATAACTGAGGAGGTGAAAGATCTTCTGAAGGGTTGCACATTGGAAGTGGTATTTAGCCATTTCATGTTGAGCTTCATTGAGTATTCAGACTTAGTTTGAGAGTTAACATTTTTGGAGTCATTTGGTGAGGAGATTGCTTCATTGTTCAATTGGAGGGCTTCACAATGAGATTCATTGCAAATCTGATATCAACTGGTGATTTTCGAAAATCTGCCTGGGATCACAATTTGCCATCATTGTGCCATCCAGACTAGTCCAAAATCCATGCCACCAATTTCATTGCATCCCTAGAGCCCTGGCGTCTCTGAATTTACCATTTTCGGCAGTGTTGAGTGGAGATAAAAATTTATATATATTTTATACAGTACCGTACAGGTATGGCCTGTACCTGCAGCAAAGTATGGACAGGGTTTGGCATTCTCAGATTGTTCCAGTTTCATCATTGACTTCAACAATTCGGACATCAGCATTCGCAGTCCAGGGCATTATCGGCACTTGCTAGTGAAGACAAGAATTAATACCAAAATCGCACCAGTCCGTACAGTATGGCTTGTACTTGCAGCAGTGTACGGACAACATTCTGGGCGCAACATACAGACTAGGTTTCATTATTGTCATCAGCAAATTCATGTGAGGTTCTATTTACATTTGCATATCTATAATAGAGATTCAATTATGTGCCAAGCCTTTGTATTCTGTTCATGATAAGAAAGGATATTATTCTGTCCATGTTTTGTTGAAATCTGAAAGTCGCAATCTATTGTAAAAGGATCTATATCTCCCTTGAAAAAATATATTGGCACTAATTTTTGAATTCATTGAGCTGAGTGGATTTGTTTCATATTCAGTTTACACTTACAGCAGTATAGTTTGATTGCTTGCCAACTGTTTGACAAAAGTCCATAATGCAATATCAGTGTTTTTTGGTGATCCTACCAACTGTTTGACAAAATTCCATAGTGCAATATCAGTGTTTTTAGTGATCCTACTAGTGAGGGTCATTACAACCAACCTACCTTAAGATTGATAAAGAATGATCCAAAAATCCTTCACAGGGGTCTTGATCAATAATCCAAGCTTTTCACCAAAGTCTTAGGGTGAGGTGATGCCTTTCCTGGGTTATTTTTTAGCCGACATCTTAGCATGCAACTGAAAGTCCTTCAAGTGAAGCCATGCTTGGCTGGGTTTCCAAATTGCTTTTAGGCAGGGCAAGTGGTGCAATCTTACTAGAAATTTTCATGGCAATATTTGTTGGAGTGTAAAGGGCTTCAATTTCCTGGTTGCCTTAGGTGAACGTATGTTAGGGTACTTATAAAATAGTGGGGGATATAGTTGATGAAGCGAGTAGTTGTGATAATGCCCTAATGGGACAGCATTGCAAGATCCAAAATAAAATCCTTGATCAGGCTAAATTTACAAGGATGCAACGTGGATTTTATCTTCTACTATCAAAATAGGTAGTGTTTCCACTATTATCTCAATTATACCATGCAGATATGGTATGTCACTTAGCTTGAGGTTTATAAAATCCCTTGTTATTAATGTTGTTTAGATGTTTGTTACCTAGCTTTCCATAGTCTTGGAATAAAAACATGAGCTTGTGACAATTTTAGAACCATGCTTTGATTTACACTCCTGCATAATTGAATCAGATTAAAGCCTCTCAATATTTATAGTACATGTAATTCTTTGGGAAACTAAAAGTATTTTCCATCATTTTCTTTAGACTAATGTACTCCTTTAGTCTTATCATCATCTCTATTGATTACCTTCCTTTATTTGGGCACTCAATAGATGCCCCCTCATCGTTTTCCTTAAAATTAGTCATCAACAAAGTTGTTAGAGAGGACATTTAATGGTTCAGTTCTCTTGTACCTGTCCTCGACAACCACTAAGCCCCTGTTGGCTTTCTATGCTAAGTATTTCTTACAAATTATGGATGGCATCATCATTCGGCTTGACTACTCTAGCATCATTGGTCACACAACTTGAGGTTATCTCTTGGTTGGTTGAGGGTGTGATCCCAGTGGTTATAGGTTGAGATTGACCACTCTATTCTACAAGGTGAGGAGATTTGTTGTCTCTATTCCTTCCACTTTCAGGAAGTGGAGACTGGTGAGCACCTTAGGCATAGGTTCCCTATTTGTTATGGGAAGATACCACAGTCAATACCGAGATTCGGCAAGTTCTCTATCCACTTTATTTTGCTTTCTTGATTAGAGGTGTTTTACCATTTTGAGGTAGGCCCTTATACTAGAGCTACCAAAATTTGTCACTTTCTTTTAGCCCATCAAAGATGTTGGAGGCATTAAGCGCCCATTGGATGCTACCGGTTTTGACAGTTATGGGAAAAAGTTAGTGAGATGCCATTCTTCTTTGTGTATTATCACTAGGGCAACCCAACTAACTCATTCTCATTCTAGGTGCCATGTACATACTATGTTTTGGCATCAAGGGTCTTATCATTTCCCACAAACTGAGTCACAAAGGCAGGCACACAAGTTGTTTTTTCTCTAACACTAGAGATTCATCGACCCAGGGTGCTAAGATAGTTTCTAGGGGAAGCACCTGATTTCCTCCTACGAGTATCTAGCCTAGCACTCTCAGCCCTGTACATTCTCCTACGAGCATTCAAAAGTTATTTTTTGGCCCTTTCACAACATGTTAGAGTCTAGACGATAGCATCATTGATTCTTCTAACCCAGCCTTGCTACAACATGTGAGTGCGGTCTCCAGTCATGGTCTCTTGTTTTGATCTTCATCAGATATATGCTTCCTTTGTCCCTCACATGGCTATTTGTACTTAACTGTTTAACCTCTTTGGATTTAACCCCATTTATGTTTACACTTAGTGTTTAGTGTTTATTTACTTTTTGTAACCTAGGATCTTCTTACCCTAATATGACTTCTCCAATTGAGTCCTATTGGTCTAATTTGGTCATTTGTGATCGATATAATTTCTTCCTTCCAACTTTGTCTTAGTTTTAGTGAATGCTTGAAAGTGTCTTCCTTAGGATGTTTTGCAATTTTGATATCATGAGACATGGCACGATCTTGTTTTCTTTGCTTTTTCTATTAATTTTTACACGAGTGCACAGATATCAGGTAAGTTCACTTGGAAATCTCTACATCACCTGCTCAGAAATATTATACTCATAAGAACCTATTGTTTCCATTTTGGGGTGTACCCAAGCACAGACTGTTTTTGTAGTGTTTTAAAAAAAAAAAAATTATTAATAGCTGTTACTTTGGTCGGTCTGGTACATAGTATGAAACAGTGGAAGCAGCCTTGGTTATGCTTTCTTGGAACTTTATAATTCTGGTTTACTGCTGGGATTTCTCTTTTGCAACTAGTGATTTTTGAATTGATATAAAGTCGTTTGGCAGGATATTGTATCATTACATAAAGTTGAAGATTCCTCCTGCTGTATTAAAAGTTTTTGACATTTGTTTTGCACACACGGTTTCTTTGTAGACTACCTAGCTTGTGATTTCTCCAGATACTCTTAATCATTTTCTCTAGATATATTAGTTGTTTGATTTCTTAACCCTTCCAAGTTTTAAAAATTTAAATCATTCCTTGAGAAAGTTTGTACAAGACAATGTTACAGTAAACATATTATGCTATTCTAAAATCAATGGTTCAATCAAATTCAAAGTCAGGGATGAAATTTACCTTGTTTGTAACTAAATCTATGGGCATGGTTGACTGCAGGTGACAAAGCCAGTATTTCTTCCATGCTTTGGTGTTACAAGAAAGGAAAAACATGTTTTGTTGCCTCTAGTGACAGATGTGGTGATTGAACAAGGTACTTGAATAATCAATGGTGATTATTTCGTTTAAGTTTGAATTGCTGTAAATGTGGGTGAACTTTTGTATATGTTTTTTATTTGTTTTTGTTATCTTTAGACTCTTTTAAAAGCTTGAAAATTAATCAAGTATTGGAACTGAAATCAAGGAAGGCTTTAATTATGGTCTATTTAACAGATTACCTTTTTCTTTCCTTTCATAGGATCTTTTACATTGAATGAGTAATAAGCATTTTCTATCAACTCTCTCAGCTTATCAACTCTCTAAACCCGAAGATAAAAATCTATGTCAGAAATGGTGTTTCTCATATCATATTAATAGTGATATTTTTAGGGTAATGACTTACTTATTGTAGGCACTATCTTCACTCTTTTCTCTCATATGTTTACTGGTCATTATAATACAAAAATCTAAATGAATATGCCATATTGGAACCTGCACCATAGTGGAAGACAAATAGCATAATGGCATGTCATAAATTTTAACCACTTTTGAACATAAGCAAAGCATGCCAATGGAAAGATATGGGATTAACTTGATGCAATTATAAATTATGAAAGCTTTCCAAAACTAACTTCGCATTGAAAGCAATTTGGATGTTGCAGCAAAAAAACTAGCTCATGTAGCTGTTTTTTTTTCTGGTGATCTTATTCAGTGACTTGTTTGTTAGGTTATTAATTATTGTGGGGATTTTACTTATGTGTGTTTCATCATCTCAAGATGACCTCCATTAGTAGTAATTATTCTAACGACATTTTTCTCATGAAATTTTGGTAATAATCATGATGAAGGGGACCCACGTAGCACACAAGTACCTTTAAGCATTTGTTAGAAGGGGGAAGAATGATGAATGTTATCCACTGCTTTGGGCTTCTCACCCTATGGCCTTTTTCCCCATTGGTTGCAATTTTTTTTTCCATAACAAGATACCTAGCTTTGTAGTTTTTGTGATGGTATAGCCGTTGTCAACTAATGGTAGACTCAATGAAGAGTTTGTATCCACTAAGAGACAAGCGTTAATGGTAATAAGTGTCTACACCTTAAATTCACATTACTAACATTTCTTTTGTCTAGGATTTGTTGGCCCATTAATCTCCCATATTTGGGATTGGGGTGGGATGGTATTGAGCCAACCTCTGAGAGATGTGTTGTGGGTACCTATCTACCACCTTCATATTACCTACCTTTCCCTCTACTTTCCTTGACTATTCCTTTGGACCCTCTTTAAATGCTTACTTCTAGCCGACGTCATCGATCATGTTGATGGTGTATTGTTTTTACCCCTATTTTATCTAATATCCTTAGCATTGTTAATGACGTCAGCTAAAATCAGACTTGACCAAGGATGTCTGTACCTGCATTTATAAGATAATCTTGGTCATTTCTTGAAAAACAACACAACAACTACTTTGACTGTGTTGACAAATCCCCGTAGGGTTTCTAAAGAGGAATAAGGTAAATGAACTTCTGCAAAGGAAGACAAGTTGCAATAAAGGCCTTGAAAATTCAAGATTAGGAGCTATACTAGTGAGATATACCAAGTCTTTGGAGTCCCCAACTGTGGTCCACTTAGGGTTTCTTCTATCCATCTACAACCATTTCTCACAAAGTGCTCAAAGCCAAGGGTGAGATGCATGAGCTAACAAGTTGACTTGAGCTAAGTATCCCTTTTCCCTAATTGACTTTATTTTGTGCATGGTTTGATTATGTATGTTGTATGTTCCATTTCATTTATGTTATAGCTTATAGCACATGCTCATTACCATTTACGTTATTCTATCTTTACTTTATTATGGCCCTTATTACATCCTTGTTCTAAATACCATAGCACTTGATTATTACCTAGTTTACGCCTTTTCTAGTAAGGTCTTCTAACCCTCTTTCTAAATAGATGTTGCTGGTGTAGGAACTTATTACTAGACCCATCACGACTCTTAGCTACATTTTAATTTATTTACTACATCACACAATAGCAACATTTTGACCACATCTTTACACTCCAGGCTATCATTGAGGAGGCTCGTCATCGGTCTTCCAAAGTCTTTTGTTGTTTTGTAGACTTCCGGAAGGCCTTTGGCTCGGTTTTGAGAAAAATATTTTTAGGAAGTCGTATGATGTCGACATTCCAGATTCTCTCATTGCAACTGCTTGGAGGTTCTATGAGACATTTTTCGAGTAGTTGCATACTTCTCACGGTCTTTTTAGCTTTGTGAAAAGTACCATTGGGGTCAAGCAGGTATGCTCTCTCTCATCAACCCTCTTCAGCATTTACAACGACGAGTTGGAAGATTTTCTTTGATAGCATACCCATGTAGACGATGGTTGCATTTTACATGATGTGGTGATAGCTATACTTCTCTTTGCCGATGGCATTGTTCTCGTATCTCACCCTATTGATGGTTTATAGCGATAGCTTGATGTCCTTGCTCGTTTATGTAAGCCTCGTCAGCTGGTGGTCAACCTTATCAAAACTAATATCATGATATTCAACACCTCCAAACATTCTCTTCTCTAGTTCCAGTTCCTTTACAAAGGAGAACCTTTGGAGATCACATTGGCCTGCACTTACTTGGGGGTCAAGTTTTCTGGACTATTCTTAAGAATGAACCCTGCCTTTTGGTTACACTTTTACAAGGGATATGCCTCATGTATTGCAAGAATTTGGAATAAAGGATTCAAATGCAATAAAAACACTTCAACTCAATCCAAATTCAAACTAATACCTTTGATTGGGCAAGGCAGGTAAAATGGATGCAAATAACAATGAAAATAAACTGATTATACCTTCATTATGCAGCCAAATTTACCTTCAAAGTGAATGATGTGCTCCAAGACAAGTAGATTGCTTTGTTGCAGACTCAAACTTTGAAGTTGCAGCAATGGATTATGATGGCTTGACAAGAGAAATTTGATAGCATATGATTTAACATTATAATCCTTAATGCCCTTTCATGGAGGATGCATGGTTATTTATAGAAAATAGAGGAAGATTTTCCAAAGAATTAAAAATTCTTTGGAAGAATCTAGAGAACAACTCTCTAGAGAGTGTGGAGGGTGGATGGAGGATTCTAGACTCCATTTGGAGAGTCTAAGGATGCTTAGAAGGAGATTCGATGAGAATTAGGGACTAGGCTTGTAGGAAAGCCTAGTGATAGGTAGGTAGGGGGGTAGGTGAGGGAATTTTAAATTTCAAAATATTGGATAAGACATGATTAGTTATTGATAATAGATAATATTAGTGATAATAGATAATATTAGAATAATTAATTAAGACATGGGATGAGAATAAGGTTAGTATGACAAGGGGAATAAAGGGGATGTGTTGAATAAATGACTAGGAGGATAATCTAGACAAAATTAGACGAATTTAGGCGATGTGATGAAGCGAGCAAATTTATATGTATACATTTTGCCACTCTTTGAAAGGGCATCACGATTGGACGAAGTGAAAGAAGTAATTGTCTTTCAAAGAAGAAAGATGGTCATGGATGTTAGTAAATTAGTGGACATATGATGCCCCCTTGAGGGGACATGCAGAGAAGAATGAGATGGCTGGCCACTCAAAAAGAAGAAACGAGGGGCAGGATGGATAGATAGACAAGGGATTGGGATGCTAGACATGTGATCGATGGTGAAGAATATGAAATCAACATGAGTATTGAGCTACAAATTAACGATGCCCTAGGCAAAGACATATGTAGAGGGGGCGAAAATGATGGTATCACGGTTGTTGACATGTCCCAAATGGGAACCAATTGTAATGGGAAGACAAAAGGTCACAAGCTTTTGACCTATCCCAGGCAAGAACACACGCTGGGGAGAACTTGCAGACCAAGAAAATAAAAAAAGTAATGAGCTTTTGACGTGTTGTCCCCGAAAAATGCCACTCATTTTTGGGACAACCTACGGACTATTTTGGCCCTGCACAGACCAAAATCCTCTCTACCCTTTTCAAAAATTGCTCTGAGCATTCAATTTCTTCATTTTTCAAAGCTTTTTCAGAAATCTACGGACTCTGCAGGCTTGAATCTATGGACTCTGCAGGCTTGGAACTACGAACTTCACAGATGGTTTCTACGGACTCCGCAAACAGATGTCTATGGACTCTTTTAAAGTTAGAGAAAACTACGAACTTGGCTTCTACGGACTCTGCAGGCAGGCTCAAATCTACGGACTCTCAAGGTTGGTTTCTACGGACTCTGTAGGAAAGAAACGGGTTCAACACTTAGCCATTTTTTCAATCGGGAAGTTCAAAGGGGTCTTCCAAGAGCCCGAAGGCCAAGTGCCCTTGCAGAGGGCAGTGAGCAAAAGCGGACAAAAGTTGGAAATCCCTCGGGAAAATGGCTAAGTAAAGGAGACCTAAAGAATTCTTTCGGGAAGATTTTCCTCAGAAAAATGTTTAAGGCAAAATTCCTTCGGACTTTTTGTCCGAAGGAATTCACTTGAAAAAAAGTCCGAAGAAATGGAAAAGAACGAATGGTTAAGTAACATGAACTTTCCTTCGGACTTTTTGTCTGAAGGAATTCTTTCGAGCTTTTTGCCTGACAGAAAAAGCCGAACCCTGAAGTCCGCCCGAACATCCCGAAGGATAAGTACCCTTGCGAGGGGCACTTGACGACAGAGAAAGGACCGTTTTAAAAGCCCGAAGGGACACCTTCCCTTTGGGACGTCCCAAAGGCTGAACAAAGACGCAGAAAGGAACCTTCACAGACTTAGACAAAAAGGGCTTCAAAGGATGAACTGAATGAACCGATTGAACCATTGAACCGTTGAACCAAAAAAGTTCAACGAGTTCACAGGGTCAAAGGTTCAACCAGAGCTTAGAAAGATAAAGGAAGCAGTGATTGAGCGAGACACAGGATGAACCAATGAACCAATTGAACCTTGAACCGAAAGAGTTCAAAGTTCAATGGTTCATAGGTTCAAAAGGTTCAAAGGCGGCCTCAGTCAAGGAAAAAACAGCAAACAAGTGGTTCAACCAAGGGGCGAATAAGCGATTGAACTAAGAAGCGATAGAACAAAAGAGATAGAATGAACCAATGAACCGATGAACTTTCAATGGTTCAACGGGTTCAAGGTTCAACATGGTTCAAGCAGCTGGCGACCATTGACGGTCCCGTGGACGTCAAATTTAAAGGGATACCCGAAGAAATTCAAAGGCTTAAGGCCATAAGGAAGACAAAGCCAGGAAGGGGCAAAAAAGCCAAGTGCAGAAACGGACAAAACAGTCCAGGTGGTGAAGGAAGGTGTCGACTCAAGGAGTTACTCCAGCGGTTGACACAGTGTCTGCGAATTGGTCATCAAGAGGCGCGAACAGTGAACGGCGTGACTCGTTTTTCTTCACTTTGCATTGATGAGCAAACAAGCCGCGTGAATGCCTTGAAGGAGCGGTCTTGTTTGCAGACAAACGGCGCAGCCTATGTTCTAAACCCCTGAAGTCAAAACAGGAGCCGACACAACATTATCTATCAAGCGGCTTCCTCTTCCCAATGCTCGGAACGCAATGGGCCGTCCCATGGAAAAAAGTGCCAATCCTTGCGTAGTTGCTATAAGATTGTAATATCTCTCATTTGTAAAGGAGACTTTTCATTTTTTTACAGGAGCGAAACTCTGCCCATTTTGAAAGAAGACTGAGACTTTGAGCTCAGATTGTAATTTCATTTCATTTTATCTGAATAAGAAAGCAAGTTGTTTGCAGACTTTGTGCTGTTTTGGCTTGTGCTACTTTAGAAAATTGTTCTTATGTCTGTTTCCTAGAAGCATTCTTATTTATTTAATTTGACAAGCAGAACCAGCGAAAGTAATTAGTAAAGTGTCTTGAAATCAACTGTGAGGAAGACTTTGCGCTTTCACATTTGCTTTCAGTTTGTGTTTTTCTTTTCTTTCTTGTTGAGGATTCTGGGATGACTTTGTGCCCCCATTATCCTTTGTGATATACTCTTTGGGCAGTTGAGGTGGAAACTTTGTGTTCTGTTTCATCCTGCTGGTTACTGCGCCCTTTTGCCATTAGTTACTTTTACTACCTGAAAGAAACTCTTGCTGTTTCTTGCAAGAACACTTCTAAAAGAAGAGAAGTGCCTTCAGTGTTTCCACCAGGATTTTCTCCTTTGTCTGTGAGCATCATCTCTAAAAGAAGAGAGATGGATGGTTTATTTTGCCCCCATGTGTTATTTTATGCTTATTTATATAGTATATAGCTCCTGCGTATTTATAGGGAACCTCCCCTTGATGAGAGGAGAGATTTGTTTCCATTGGATGTGGTAAACCTGCAACTTTGGACGACCAATCTCCCTATGCTGTGGTGATAGGAACTATTTTGCTCACGAGTTAGCTGGTCGACAAAATATTCACCCAACATGACGTATCCTAGGCAAGGACACATGCCATAGAGATCTATAGGGCCGAAAGAGGACGATAACTGGATTAAATAGTTGACAGTGTAGCTCAAGGCATTTGTCAAGTGATAATAAAGTAAACGGTAGGTCAAAATAGGGATTAAAGTGACCATGGGACGGAAGATGAATGGAGACAGGTGGCCGAGCTGTACTCGGGCACATGGAGGTGTTTGAGAACTGCCTACATAGTCTTAAGAGACCTCAGGGCAATGTAGTTCTCCCCAAATGGGAAGAATGATGTGATGGATGAGAGACTAGATGATGAACGGACGAAAGGGATGTCAAAATAGATGTGTTGGACGTGAAGAATACTGGTGGATGAATTGCAATGTTGTTAATTGATGAGCTACGACATTGATGATATCGAGGATGCCCCTAACAAAGGCACATGCAAGGGAGTGAGAGATGATGATGTCACTGTTGTCTACATGCCCCCAAATGGGAACCAATTGTAACAAAAGAGTGAGCTGTGAACTTTTGATGTATCCCAAGCAAGGACACATGCCTGGGAGAGTTGAGGGTCTTGGATTAATGATTGATGGGGATTGACGTGTCTCTAAATGATATATTGATTAATCATTGAGGATGGATGATGGATGGAAGAAAATACGAATGTAGTGATCTGTTAGGCCTAATCGATAGGTGTGGGCGATTGATAGAAAGATTAGAAGGTGATGATTGAGTGGATGGTGATTGATCAATTTGATTGATGATAATGTAGCTCAAGGATTTGACGGATGCGAGACTTGATGATAATGGTTTATGATGATAAATGATTTTACTAGATGGACTAAAAGACGAGGAAGATTGATGAATGATGAGACACTGCATGATGGTGGTTGAGCTGACCTCAATCATCCCATGTGACGGAGCATTGGCTACATAGTCTTAAAAGACCTCAGGCCAATGTAGTTCAGGATAGATTAGAAGATGACGAGGAGGATGAGGAAGATGAATGATGTAATTGTTACCATAAATGTTAGTTTTTAGATCGACGAGTGGACTTAGATGTTAGACATGAGGATTTGATGGTTAGATTATGAGTAGACAAAGATGGAAGACTTGGAGAAATGATTGGATATTAGAGGTTAGACATGGTCGACATGATCGGACTAGGGGGTTAGACAAGTGATTAGGATTGATGTGATGGGATGCAGATGTGATGAGAAGTTTGTCTATTGTCAAGCCATGATTGCTGCAACAAATCTCTTCATAGTCTAAGCAATCTATTTTTTAATATAACACTAGGCAGTATGCATCATGATATGTTTATGACCTAGATGATTTTTTGCCAAAGTGCACAGAGAAGGAAAACAAGCGTAAAATGGGCAAATTATGAACTTTGCAGAAGGTAGCCAAAGACATTAATGTGGCCTTGGTGTCATGTTAGCATCATTGTTAATTGCACCCTTTATAAATAAACATGATGCAAAATTAATTAAAAGACGAATATTGAAAGAAGTCAAACATAGATGATCAAACAAACATATCGAGATAGACAAGCAGTCAAATAAAGACAAAAAGAGCACACAAGTAATACACACAAGTCTTTATAGGCAAACTATTTGATCAGTGCCCTGCCTATTGCCTTGATGAAAGCCTATAGGATGAATGATTGGGTGATGAGTTGATGTGATGATTGGATAGGATAGTGACAAATGTCATGTAGGACAAGGGACTAATAAGCTTACTTTGATCAAAGGGGTGACTTGAAATGTGATGGGTGACAGGGTTTGGACAAGGTGCTCTTGGGTAGATTTGACTGAGGCGCAGGAGCTAGCTTGATAGACGGGGTAGGGTAAAAGTAACCCTAAGATTGACTAGTTTTGACTTAGACGGGGAGCTATGACAAGCTTGAGATTCGATGGATGCTAGATTTAAACTAGCAAAGACTTGATTTGACCAAACTTGACTAGGAAATTCCCAATCAAGGTTGATGCTGACAAGACTAGCTCAATTAGGCAATTTTGACGGGATTTGCTCAAGTTTGGACAAGTTGACAAGGACGGGGATGATAATGTGATCTAATAGTGAGGTAGACTTAGGTAAAAGGGGTGACTATGATTTGATGGAGTAAGCTTATTAGATTTATGACGAGGAATAGGAGACGGGTAAGATCAAGTTAGGAAGTGACAATTATGATGTGAATTTGGATTATGAATATGGATTTTGCTTAGGATGTAAGACAAGATGACTAGGATGCTTTGGATTTTTTTTTTATGGCTTTTTTGGGAATATTTTAATTTTTAGGATTGGTTTTCCCTTTACTAGTAACCCCTTTTGTATATACATTGGAGAATGATGATGGATGGAATGATGAAAGGATTTGATTGATGCACAAATAGGATGAGAGACGATGAGGAATAGACTAGGGATATTCACGAACTGTCATGCGAAGGAATCAAAAGTCTAATTTCCCGAGTGCCACTTTGGAGAATACACCAAGATGATTCAACATCATGTCTCAAGACACCTTCCACTCCCTTAAGAAGGTCAAAATGGGAAGAAATTGATGAAAAACAGGGTGGCACATGAGACTTTAGGATGGGCAGGGACAATGGATAAGATAGATGGGATAGAAACGGGATATGATTGGAGGGATGAGGTGGATTTTGCTCCCAAGTGTTGAGGTACATGCGGACAATTGATTATTTACCATGACGCTGGAAACTGGTTTTCATCATGGTACTTGCCCAAGGTGCCAAAAAATTGGCTTTCACCATTGGAGAATTATATATATATATATACTTTTTTTACTTTATGGCATCTTGGTTTATTGGAGGTGTGCGAGATGCAATGATGTTGACATTCTCTTGAGCTTCAGCCAACACCTATTCTGGGTAGATGTGTCCTTAGGGGTGTGTGGGCAATGTTGGGTTTATTGATGCCCTAATGACCTTCATTGATTATTGATTTGGACTTCTCCAGACATCTCAACCAGGTGTCTTTGTGACCCCTACGAGAGACAATGTTGCTCGAGAATGTGATGGATGATATCGAAGGGGTTAGGGCTTGGAGTTGATGGTGTATAGGACTTGGATGGATGGTATGAACATGATGGGTGATGTGATTGTCAGGGGACCAGAAATGGGATTCAACAGTTGCACACACCGTTGGAGGTGTTGGTTGTGCCATTTATGATTTTAAGGGACCCAAGACTTCTTGACTTTGTTGTGATTTGATCCAAAGACACAAAGGGTTTTTGGCCACATTGATTTGATATGCTGATTTTTGACTTTGATTGCCCCTTGGTGCCTAAAACTAGGCTTCACCAAAGGGAATTGTCTTTTGATTTGATGGATGATTATTTTGACTTGAACAGTCCCTTAGCATCTCAAAGATATTTTTACTAGGGGAAAATGATTTTTGACTTGGCCGATGATTTGACTTATTTTGATTTTGACATATTACTAGATCAAAGCTGGCTTTTGGGTTATACTTGTTTATTTGACTATGATCGTAGATCCTTATAGATTCGGCATGTGATATTTCACTTTGGGAGGACTCCAACAACATGTGTTCCTATTTGTTCCCATTGAGGTGGACTTTGCTCCCAAGTGTTGAGGTCCATGTGGACAATTGATTATTTACCATGAACACATCACTCAAAATAGGTGTTGGTTGAAGCTCAGGAAAATGTCAACATCATTGCATCTCGCACACCTCAAATAAACCAAAATGCCATCAAGTAAAAAAAGTAAATATATATGGATATACCTAATTCTTTTGCTGCTAATAACTTCAAAGTTATTTGAATGGCACCTATATGAATATACTTGATCTTTCTTTTAAGCAACCTCTCCTGTTCTTTCTTTGTGAACAGATATGTATCTGTTTCATGTCCTGCTGTGACAGTTGCTTCTAATGTTCTTAAGACATGTTTAACACTTGGATCAAGATTCCCATATTTATAAATCTGTTCAAACTTTAACTGTGGAATTCCTTCTGAATTAAGCTTAACATTAAGCTCGTCTGCTTCGAATTCTTCTAACGTTTCCAAGTTAAGTTTTTGTCTGGGTCTATATAATGCTTTGAGCATTTTGACTTGAGGTTTAGATTCTGCATCAGAACTTCTCCATGCAAGAATCTTTGGTTCTACTGGTTCAAATGATTTTTGTTTTCCAGTAAACTTAGTAAGCACGTTAGTGATTTGTGCTACTTCTGAGGTCTTGAGATCTTTTGTTTTTGCTAACTGGTCATTGATGTTACTCAACTCATCTTCCATGTTTCTGAGGTCTGGGAAGACTTTATCCAGTTTGTCTTTTAGTTCAGAATCTCTAGAGGTCTGACCATTACTAATGCTAGTAATAGTTTTAAGAATGACTTTGCTGTTGTCATCATTCTTTGTGGAAATCTGGGATAAGCCTACTTGTAGGTTTTTGATTTCCTTTTGCAAGTCAAACAAATGAATCTGGGTTGTGGCAATCCTGCCTGAGTCCAGAGTCTGTTTGTTCTTAAGTTCTTCTATGGAATCCTTTATTCCATTTTGTTGGTCTGTTAAGGTTCTGATATAATCAAGAAGAGTTTCTTGATTTGCCTTAACTTGAGCTAATGCCTTTAATATGATTTCATCATTGCTAGAGATTGTATCAAACAATTCTGCAATCGCGGCATTAGAGTAATTACCTTGAGTAATTACCTTTGGGAGGTCTACTAAGGTTCCAGCTGAGGTCTGGAAACATCCTTTACTTTGGTCTTCATTTTCTTTTAATCTTTTCCTGACCAATGCTTCCATTTAAAGCCAGGGCTTAAGTCTATCAAGGATGACCTTTTGACTTTGTTGGTTTTCTAAGATCTGGTGAGTCAGATCTTTAATTGAATCTGTAAGGATTTGAATCCTTTGTTCAGTTGGGTTTGGCCTATCTGGATCTCTTTCGAGTGTTTTTACTATACGGCCTATCTCAACTGTTTCTTCTTTAATTTGGGTCACAACTCTTGATGTGTTGATATTGTCGTGAGCAAGAAGCTTTGTTACTATAGCATCAGAAATGCTAGAGTCTTTTAGCTTTTGTTCAATGGCAATCTTTTCAATATATCTCAAAGAGTTTTCCAAATTTATGACAGAAGTTTTTATATAATCAACTGAAAGAAAGGATTCTAAATGCAAAGCTTTGCTCTGATACCAACTGCGCTCATACGGGCGGAACAACCTAACTACCACCAGAATAGACTATATCAATATTCGGATAGCTAAGTTCTTATATGACGCACACACAAACTATCTATCTTATCTTCTAGTTGATCAATTTTAAAATAAAGTCCTAAAATAAATCCCCATATAACACAAAGATAAAATAGACATACTAGAATCATAAACCAAGATACAAACTCAGAGTCCATCTAGACTTTCATCACAAGACAACTCATAACACATTTCTAATTCTATCAATACTATCATTTGTTCTTGTTTATCAATACTAAGCTTATATGTAAGACTACCCACTTGTCTAAGCTCATTGAAATCAGATTCTAGTTTAAGCAAACTTAACTTTTCACTAATACTAGATTTAACAAAAGCTAGATCTAATAAATCAAATCGCATTTTGGCTATGATAAAGATTTTCACTTGCAGTTATGCTACAAAGGAAAAGTTTTATCATTATTACAATCACTATTAAAATAGCTAATACAATGGAAACCAGGACTATATCCATGGTTTGTCTATCTTTTTGAAATAGTTACGATCATAATTAGTTCTACTAATATTAACTTCAATCATCCAGGAGATTCCTAACTCAACACATTTCTTTCCAATCTTCTTAACGCAATCTTTCTGAGCAAATGCATTGATGAGTAAAGCATGATGATTCTTTATCCAGGATTTTTCATATTCCAATTCATCATGTGAAAGCTTAATACATTCAAATCTGAGTTTAACCAATCTGTCTTCAAGTTTCTTTAAATCTGGATGCATCTAAGTAAAACAAGTATAGAGAACACAAATTTCAGATAAGAGTAAAAACGGCTATTGCAGTCTGGCAACAGAACATTTCTCCATCAATATGCAAGTAAATGACTCATGATATCCTTATACTATAACATATGAAATAATAAACTGTTCTGAACAAGTTCCAAACTCGAACTTTATATATCTATTTTCTCTGATCATTCTACTGACTTCTATACTAAGGCTTGCTGAGGAATCGGGTTGCTTTTTCTAAAGGTAGGCTAGTTATTTCCAAATCTTACTTAGCCATTACTAATCATACTGGGTTTTCATGGAGGCCACAGACCAACACTATAACTCAGGCTACCAGTTACCACCTTATACCAACTCGATATCTGACAGTCCCTTTCTAACACTGCTCATGCCACAGTCCTAACGGCTCCCTGCCTCAACGGACACCACTGGCGAACAATTATACTCAGACCCTGCCGAACCTGGTTAAATACAAACTTTCCCTAATAGTCAAGAATAACTGTGACTGTGACGCAGAAAAACTCCATGATCCTGTAACAATATTAATAATGCTATTTTCGACATCTAGATAGCTTATCCTAAGGATACTTACAAGCCTATCTTTTGCTTAGCATAATCTCACTTTCGAAGATAAAGAAATCAGAGATATAAAATACTATTTAAAAATGTTCAGAACAAGGTTATCATAACATAGTTATCAGTATATTAATATCATACTTCAAATTACAATACACTTCCATGGATATTTGTTCTGCGCCTCCTGCAGGTGGCTACTAGACTACTCCATAATGAAATTTAAATACATTACTTCTATTACAGAAGACTGACTCGAAACCTTCGCTTCGAGAGTTGCAGAGCAATTCCGAATTGAGTTCCGAATGAATTGAATGAAGGAAGGGGGCTTTATTTATAAGTCTCAAAGGAGACAGCCCGACACAAACAACAGCTCAGAGGGACCCAATGAGCGAGACACGAAAGGCATCTTGGTAGGGACACTACCGACTAAAGATGCTAGTGGAACAAGCGGTCCACAAGAAGAGTGACACGCAAGGCCTTCTCGAAGGATTCGGGAAGTAAACGGGTCACAAGGTCTAAGATACCGGACAGCTGTTAGCATAGTACTAGCATATTTAGCATATGCTTTCTCTAAAGGACTTTTAGGAACTGTAGGTTTCTCTTGTGGAATAACCTTCGGGCTTCCTAATCTTAATGATGTAACTTTCGATAAAGCTTCATCTAAGGATTTAGAATCCTTTCTTTCAACCTAACTGGTATTACTTGCACCTGATATGTATAGCTCTGTAAAAGACTGTCATGAATGTTTACGTCTTAGGATGAAAACATTTGCTACAGGCTTTAAACCTGGCAGAGATGTCCTAAACCTTGAATATACCATTTATTACAAATGTTTCAACAATTTGAGAATGGTAGGAGTACGTGATACTACAAGACTGACAAGAACTGAAAATGCAACTACCCTTGTGATCACTGACCCAAGAAACAAGGTTGCAACAAAGCGAAAGCTTAGATGGAATGAGATTGAATTTCCAGTTGAATGGAAATTTGATTCAAAGAAAGATCATATTCAATCAGATGAAATCTCTAAAGTATATGAAGATACTAATGGAGATATCTCTATCAGATTCAAAGAAAGAAAAAGGTATGAAGATCCTTTTATGAATATACCAGATATCAGTAGTATAGGAACATCACAGAATGAGATAGGATCCACCTCTGGATCTAAGTTAATGATGATGTCCCATAAATCTGATAAGTCCTTGAAGGAATTGAAAAGAGAATTCAAGTCCTATAATGGTACAGATCACCTGTATCTAAATGATCTGATCAAACAGATCCAAGCCCTTGAAAACAAAGTCTCACAAGACTTAAACAGAACTAAACAATTCTGTAGACCTAATATGGTAGTCAATGCTATCATAGAAAGCAGTGGAGAAACGAGTGGAGTATTCAATCCTGATACTCATGAACCTATAAATCCAAATGCTTATAATCCAACTGTACCTCCAAATGTTACAAACATTTACCAAGTACTGCCTAAAGATCATTTGTATCCAAAGGTAGGTGGCAAAAGACAAAGTGGAAGAAAAGGTGAACCAAATACTGAGATATACAGACCTAAAGAAAAAAGATTTGGTGTCCCTATAAATGAAACAGGAGTATGGTTAGATTTGGATAATGCAATAGACAAAGCTGAAGTAATTAGCAAATGGTGCCAAGAAATGGATTTTGCACAAGCAGCTAATTATTCCAACTTTAATGCTGAACAAACCAGAGGATTGTTTGAATGCACTTTCACAGGCATTGTCAGAGAATTCTGGAATGGTTATAAAGATAGTGCAGACCACAAAGAATGGTTAGAAAACTCTCTGAAAGATAGTAGGAGTGTTTATGACTTCATAGTCCCTGTTAGTTGTGAGTTCTTTAGGTGATGTCCATGACCAAGGACCAGTAAGAACTGAACAAGCCAAGAAAATGATGGCCAAACTAAGAATTAAAAAGATGGCGTTCTTTGAACACTATTACAATGAGTTTGCCCGTTATTATTATCAGATCAATGATAAATCCTATTTATCATTTTTCCTGAATAAGTAACCTGAACCATGGGGTGACGAAATCAAGGATTACATCAAAAGGCATCCACTCAAGTATGGAACACTTGGTGAAATGAAACAAAGAGCAGATGCTTATATAGGTGAAGTATGCACCAGAAACCAAGTTGCGAAAGCAGCTAAGAAATATACAATTACAGAAAACTTCTGTAATAAGATGCTTAATGTGCCTACGGTATGGGGAGAGCAAATTGAAAAACATAAAAGGTATAAGAAGAAGAAAGGCATTGAAAAATTCAAGAAGCCTTATAAGAAGTTCAGAAAAAGAGTTTCTAAGTTCAGACGAAGTAGAACTTATGATAAAAGGAAACCCTTTATCCCAAAGAAGAGATACTTCAAGAAGAAGTATTCTAATTCTAAGAAATCTTCTGAAAAGAAGAATCCCCTCAAAAAGAAATGTAAATGTTTCTTATGCGATGAGATAGGACACTATGCAAATGAGTGCCCTAAGAAAACTGAAAAGAAACAGGTTAGAATGATGCAATATATAGAACCTGTATTACAATGTGCTAATGAATGCTCTTTACAGATAATGGAAGAAGAAACTGATACATCAACAGTTTATTCTGATTATAGCACAGAAATTACTATCTCCGACAAAAGTGATTATTCAGAAAGTGAAATCTCGGAAGAAGAAGATGAAGAATATCCTCAGGCAAGGAATTCTTATGTTATGCCAATCACCATAGGAAATTGGCCAGCAACAGACAGAGAAACATGGATAGGAAAGTCTACATTTAGACTTGGAATACATCATCACACTTGTGATTATTGTAGCAAGACAGATAAGTCCTTATGCTTTGTACTACAAGATCCCTTGTGTTATACATACCATGTTAAATGTTTCAAGTTCATTGCTGAACAAATTTGTAACAAAGATTGTCAAAATCTTATTGAAGAAGAATTGAAAGAATGGGAAAAGAATCATCCGGTACAACCACAGATACCAGTTCCCATTAACCGAAGTAATGTTGAAAGAAAGGATTCTAAATCCTTAGATGAAGCTTTATCGAAAGTTACATCATTAAGATTAGGAAGCCCGAAGGTTATCCCACAAAAGAAACCTACAGTTCCTAAAAGTCCTTTAGAGAAAGCATATGCTAAATATGCTAGTACTATGCCAAGCATACCACAGACTGACATGACATTCCAAGAACAATTAGAGTATGCAAAGCAGATGTCATTAAAGACGGAAGAGACTCACAGATCCCTTCCAATTAGCCCTGAAAAGGTTATACCTCTAAGTCCTATAAAGACTAAAAAGGATATTAGACCTTATGGAGTTTTGTCTCCTCCTCATGTTCCTCGAACATTCGAAAAACAAACTGAGATATCAGACAAAGGACAAACTTCCAGACCTCGTAAGACATTGAAAGATTATTTCAAAGTCAAAACTGAAACAAATGAACCTGTTATACAATTTGCTGAATCACAGATACAGCATATTGGTCCGAGTCCAAGTAAGCCTAAACTTACTCTGGAACAAAAACTTGAAAGAACCCAAACAAAACTTGCCATGCTAGAACATGCTAAGTTTCTTAAAGATCATTGGAAAGAATCAGATCAGATTTGGCATCAATTGCAGATTGAAAAAGGAATCACACCAGATCCAATCAGAAGTGAAGAAGACTATGATCATGATGCTATCAAATGTGCTAAGGAGCCTCTCAAGTCTTCACCTCCAATACTTTCAAAAGATAATTCAGAAGCCAGTTCTGAAGATGATAGCAGAAGCCCTTCAACGCCTAGTAAATGGGTGTATAAGATTCAGGACACTTCCTCACACAAGTGTCATTTGTCCTCAATAGGTACTACTCATCCTAGTACTTATATTTCTATTGATATTTGTATGCCGAATTATTCTAAATATGAATTACATGCTTATGTAGATTCTGGCTCAGCATTATCACTAATGCATTCTAATGCTTTGCCTATGCAGGAATGGCATATAGATCCCAATTTCATTGCAAAAGCTACAATTGCAGATGGAAAAGAATTGCAATGGAAAACTCATGCTAAAAATATCCCCATCCAGTTAGGTGGCGGAGATTTTATTATTGATTATGTATGGCAAACAGATGATTTAGGATCAGATGTTTTATTAGGTCAAAATTTCTTACTAAATTACCAACCTTTGACCCAAACCTCTGATTATATTGCCCTCACCAAAGATAACCGTCATTATTTGACCCCTAGGTTATCCCGTGCTATACAAATTTGTGCTAAACCCTTTACGCACAAATATGCCCTTTCATCAGAGTCCTCGCAAAATAAGAAGCGTGGTGGGACCATAACCACAGAAAATAAACTAAATTTCAAACTTTTGGATTCAACTCTAGAAGAATTAAGTTTAGAAGTTATACAAAATCCCAAACCAAAGGATAATGATGAATTCAAAATCCTTGAACAACAAATGGTTGAAGAACTTAATACACAGTGTCTTGCAAACAAACAACCATTAGACATAGAAGGATTGAATGAGGAACTCGAGACTAACATCTCTGAGAACCCCTTAGAACAATGGGAGAAAGATGCATCCACGTGTACTCTTACTCTTATCAACCCAAATAAGATCATTAGGCTCACGCCAATGGCTTATACTCCAGCTCATGAGCAAATCTTTGCCAAACAATTAGATGAGCAACTGAAACTTGGTCTCATCAGACCTAGTTCAAGCCTTCATAGTAGTCCAGCTTTCATAGTGGAAAAACACAGTGAAATTGTTCGTGGGAAACCTCGAATAGTTATTAACTACAAAAGGCTAAATGAAGAAACATTGGGAGATGGATATTTTATACCTCACGTCCAACAGTTAATTCCAAAACTAAGAGAGGCCCAATGGTTTTCAAAGTTCGATGCTAAAAGTGGATTTTGGCAGATTAAGATGGAAGAGAATAGCATACCCTTAACAGCGTTCTCTACTCCTCAAGGCCAGTATGAATGGTTAGTTATGCCATTCGGCTTAAAAAATTACCCAAATGTTTTCCAGAGAAGAATGGATAAAATATTCAGAGATTATGCGGACTTCATCGCCATATACATCGATGACATGTTGGTCTTTAGCAAAACTAAAGAAGAACATATTAAACATCTAAATATCTTCATATTAAACATCTAAACATCTAAATATTATTAAAAGTCATGGAATCATTTTAGGAAGAAACAAAATCTACATGGTTTATAAAGAAATAGACTTCCTAGGATTAACAATCAGGAATGGTACTGTTAAAATGCAACCACATGTTGGTAAGAAAGTTGCCTCAGATTTTCCTGACAAAATCCAAGACAAGAAACAGCTCCAAAGATTTTTGGGGACTGTAAATTACCTCAGTCGTTACATGAAAGAATGGGCAGTCCTTACTAACCCATTATATATTGCTTTACACAGGAAAAGATGGTGTTTCAACCATGATGATATTGAAGCAGTAAATAGACTAAAGGAGGCCTGCAAAGACCTACCAACCTTTAGCATCCCAGAAAAAGATGACAAGATCATCTTATCCACAGACGCCAGTGACAATTTTTGGGCTGGTGTAATCTCGTGCAAAAAGCCTAATACTACTGAAGAAAAATTGGTTATGTATTGTAGTGGAAAGTTCAAAGGTGCTGAATTAAACTATGTGACTTTTGAAAAAGAACTTTTGGCTATAATCAAGACAATTAAAAAGGCTGAAATATATTTGATTTCAGGATGTTTTGAGATAAGGACGGATAGTAAATATTTTCTGACATTTATGAAATCTAATCTCAAGAGTTGTATGTCCAAGAACAGATTGATAAGATGGCAAACATGGTTTGCTAATTATGAGTTTACTGTTACACATGTACCAGGTACGCAAAACTCATTCCCGGACGCTTTAACAAGAGAAATGGCTGGCATGATTAAAATCAGTGCTGAGTCATATGATGATAACTCTAAAGTCAAAGACTCGAAAATCTCAAATGAAGAGTCTTATTTTCAAAGAGCCACCATTGATAGAAATATCAAAAGGCTAGCGGAATCACAAGGTGGTCACACCTTTATGATTCGACAAACTGATCATGACCAGGGTAATGTCATGGCTAGTCCCAAGCAAACGGCTATGGGTAAAGACATATCAAATCCGTTAATGGATGATAGTTTTCCAAAAACTACACAAGGCGATTTTAGACGCTTATCTGAAACTAGTCTTCCGACACAGGCAGGAAGTAAAGACGAATCAGGTCCTGTTTATGCTGGTTCCTTGCTAAAAGGAATGTGCTTGACACAGGTCAAGAAGGGAGACACTGGCAACCCCAGCGGTGTCAATAACCCTGCTCCTCTTGGATCAGGAACTTTCGGTCCTAAAGAGAAGGGCAATCCCAGCCTTCTCCAATTTGGAATGAAAGGCCTTCAAAAGCCTCCATATCCAAAGACTGAAGCAACAACCAGTAACAAAGGAAAACAGAAGGCGTATACAGGCCCTGTTAAAAAAGAAGATTTTTCTAACATGTCTGTTGCAGGTAAAATTGCAGAACAGAAGGTGAACCAGACATTGGAAGATGCAGTCTTCAATGAAGAAACAATAAAGATTGGGAAGGAGATCTTTCTCTTTCATAGAAAGCCAATCTATCTCACAGGCAAACATCTTGCCCAAGAATCTCTGCAGTTACTCAACAACATGCAGAAGAGCTATTATGATAGAGACAAAGGCTTGTTCTTCAAATGTATGAGAGTCTTTGCTCAATTCTTATTTGAAAGGCAAAGTTTCCTATTAGAGGCTGAGTCCCGCAATTCCAGCAGTCAGCCAGACTCAAAGAACCTGACAGATGAAGAATCTGCTAAAGTGCCTATAAGCACTATGATGCCCCATCTCTGGGAAGAGTTCAATGATGAACTAGTGCATGGTGGTTATCAGAACCATCCAGATATTGCACCTGCAAATGGTCCAATCCAAGGATCATATCTTGTCAATGTGACGGCCAATTATCCAGAAGCCAACAGGTTATGGTTATTTGAAAATGGTTTCATCAAGAATCTGATAATTGAGTCAACTGAACAGTTAAAAGGTTTTCCAGAACCTTTAATAAACGCTGTTAAAGATATTCTCAAATGGGAGCACTGTTCAGCGCCAGTCACAATAAAAATGGTTACTGCTCCTCCAGAGTGGTCACATAGAAATGGGCAGAACCTGATGTATCCTGCAATACATTATATTAGGATAATAAGAGATAAGTATGCAATTCATTCAAAAGAAATGAGTGTGCATTACCAAAGAGACAACATGTCTCTTAGAGCGGAAATGCTAAAAGCAATTCCCCATATCATCAGAGGCACAAGATGTAAAAGTCTTATGTATGCAGGGGATAGAATGATTATTGAAAATCTGCACAGCTCTGTAGCTCAGAATACAGAGTTATTCCAGAAGATATGTTTAAACACTGTGCAGCCTATTAGTAGCTACTGCTACTTCCGCCTCATCACACCTTCCTCAGAAGAACCTGGAGATTTTGACACAGAGCAGACTGAAGGAGGACATCAATGGAATACTCATGAAATACTGAATATGGGTATAGTCAAAGTTGGAGATGATCCCAACTTTATTACTGCAAGGCTTCAAGACCAAAGCTTGAAGTATGATCCTATGTATGAAGATACGGAAGTACTTTTGTATTCTTTCGAAAGCCCTAGAAGACATCCAGATGATGAATTAGCTGCAGTAATGGGAGATGGTGGTGTCCTTAACCTTCATAACATGCTTGAACACTAGTTAGTGTTAATCAAGATTATTAACCTTAGCAGTTCTCACTTCTAGCTCTAAAGTGATCATCAAAGGTTGATTAATCTTTCTCCCACGTGTCCTCCTTAAGATCAAGATCCTTTCTTGACCCTTGATCTAGCACCTCTATGGCCAGTTGTAAAAGTACTTAGACGCGGGAAATTTCCCAAATGCGCGTACTTATGGGCCAGGGCTTGTCGCCACTAAAGATCCGGTTTCGCTAACAGCTGTCTGGTATCTTAGACCTTGTGACCCGGTTACTTCCCGAATCCTTCGAGAAGGCCTTGCGTGTCACTCTTCTTGTGGACCACTTGTTCCACTAGCATCTTTAGTTGGTAGTGTCCCTACCAAGATGCCTTTCGTGTCTCGCTCATTGGGTCCCTCTGAGTTGTTGTTTGTGTCGGGCTGTCTCCTTTGAGACTTGTAAATAAAGCCCCCTTCCTTTATTCCATTCATTCGGAACTCAATTCGGAATTGCTCTGCAACTCTCGAAGCGAAGGTTTCGAGTCAGTCTTCTGTATAGAAGTAAGTAATGTATTTAAATTTCATTATGGAGTAGTCTAGTAGGAGCCTGCAGGAGGCGCAGAACAAATATCCATGCAAGTGTATTGTAATTTGAAGTATGATATTAATATACTGATAACTATGTTATGATAACCTTGTTCTGAACATTTTTAAATAGTATTTTATATCTCTGATTTCTTTATCTTCAAAAGTGAGATTATGCTAAGCAAAGGATAGGCTTGTGAGTATCCTTAGGATAAGCTATCCAGATGTCGAAAACAACATTATTAATATTGTTACAGGATCATGGAGTTTTTCTGAGTCACAGTCAGCTATTCTTGACTATTAGGGAAAGTTTGTATTTAACCAGGTTCGGCAGGGTCTTAGTATAATTGTTCGGCAGTGGTGTCCGTTGAGGCAGGGAGCCGTTAGGACTGTGGCATGAGCAGTGTTAGAAAGGGACTGTCGGATATCGAGTTGGTATAAGGTGGTAACTGGTAGCCTGAGTTATAGTGTTGGTCTGTGGCCTCCATGAAAACCCAGTATGATTAGTAATGGCTAAGTAAGATTTGGAAATAACTAGCCTACCTTTAGAAAAAGCAACCCGATTCCTCAGCAAGCCTTAGTATAGAAGTCAGTAGAATGATCAGAGAAAATAGATATATAAAGTTCGAGTTTGGAACTTGTTCAAAACAGTTTATTATTTCATATGTTATAGTATAAGAATATTATGAGTCATTTACTTGCATATTGATGGAGAAGTGTTATGTTGCCAGACTGCAATAGCCATATTTACTCTTATCTGAAATTTGTGTTCTCTTTATTTGTTTTACTTAGATGCATCCAGATTTAAAGAAACTTGAAGACAGATTGGTTAAACTCAGATTTGAATGTATTAAGCTTTCACATGATGAATTGGAATATGAAAAATCCCGGATAAAGAATCATCATGCTTTACTCATCAATGCATTTGCTCAGAAAGATTGCGTTAAGAAGATTGGAAAGAAATGTGTTGAATTAGGAGTCTCCTGGATGATTGAAGTTAATATTAGTAGAACTAATTATGATCGTAACTATTTCAAAAAGATAGACGAACCATGGATATAGTCCTGGTTTCCATTGTATTAGCCATCTTAATAGTGATTGTAATAATGATAAAACTTTTCCTTTGTAGCATAACTGCAAGTGAAAATCTTTATCATATCCAAAATGCGATTTGATTTATTAGATCTAGCTTTTGTTAAATCTAGTATTAGTGAAAAGTTAAGTTTGCTTAAACTAGAATCTGATTTCAATGAGCTTAGACAAGTGGGTAGTCTTACATATAAGCTTAGTATTGATAAACAAGAACAAATGATGGTATTGATAGAATTAGAAATGTGTTATGAGTTGTCTTGTGATGAAAGTCTAGATGGACTCTGAGTTTGTATCTTGGTTTATGATTCTAGTATGTCTATTTTATCTTTGTGTTAAATGGGGATTTATAGATAATTTGTGTGGCACCTATATGGATATACTTGATCTTTCTTTTAAGCAACCTCCCCTGTTCTTTCTTTGTGAACAGATATGTATCTGTTTCATGTCCTGCTGTGACAGTTGCTTCTAATGTTCTTAAGACATGTTTAACACTTGGATCAAGATTCCCATATTTATAAATCTGTTCAAACTTTAACTGTGGAATTCCTTCTGAATTAAGCTTAACATTAAGCTCGTCTGCTTCGAATTCTTCTAACGTTTCCAAGTTAAGTTTTTGTCTGGGTATATATAATGCTTTGAGCATTTTGACTTGAGGTTTAGATTCTGCATCAGAACTTCTCCATGCAAGAATCTTTGGTTCTACTGGTTCAAATGATTTTTGTTTTCCAGTAAACTTAGTACCCTTTGGTAGGTATTTGTTAAAATGGTTCTTATATGACGCACACACAAACTATCTATAAATCCCCATATAACACAAAGATAAAATAGACATATTAGAATCATAAACCAAGATACAAACTCAGAGTCCATCTAGACTTTCATCACAAGACAACTCATAACACATTTCTAATTCTATCAATACTATCATTTGTTCTTGTTTATCAATTCTAAGCTTATATGTAAGACTACCCACTTGTCTAAGCTCATTGAAATCAGATTCTAGTTTAAGCAAACTTAACTTTTCACTAATACTAGATTTAACAAAAGCTAGATCTAATAAATCAAATCGCATTTTGGATATGATAAAGATTTTCACTTGCAGTTATGCTACAAAGGAAAAGTTTTATCATTATTACAATCACTATTAAGATGGCTAATACAATGGAAACCAGGACTATATCCATGGTTCGTCTATCTTTTTGAAATAGTTACGATCATAATTAGTTCTACTAATATTAACTTCAATCATCCAGGAGACTCCTAATTCAACACATTTCTTTCCAATCTTCTTAAGGCAATCTTTCTGAGCAAATGCATTGATGAGTAAAGCATGATGATTCTTTATCCGGGATTTTTCATATTCCAATTCATCATGTGAAAGCTTAATACATTCAAATCTGAGTTTAACCAATCTGTCTTCAAGTTTCTTTAAATCTGGATGCATCTAAGTAAAACAAATAAAGAGAACACAAATTTCAGATAAGAGTAAATATGGCTATTGCAGTCTGGCAACATAACACTTCTCCATCAATATGCAAGTAAATGACTCATAATATTCTTATACTATAACATATGAAATAATAAACTGTTTTGAACAAGTTCCAAACTCGAACTTTATATATCTATTTTCTCTGATCATTCTACTGACTTCTATACTAAGGCTTGCTGAGGAATCGGGTTGCTTTTTCTAAAGGTAGGCTAGTTATTTCCAAATCTTACTTAGCCATACTAATCATACTGGGTTTTCATGGAGGCCACAGACCAACACTATAACTCAGGCTACCAGTTACCACCTTATACCAACTCGATATCCGACAGTCCCTTTCTAACACTGCTCATGCCACAGTCCTAACGGCTCCCTGCCTCAACGGACACCACTGGCGAACAATTATACTCAGACCTTGCCGAACCTGGTTAAATACAAACTTTCTCTAATAGTCAAGAATAGCTGTGACTGTGACTCAGAAAAACTCCATGATCCTGTAACAATATTAGTAATGCTGTTTTCGACATCTGGATAGCTTATCCTAAGGATACTCACAAGCCTATCCTTTGCTTAGCATAATCTCACTTTTGAAGATAAAGAAATCAGAGATATAAAATACTATTTAAAAATGTTCAGAACAAGGTTATCATAACATAGTTATCAGTATATTAATATCATACTTCAAATTACAATACACTTGCATGGATATTTGTTCTGCGCCTCCTGCAGGGGCCTACTAGACTACTCCATAATGAAATTTAAATACATTACTTCTATTACAGAAGACTGACTCGAAACCTTCGCTTCAAACTTCCTTCGCTTCGAGAGTTGCAGAGCAATTCCGAATTGAGTTCCGAATGAATTGAATGAAGGGGGCTTTATTTATAAGTCTCAAAGGAGACAGCCCGACACAAACAGCTCAGAGGGACCCAATGAGCGAGACACGAAAGACATCTTGGTAGGGACACTACTGACTAAAGATGCTAGTGGAACAAGCGGTCCACAAGAAGAGTGACGCGCAAGGCCTTCTCGAAGGATTCGGGAAGTAACCGGGTCACAAGGTCTAAGATACCAGACAGCTGTTAGCGAAACCGGATCTTTAGTGGCGACAAGGCCTGGCCCATAAGTACGCGCGTTTGGGGAATTTCCCGCGTCTAAGTACTTTTACAACTGGCCACAGAGGTGCTAGATCAAGGGTCAGGAAAGGATCTTGATCTTAAGGAGGACACGTGGGAGAAAGATTAATTAACCTTTGATGATCACTTTAGAGCGAGAACTGATAACTGATAAGGTTAATAATCTTGATTAACACTAACTAGTGTTCAAGCATATTATGAAGGTTAAGAACACCTTCATCTCCCATTACTGCAGCTAATTCATCATCTGGATGTCTTCTAGGGCTTTCGAAAGAATACGAAAGTACATCCGTATCTTCATACATAGGATCATACTTCAAGCTTTGGTCTTGAAGCCTTGCAGTAATAAAGCTGGGATCATCTCCAACTTTGACTATACCCATATTCAGTATTTCACGAGTATTCCATTGATGTACTCCTTCAGTCTGCTCTGTGTCAGAATCTTTAGATTCTTCTGAGGAAGGTGTGATGAGGCGGAAGTAGCAGTAGCTACTAATAGGCTGCACAGTGTTTAAACATATCTTTTGGAATAACTCTGTATTCTGAGCTACAGAGCTGTGCAGATTTTCAATAATCATTCTATCCCCTGCATACATAAGACTTTTATATCTTGTGCTTCTGATGATATGGGGAATTGGTTTCAGCATTTCCACTCTAAGAGACATGTTGTCTCTTTGGTAATGCACATTCATTTCTTTTGAATGAATTGCATACTTATCTCTTATTATCCTGATATAATGTATTGCAAGATACATCAGGATCTGCCCATTTCTATGGGACCACTCTGGAGGAGCAGTAACCATTTTTATTGTGACTGGCGCTGAACAGTGCTCCCATTTGAGAATATCTTTAACAGCTTTTATTAAAGGTTCTGGAAAACCTTTTAACTGTTCAGGGGACTCAATTATCAGATTCTTGATGAAACCGTTTTCAAATAACCATAACCTGTTGGCTTCTGGATAATTGGCCGTCACATTGACAAGATATGATCCTTGGATTGGACCATTTGCAGGTGCAATATCTGGATGGTTCTGATAACCACCATGCACTAGTTCATCATTGAACTCTTCCCAGAGATGGGGCATCATAATGCTTATAGGCACTTTAGCAGATTCTTCATCTGTCAGGTTCATTGAGTCTGGCTGACTGCTAGAATTGCGGGACTCAGCCTCTGATAGGAAACTTTGTCTTTCAAATAAGAATTGAGCAAAGACTCTCATACATTTGAAGAACAAGTCTTTGTCTCTATCATAATAGCTCTTCTGCATGTTGTTGAGTAACTGCAGAGATTCTTGGGCAAGATGTTTGCCTGTGAGATAGACTGGCTTTCTATGAAAGAGAAAGATCTCCTTCCCAATCTTTATGGTTTCTTCATTGAAGACTGCATCTTCCAATGTCTAGTTCACCTTTTGTTCTGCAATTTTACCTGCAACAGACATGTTAGAAAAATCTTCTTTTTTAACAGGGCTTGTATACGCCCTCTGTTTTCCTTTGTTACTAGTTGCTGCTTCAGTCTTTGGATATGGAGGCTTTTGAAGGCCTTTCATTCCAAATTGGAGAAGGCTGGGATTGCCCTTCTCTTTAGGACCAAAAGTTCCTGATCCAAGAGGAGCAGGATTATTGACACCGCTGGGGTTGCCAGTGTCTCCCTTCTTGCCCTGTGTCAAGCACATTCGTTTTAGCAAGGAACCAACATAAATAGGGCCTGATTCGTCTTTACTTCCAGCCTGTGTCGGAAGACTAGTTCCAGATAAGCGTCTGAAATCGCCTTGTGTAGTTTTGGGAAAACTACCATCCATCAACGGATTTGATGTGTCTTTACCCATAGCCGTTTGCTTGGGACTAGCCATGACATTACCTTGGTCATGACCAGTTTGTCGAATCATAAAGGTGTGACCACCTTGTGATTCTGCTAGCCTTTTGATATTTCTATCAATGGTGGCTCTTTGAAAATAAGACTCTTCATTTGAGGTTTCCGAGTCTTTGACTTTAGAGTTATCATCATATGACTCAGCTTTGATTTTAATCATGCCAGCCATTTCTCTTGTTAAAGCATCTGGGAATGAGTTTTGTGTACCTGGTACATGTGTAACAGTAAACTCATAATTATCAAACCATGTTTGCCATCTTATCAATCTGTTCCTGGACATACAACTCTTAAGATTAGATTTCATAAATGTCAGAAAATATTTACTATCAGTCCTTATCTCAAAACATCCTGAAATCAAATATATTTCAGCCTTTTTAATTGTCTTGATTATAGCCAAAAGTTCTTTTTCAAAAGTCACATAGTTTAATTCAGCACCTTTGAACTTTCCACTACAATACATAACCAATTTTTCTTCAGTAGTACTAGGCTTTTTGCACGAGATTACACTAGCCCAAAAATTGTCACTGGGGTTTGTGGATAAGATGATCTTGTCATCTTTTTCTGGGATGCTAAAGGTTGGTAGGTCTTTACAGGCCTCCTTTAGTCTTTTTACTGCTTCAATATCATCATGGTTGAAACACCATCTTTTCTTGTGTAAAGCAATATATAATGGGTTAGTAAGAACTGCCCATTCTTTCATGTAACGACTGAGGTAATTTACAGTCCCCAAAAATCTTTGGAGCTGTTTCTTGTCTTGGATTTTGTCAGGAAAATCTGAGGCAACTTTCTTACCAACATGTGGTTGCATTTTAACAGTACCATTCCTGATTGTTAATCCTAGGAAGTCTATTTCTTTATAAACCATGTATATTTTGTTTCTTCCTAAAATGATTCCATGACTTTTAATAATATCTGTGAAGATATTTAGATGTTTAATATGTTCTTCTTTAGTCTTGCTAAAGACTAACATGTCATCGATGTATACGGCGATGAAGTCCGCGTAATCTCTAAATATGTTATCCATTCTTCTCTGGAAAACATTTGGGGCATTTTTTAAGCCGAATGGCATAACTAACCATTCATACTGGCCTTGAGGAGTAGAGAACGCTGTTAAGGGTATGCTATTCTCTTCCATCTTAATCTGCCAAAATCCACTTTTAGCATCGAACTTTGAAAACCATTGGGCCTCACTTAGCTTTGGAATTAACTGTTGGACATGAGGTATAAAATATCCATCTCCGAATGTTTCTTCATTTAGCCTTTTATAGTTAATAACTATTCGAGGTTTCCCACGAACAATTTCACTGTGTTTTTCCACTATGAAAGCTGGACTACTATGAAGGCTCTTACTGGGTTTGATGAGACCAAGTTTCAGTTGCTCATCTAGTTTTTTTGCAAAGATTTGCTCATGAGCTGGGGTATAAGCCATTGGCGTGAGCCTAATGATCTTATTTGGGTTGATAAGAGTAAGAGTACATGTGGGTGCATCTTTCTCCCATTGTTCTAAGGGGTTCTCAGAGATGTTAGTCTCTAGTTCCTCTTTTAATCCTTTTATGTCTAACGGTTGTTTGTTTGCAAGACACTGTGTGTTAAGTTCTTCAACCATTTGTTGTTCTAGGATTTTGAATTCATCATTATCCTTTGGTTTGGGATTTTGTATAACTTCTAAACTTAATTCTTCTAGAGTTGAATCCAAAAGTTTCAAATTTAGGTTGTTTTCTGTGGTTATGGTTCCACCACGCTTCTTATTTTGCGAGGACTTTGATGAAAGGGCATATTTGTGCGTAAATGGTTTAGCACAAATTTGTATAGCACGGGATAACCTAGGGGTCAAATAATGACGGTTATCTTTGGTGAGGGCAATATAATCAGAGGTTTGGGTCAAAGGTTGATAATTTAACAAGAAATTTTGACCTAACAAAACATTTGATCCTAAATCATTTGTTTGCCATACATAATCAATAATAAAATCTCCGCCACCTAACTGGATGGGGATATTTTTAGCATGAGTTTTCCATTGCAATTCTTTTCCATCTGCATTTGTAGCTTTTGCAATGAAATTGGGATTTGTATGCCATTCCTGCATAGGCAAAGCATTAGAATGCATTAGTGATAATGCTGAGCCAGAATCAACATAAGCATGTAATTCATATTTAGAATAATTCGGCATACAAATATCAATAGAAATATAAGTACTAGGATGAGTAGTACCTATTGAGGACAAGTGACACTTCTGAGATGAATTGTCCTGAATCTTATACACCCATTTACTAGGCGTTGAAGGGATTCTGCTACCATCTTCAGAACTGGCTTCTGAATTATCTTTTGAAAGTATTGGAGGTGAAGACTTGAGAGGCTCTTTAGCACATTTGATAGCATCACGATCATAGTCTTCTTCACTTCTGATTGGATCTGGTGTAATTCCTTTTTCAATCTGCATTTGATGCCAAATCTGATCTGATTCTTTCCAATGATCTTTAAGAAACTTAGCATGTTCTAGCATGGCAAGTTTTCTTTTTCTTCTTTCTAGTTTTTGTTCCAGAGTAAGTTTAGGCTTACTTGGACTAAGACCAATATGCTGTATCTGTGATTTAGCAAATTGTATAACAGGTTCATTTGTTTCAGTTTTGACTTTGAAATAATCTTTCAATGTCTTATGAGGTCTAGAAGTTTGTCTTTTATCTGATTTCTCAGATTGTTTTCCTAATGTTCGAGGAATATGAGGAGACAAAATTCCATAAGGTCTAATATCCTTTTTAGTCTTTATAGGACTTAGAGGTATAACCTTTTCAGGGCTAGTTGGAAGGGATCTGTGAGTCTCTTCCGTCTTTAATGACATCTGCTTTGCATACTCTAATTGTTCTTGAAATGTCATGTCAGTCTGTGGTATGCTTGGCATAGTACTAGCATATTTAGCATATGCTTTCTCTAAAGGGCTTTTAGGAACTGTAGGTTTCTTTTGTGGGATAACCTTCGGGCTTCCTAATCTTAATGATGTAACTTTCGATAAAGCTTCATCTAAGGATTTAGAATCCTTTCTTTCAACATTACTTCGGTTAATGGGAACTGGTATCTGTGGTTGTACCGGATGATTCTTTTCCCATTCTTTCAATTCTTCTTCAATAAGATTTTGACAATCTTTGTCACAAATTTGTTCAGCAATGAACTTGAAACATTTAACATGGTATGTATAACACAAGGGATCTTGTAGTACAAAGCATAAGGACTTATCTGTCTTGCTACAATAATCACAAGTGTGATGATGTATTCCAAGTCTAAATGTAGACTTTCCTATCCATGTTTCTCTGTCTGTTGCTGGCCAATTTCCTATGGTGATTGGCATAACATAAGAATTCCTTGCCTGAGGATATTCTTCTTCTTCCGAGATTTCACTTTCTGAATAATCACTTTTGTCGGAGATAGTGATTTCTGTGCTATAATCAGAATAAACTGTTGATGTATCAGTTTCTTCTAACATTATTTGTAATGAACATTCATTAGCACATTGTAATACAGGTTCTATGTATTGCATCATCTTGACCTGTTTCTTTTCAGTTTTCTTAGGGCACTCATTTGCATAGTGTCCTATCTCATCACATAAGAAACATTTACATTTCTTTTTGAGGGGATTCTTTTTTTCAGAAGATTTCTTAGAATTAGAATACTTCTTCTTGAAGTATCTTTTCTTTGGTATAAAGGGTTTCCTTTTGTCATAAGTTCTGCTTCGTCTAAACTTAGAAACTCTTTTTCTGAACTTCTTATAAGGCTTCTTGAATTTTTCAATGCCTTTCTTCTTTTTGTACCTTTTGTGTTTTTCACTTTGCTCTCCCCATACCGTAGGTACATTAAGCATCTTATTACAGAAGTTTTCTGTAATTGTATATTTCTTAGCTGCTTTCGCAACTTGGTTTCTGGTGCATACTTCACCAATATAAGCATCTGCTCTTTGTTTCATTTCACCAAGTGTTCCATACTTAAGTGGATGCCTTTTGATGTAATCTTTGATTTCGTCACCCCATGGTTCAGGCAACTTATTCAGGGAAAATGACAAATAGGATTTATCATTGATCTGATAATAATAATGGGCAAACTCATTGTAATTGTGTTCAAAGAACGCCATCTTTTTAATTCCTAGTTTGGCCATCATTTTCTTAGCTTGTTCAGTTCTTACTGGTCCTTGGTCATGGACATCACCTAAGAACTCACAACTAACAGGGACTATGAAGTCATAAACACTCCTACTATCTTTCAGAGAGTTTTCTAACCATTCTTTGTGGTCTGCACTATCTTTATAACCATTCCAGAATTCTTTGACAATGCCTGTGAAAGTGCATTCAAACAATCCTCTGGTTTGTTCAGCATTAAAGTTGGAATAATTAGCTGCTTGTGCAAAATTCTTGTGCAAAATTCATTTCTTGGCACCATTTGCTAATTACTTCAGCTTTGTCTATTGTGTTATCCAAATCTAACCATACTCCTGTTTCATTTATAGGGACACCAAATCTTTTTTCTTTAGGTCTGTATATCTCAGTATTTGGTTCACCTTTTTTACCACTTTGTCTTTTGCCACCTACCTTTGGATACAAATGATCTTTAGGCAGTACTTGGTAAATGTTTGTAACATTTGGAGGTACAGTTGGATTATAAGCATTTGGATTTATAGGTTCATGAGTATCAGGATTGAATACTCCACTCGTTTCTCCACTGCTTTCTATGATAGCATTGACTACCATATTAGGTCTACAGAATTGTTTAGTTCTGTTTAAGTCTTGTGAGACTTTGTTTTTAAGGGCTTGGATCTGTTTGATCAGATCATTTAGATACAGGTGATTTGTACCATTATAGGACTTGAATTCTCTTTTCAATTCCTTCAAGGACTTATCAGGTTTATGGGACATTATCATTAACTTAGATCCAGAGGTGGATCCTATTTCATTCTGTGATGGTCCTATACTACTGATATCTGGTATATTCATAAAAGGATCTTCATACCTTTTTCTTTCTTTGAATCTGATAGAGATATCTCCATTAGTGTCTTCATATACTTTAGAGATTTCATCTGATTGGACATGATCTTTCTTTGAATCAAATTTCCATTCAACTAGAAATTCAATCTCATTCCATCTAAGCTTTCGCTTTGTTGTAACCTTGTTTCTTGGGTCAGTGATCACAAGGGTAGTTGCATTTTCAGTTCTTGTCAGTCTTGTAGTATCACGCACTCCTACCATTCTCAAATTGTTGAAACATTTGTAATAAATGGTATATTCAAGGTTTAGGACATCTCTGCCAGGTTTAAAGCCTGTAGCAAATGTTTTCATCCTAAGACGTAAACATTCATGACAGTCTTTTACAGAGCTGTACATATCAGGTGCAAGTACCATGAAACATACTTGTTGGTTTAGGCTTCCTTCAAGAGCACCGACTAAAGATTTCTCGAAGACCAACTATATATATATTTACTTTTTTTAACTAACTGGTCTTGAGATCTTTTGTTTTTGCTAACTGGTCATTGATGTTACTCAACTCATCTTCCATGTTTCTGAGGTCTGGGAAGACTTTATCTTATACAGTCCCCAAAAATCCAAGACAAGAACTTAGACCTCAGAAGTAACATATATATATATATATATATATATATATATAGATATATTTACTTTTTTTACTTGATGGCATTTTGGTTTATTTGAGGTGTGCGAGATGCAATGATGTTGACATTTTCCTGAGCTTCAACCAACACCTATTTTGAGTAGATGTGTCCTTAGGGGTGTGTGGGCAATGTTGGGTTTATTGATGCTCTACTGACCTTCATTGATTATTGATTTGGACTTCTCTAGACATCTCAACTAGGTGTCTTCGTGACCCCTACGAGAGACAATGTTGCCCGGGAATGTGATGGATGATATCAATGGGGTTAGGGCTTGGAGTTGATGGTGTATAGGACTTGGATGGATGGTATGAACATGATGGGTGATGTGATTGTTAGGGGACCAGAAATGGGGTTCAATAGTCGCACACATTGTTGGAGGTGTTGGTTGTGCCGTTTGTGATTTGAAGGGACCTAAGATTTCTTGACTTTGTTGTGCTTTGATCCAAAGAAACAAAGGGTTTTTGGCCACATTGATTTGCTGATATGCTGGTTTTTGACTTTGATTGCCCCTTGGTGCCTAAAACGAGGCTTCACCAAAGGTAATTGTCTTTTGATTTGATGGATGATTATTTTGACTTGAACGGTCCCTTAGCATCTCAAAGATATTTTTACTAGGGGAAAATGATTTTTGACTTGGCCGATGATTTGACTTATTTTGATTTTGACATATTACTAGATCAAAGCTGGCTTTTGGGTTATACTTGTTTATTTGACTATGATCGTAGATCTTTATAGATTAGGCATGTGATATTTCACTTTGGGAGGACTCCAACAACACATGTTCCTATTTGTTCCCATTGAGGGTAGTGAGGAGGTGATTGTTGACAGGAGAGAAAGGATTAATGATAATATGACGGTGGAGGGGATGGATGAGTGATGTCAATGAGTGGAGAATGGGCAGCGATATCCACATAGAGGGTACTAGGAGACCCAGTGTCGAAATCAGAGAAAACCTCTTCAAGAGTAGTGAAGAGATTCCTAAGGTCCTCTGTAGAGCACGCATCCGAAGCTAGAACCGATCCACTCTGATGATTGTCAATTGACAAGGCATTTAAAAACTTTGCTATGACTTCATCATCTTGACACCGATCAAGAGACATGCTTTGCTGCTCTTTGATATATGAATTATATGCATCCTCAAAGAGGTAGGTGTGAGCATGATCCACGACATCAGTAAAGGATGACTATTCTGACATGAAATTTGGTGTTGGACATGATCCGAATATTGATGTCTTTAATTCCTATTTTGATGTGGACATTGCTGAGGATATGATGTTGCTAGTAGATGTTTTGACTATGGCCACGAGGAGGGCCTTTTGTACTGCATGGTTGTTTGCAAGTACCTTCTTCACTTTTTCTTAGTGATGGAGGCTTTAGGATGAAAGGATTTTTGATAATGAGGGACTAGATGTGATAGATGGAAGGTAGACAGTATGTGGATGGTGGGTTTGGTAAGGACAAGTTTGAACTACTTTTGGGAATAAACTGTGTTGTTTCTATTTGCCTCGACGATTTTGGATCATCATCCGTGATCCTTCTTCAGGAGAAAAGAAAATCTTTTCTCCTGAAGAAGGATCACGGATGATGATCCAAAATCGTCGAGGCAAATAGAAACAACACAGTTTATTCCCAAAAGCTAGAAGTTCAAGGACAGGTTTATTAAAGAGTGGTTTGTTGAAAATGGTTGGACTATCGAATATGGGCTTGGTGTTTTTGCCCTGTTTTGGAAGTGGAAGAACTTGATCGTGATCAGGAAGTGAATCTTGGCATATCTCCTTCGGTTCATCTTTGGATGAGGATTTATTTGATTCATTTTTGATTTCAATGTCACTACAGTCGATAGGTAGAATGACATTTTTTTTTGAAAGCAGCATCGATTAGTAGAATGCCCTAGGGTTCTGATGCAGGAGCATCACAAGGAAGTATAGGGTTTAGTGTGTTTGAATGTTTCTTAGTGATCTTTTTGGTCTTGAGTGAGGTGAGGTTTCTTATAGGATTCCTTAGGTTGTCTTTGTGTGAATGAAGTCCATTCGAGTGGTGTGTTTTAGCCCATAGGCACTTTCCCGCCAAAAGGGAAGAATTGAAAATTCAAATTTGTAATGAAGTCTTTGAGTGGTTTTTGAGGGTCTAGTGTGAAGTTTGAATGTGGATACATGTTTATAAGGTCCTAGGAGCATGATATAGGGTTTTCAACGTGGGAGTCATGATACTCAAGGCAAGTTTAGAAAAGCAAAGAATATGGGAAATAACTGCCACTCTACATGGAGTGGACTTAGTAGGAAGTTATTCATGCAAAGAAAGCATTATGGGAAGGTAATATACATGTAGGAGAGTGGAGAAGAGGGAGTCGGTAGAGTAGGTAAGGGGTTCGTAGGAGAGCAAGAAGATTTTAAGAAAGAACAATAGATGATCAAGATTTGAAGGACTACCTATATTACAGAGATCTGTATATGACTACATATGAAAAGAAATGAAGGAATAAATAACGCTTTGAGAAGAGTGTTTTGAGTTCACATTGTTTCTAGTTGTGTGTTCTATCTTACATGATTATTCCTAACTTGTTTGAATGTTTAGAATACACTTAAACTATAAGATTTAGCTCAAACCTCCATTTAAAGGAGCATAGTCCTGTAGGGGTTACCAGAATTCTGCAGCTGTTAAAGAAGGGGTAATATGATTAGGCATACCCTGTAGAGGCGGCAAGAAGGTGAGTACAAGAAACGATTGCAAGAAATACTGATTGCACTACCTGTCTTGTAAATTCTATAAATGACTATTTCATGAAGTTGACACAATGAATAAAAGAATGTAACGAGGAAGGATTCTTGGTATGTGTTCAATCTACATTGTTGTTTTGTTTGAATGAGGAATGCATTCTTGTCATTACGCTACATGTTAGGACACAAAGACAAGCCTGATAAACCTTATTTGACACAATCAACTATATAAGTAACCAGATTTCTATAACTTGTATGTTGAAGAGTTTTGTGGATTGTTCATGTCTAAATAGCTATTAGAGAAGGTGAAGCAAGGTAGCACAGACCTAATTCAAGTTTTGGAAGTTGTCTAAAATTTGAACTAGACTATTTAGAAGTCTTGCGGGTTGTCTCAGCCTGTGTAACCCTGAGTTAGGGTTTAAAACTTGCAACTTGAAAAAATCCTATTTCCACCATCCAAAATTAGTGAAACTTTGTAATCTAGTGTGATTTGATGTGCTCTAAAGGATTATGGGGGTTTTGAGACTGGTATAGGACCGTACTGTACGATAACCTTGCTATAGGAAGGTATTAGGCCTTAAGAGAACTAATACATAGGGAGGAGTGGAAAGAAAGTGAACTTCCATTGAGATTTGTGATTTAAAACTTTGTGTGAAGTAGAAGAAAGATAAAGGATATCTAAAACGGTGATTAGTCTGTCTGGAAAGTTTGTTTATTGTTCAAACTTTGGAGCTTTATATAAAAACAGGGCTATTGGAGGATAGGGGCTAAAGGAGGCAGGAGTGGATTGGTTGAGAGTTAAATCTTGGAGATTGAGGTTTGGTTGGATGTCAAAGGGGAGCTGAAGAGTAACAGGAGAATTGTCCTAAGAACCTAGTGTGGATACAAGAAACACAAGAACCATGCATTAGAGTTTTGGGTCTATGAGCCTATATTAGAAGGAGCAAATTTGAAACCAAAGAGAGGAGAGAGGTCTTGAAAATTGTGCATGAGAGAATGGTGATGACTCTACTAGTGTGGGTACAAGAAACACAAGAACCATGCATTAGACTTTTGGGTCTATGAGCCTATATTAGGAGCAAATTAGAAACCAAAGAGAAGAGAGAGGTCTTCAAAATTGTGCATGAGAGAATGGTGATGACTCTAAGTAGAGAGAGAGAGCAGTGGATGTGAGTGATTAGATGTTAAGAACATAGGAAAGAAAGCTATGCATGCAAGAAGGCTTAAAGCCTATTGAAGACAAGGGTGTTCAACATTCAAACGTGTGATGAAGAAGCAAAGGACCTGTTAGAGACAAGCAAAGCAGAGACTAGAGAAGAGATTGTGGAAGATTTCAGAGCCATGTAATTGCATGAGGTAAGCCTATATTGTCATTTTACTTCACGATATTCATTTCTCCGCAAATGGTTTTGTGATATTAACAATATTGGTTTTCTTTATACCAAGAGGGCTTGGGTTTGGTTGGATCAGGATGCCTTGTGGGTGGATAAACCATCATGTTGGCTGCAATTAATTGATGGGAAATGGCTTCCAATGATATAGGGAGAGGAGTATATTGTCGCTCTTCACAACTTGGCTTAGATGTAGTAGTTGACTCTAGATCAGAAATTTCCATGATGTGATGTAACGCGAAGATATAGAGGGATTGTGGTATTGGAGGAAGTTTAGGAGATGAACGGGTAGTGGATAGGGTTGCCAGGAGAGAATTCCCTTTGCTAGTATGAGTGGGGGTATGTGGCTGACTATAACTGGTAGATAGAAGATTCGACTGTGACAAGCTAGGACGGAGATTAGGATTAGATTGACATGAACGAATATAGTCTGGAGGCAATGTTAGTTGAATGGGGTCAAAGCATGCAAGGAGGTGGGCACCCATTTCTAGGACCCGCAAAAGGATTTCATCCTTGTTGGTAAAGAGATGTTTTTCAAACATGACATCCAAATCAGTTTGGGAAGCCATGGCTTGCTTTTAAGTTTGTCTTAAAGTTTGACTTGGCAATGTGAGATATTTGTTGAGATGTTTGATAGGATATGATAGGTTTGAGTCAATCAAGTTAAGACAAGAGCTAGCTAAATGACGTTTGAAGACTTGTTTGATGGTTGACGACAATGGGCTAAGACAACGCCCTAAGGTTTGATGTGGGGCTAGGTTTGACTAGCCAAAGAGACAAGACTAGGTTGTTAATGACCTTCGACGGGGTTTTGACTTGATTTGGTAATTTAGACTAGCTCAAGACTAAGATGGTTTAATCAAGTTGTATTGGATGACTTGGTTGATGGGATTAGACTAGGTGAATGACAAAGCAAGAATTGATTGGATGAATGATATCAAACTTGACTACGTATACATGCATGCAAGGATAAGATGATGACCCCTAGTGGATTATTGCCAACGTAGACCAAAGTAGGTGTATGATTACAAATTTTGACAAGTTTGAATATGGTTGGTTGACAGGTTTAGACTATAGGTGATGTGATTAGGTTAGACGAAGGTAAATGACTTATGACTTGGTTGGGGGTTGGTCTAAGGATGATGTGACAAAGAGACACAAAAGGGACCTTAGGACTAGGATTGGATAATGATAAATGTTGATATATGACTAGGTATGACTTAGATGTTGACACAATTCTAGTCCTTGAGTAAATTGACTATATGAGGATATGCTATCCTAAGGTTGACATATGATTATGACTGGATTCAATGGGTGCTAGATTTAGGTTGACAGAGTGATGGGCGGGTGGCAAATGTTGACTAAGGGAAGGTATCCCTACTAGTAAATTTAAACAAGGGACTAAGACCAAGTCAAGATATGGACAAGGTGGATGGGGATAAAATGACGAGGGTGTAAAAGTGACTAATATGTAGATGGGTCTTGGATGGGTTTGAATGGAAGGGACAAGTTTGACGAGGTGAGATTAAGATGAATAAGAGATGATTAATACTGCAATGGCTAATTTGGTGAAGATTTGACAAGAGGGTATAAACAAGTGTGACAAGGTTTGGATTAGGACAAGGGAATATGATAAATGGGAGGCTTAGACAATGGTTTGGACAAGGTGAAGACAAGTAACTAAGATATGAGTGAGGCAAGTTTGAATACAAGATGGTTTAGGCAAGACTAGACAAGATGAAGACGAGGGATTAGGAAAAGGTTGAATATGATGATGAAATGATAGGATATGACTAAGACAAGAGTGGACAAGGTGATGGATGACTAAGATGAGACAATATGATGACGGGGGATAGGTGAAGATTAGTCAAGATATGGGCAAGGGGGGATGACTAAGACAAACGTGATGACTAGGATTAGGGTCACGTATGACTATGACAAGAGGGATGGCAAGGACGAGACAAGGATGAGTGACAAGGTTTGACTAGGATAAAAGGAGATGATGATGGCAAGCTTAGACAATGATTTGGACAAGGTCAAGATGATTTTAGGCTAGGGTATGTCTAGGATATGAGAGGGCAAGGTGGGTGATGTAATGATGATGATAGGGGAGATGACAATGTAAGACTAGATGATGATAGGTGGGTAATGATGCCGACAAGACAAGGTGATGGTGATAGGATGTGTTTGACTAACGTCCCAAGGGTGATTAGGATGAGATGGGTATGACTAAGGACGACTAAGTCAACAAGGGATGACTAAGGACTAGGTCAAAGAGGGATATAGACAAAGGTCAAGACAAGGTTGTGACTAGGTCAAGGGATGACTAAGACAAGCTTGGACATGACGATATGATGAAGGGGATGATTAGGATGCGTAGGCTAGATTGAGACACGGTTAGGACTATGGGTTTTGACTAGAGGTTTGATGTGAGGGGTTATGACTTGGGCGGGTTAGACAAGGTGTGTAAATAAGTTCAAGGCAAGGGACAAGATTTGACTAGGACAAGAGATGATGATAGTGGATAGGATTAAGATGAGGTAATGAATGATAAGGATATGATATGGGTGATGAAGGGTGATGAGGGGCAAGACACGTGATGATTAGAGGCAAGTCTAGGATATGATAAAGGATGATGGGTGTAGACTAGAACAAGACAAGATGATAACAATGGACAAGTGTTGATTGATTTGTGATGAGAGGTCTATGTTCGACCTAGGGGCTAAGTTTGGCTAGGGGATTAGGTTTGTGTGTTGGTTGAAATGGGGTTATGCAAACAATACGGGTGTTGACAGCACAAACAAATCAAGCAAGCCACAAACCTAATGCTAGTGATTGACACTGGTGTGCAAATCAACACCTAGCCCACCGAACGTCTCGCTAAGAGTGGTGCTAGATTAGTCTCCCAACCCTCACTCAAAGTCTGATCATGGTGAGTGATCTCGGAGAATGATACTGACCCTTACCCCAGATGCCTGTGGTGGCCGAAAGGTCTTATGCTAGGTTTATACAGGTTCACCAGGGGAGTACCTGATATACGTTAGGTACAATGGGGCCCAAGTCCGTGTAGGATGTTGTCTAATGCTTGGTGTTGGAGAGTTAATTCCTCACTTCGTGGGATCCTGTATGGGGTATCCTGCTTAGCCTAACAACACCTATTCTTGATATTTATACTCTGTCGAAACACATAGTGTGGTTTAATGCATGGTGATGAAATCCATGTCACCGACCCCTAAGGACTATAACAAGTGCGTGGGTGTCAACTTCATGTCACGTTGCCCCTAGAAAGAAAAATGGGAAGGTTTGTCTTTTTTTTTTTTTAATCTTCCATAAATCGCCGCTAAGGATGCAAGGAGGAGAGCATACACAACCTTAGCCTTCGAGAAACAAACATGTAGTCAAAAAAGTTCTTTAACCTGATTATTTTAGTGTTTTGACAAGCAATGCAAACAAGGATAAAGATGATTAAAAATAGGGTTTTTAGCCAAGTCTTGGACCGATAGCCCTGCAAAACAAAAGATTAGTAGTTTGCTTAAATTGGCTTCGACTGATTGAGTTGTACCAAAAAAACGTTAGTAGTTTGAGTTCGAAAAACTTGAAGGACAACCTGCAAGACAAGATTGTAGACAAAGACAAGATTTGACAAAATTTGACCTAAAAAACAAATAGTTTAAATCATGAACATGGATAAGTATCAATAATATCACTAGCAACTAAGTTGCTAATGTGGCACACTAGAAGTACTGAACAAGGGGCTAGGGTGCGGGGGTTTGGGGGTGGCATCCCCCATCGGGGTCAAGGGGCAGTGCCTCTTCCAAAGTCTGGGGGCAAAGCCCCAGGTGCGTTCCCTATCACGGTACAGGGCGGGGTCGAGGGGCAGCGTCGCCAATGCCAAACACAATTTGAAGCTTGCATGGCTCTTGGAATTGCTTAAAATTCATCAGATTTCACAAAAAAAGGTCCTCTTTTGCAAAATAATGCACTAAAAAAACAAAGGGTTAGTAACTTTGAAGGCTAAGCCCTATAGGGAAGGTGTCAGATTAAGATTTTTTTAATTTTAGAACAAAGCCACTTTTGTGCAGGCCAATGCCGCTTCTGTGTAGGTAAAAGCCGCTTCTGCACTCTACAAAGCCACCTTTACAGTTAACAAAGTTGTTGAAACAAAGATGTTAGTCAAGCAAACAAAGCCGCTGGTCAACTAAACGAAGCTGCTGATTAAAATTTTGACAAGTAGTGGCTTTGTCAAAAGCCTGCATAGACCAAAAACAATGATAAAACAACCTTCACAGAGTTTTTCATTTGATTAATAGGGGATTAAGGCTGATTAATTACCAAAAATGTTTTAAAGGGATGTCTTAGATATTAAACCTCAAAATTGCTACTGGGGTCGTCAAAGTCACAACTCAGGGCAACAAAGCTACGTTTCACAATTTATGTTAAAATCGGTCTTGTTTGAACGCACAAAACATACTTAGGTTATATATAAGAGGCTAAAAGCAAGTCTGATAAATGATTTTATGATAGCTAAAACAGTAAAACAGATGACAAAAAGTTATATAACAGAACTTAGAAATTTTTAGAAACCTGCACAAAATGAGAAGACAAAGCCGCTTCTGTGAGCTACGAAGTCATGTTTAAAGTCAACAAAACCACTATTTTTGAAGCCTACCTTGTAGCGGCTTTGTAAAATCCAATCTGCATAACCACAAGCAACTTAATACAAAATCGCTTCTTGAGTTAGCAAAATCGCTTGTTTTGAGACGATGATATTAGCGTTTTTGTAAATATATTAAACAAAATTACAAAATCGTGACTATTATAAACAAAATTGCTCTTGGAGTTAACAATATCGCAATTTTTGAAATGCTATGGTAGCGGTTTCGTTAAATTTAAAAGTGCCAGGGAAAATCTAAATATTATAGGCAGTTTAATCAGAGAGTTAGGGATGAAACCGCGATTACCAGTAGCAAAATCGTTTCTAAAAAATGGCGTCTATGTAGGCCAAAGTCACTTGTTTCTTGTAGATGCAAATTTCACGTGAAAACTCAAATTTGGGGCCGCCTAATCTTCTCCAAAGGGAACCTACAAGTCTGCGTAATCACATAAAGACTCAAGAAGCAAGGGTTAAAGGGATTCTCCCACTATGGTCACCAAAATGTATTGCAAGAATTTGGAATAATGGATTCAAATACAATAAAAACACTTGAAATCAATCCAAATTCAAACTAATACCTCTGATTGGGCAAGGCAAGTAAAATGGATGCAAATAACAACAAAAATAAACTGATTATGCCTCCATTATGCAGACAAATTTACTTCCAAAGTGAATGATGTGCCCCAAGACAAATAGATTGCTTTGCTGTAGACTCAGACTTTGAAGTTGCAACAATAAATTATGATGGCTTGATAAGAGAAATTTGATAGCATATGATTTAGCATTATAATCCTTAATGCCCTTTCAGGGAGGATGCATAGTTATTTATAGAAAACGGAGGAAAATTTTCGAAAGAATTAAAAATTCTTTGGAAGAATCTAGAGAAGAACTCTCTAGAGAGTGTGGAGGGTGGATAGAGGATTCTAGACTTCATTTGGAGAGTCTAAGGATGCTTAGAAGGAGATTATGTAAGAATTAGGGACAAGGCTTATAGTAAAGGCTAGTGATAGGTAGGTAGGGGTAGGTGAGGGAATTTTAAATTTCAAAATATTGAATAAGACATGATTAGTTATTGATAATAGATTTATTAATCAAGACATGGGATGAGAATAAGGTTGGTATGAGAAGGGGAATAAAGGGGATGTGTTAGATAAATGACTAGGAGGATAATTTAGACAAAATTAGATGAAGTTAGGCGATGTGACGATGCAAGCAAATTTAGATGTATACACCTCGCTTTCTATCTTGGAGTGCTAATGTTTTCAGATCCACTTCTAGGATATCCCTTCGAAGATGCTCATCTTCAATATAGTCATCAAGCTAACGGTTGTGTATGGGTTTGAGGTTTGGGGACCTAGTCTAGGGTTTGTTGATTGGGCTTGTATTGAGAGGTTCCAGACTCTTATGATTCAGTGTATGATCCATTGCATACAAACTATTCCTCAATGCATTGTCCAAGCTGAGTTTGCCTCTTGGACTTTGCGCCTTTTGATTTTTTTCAAGGTTACTTTCTAAATTCATACACTCAGAACCATGGGGGATTCAGCTTCAGGACATGGGAGGTATCCATACTTAGCCTGCTGTTCTTCAAAGAGGATTGCATCTTTGCACTCCAATAGACGTCAACGTTGTTAATACCCTGAGACTAGTTTGCTTGACTAGTCTATCGACATCTCTAATGATAGGTTACCTTCTTTCAGGTACTCTTTGGATGCTCTTCATCGACTTCTTCCTTGAAGGAAGTCATCATTAGAGCTATTAGAGAGGATAGCTATAGGCAGTACATCCAGTTCACATGGACCTCTCCTCAGCGGCTCAGCGCCAAGCTTGCCTATTACGCTGACCATTTCTTGTGGGTTGTAGATGGTGTCATTCATTACCCTATCTCCAACATTGCTAGTCTCATGACTTGAGGTTTCCACTTGGCTAGTTGAGGGTGTGCTCACACTAGTTGCAGGTTGAGACTGATCATCATATTCCACGTGGGGACCAAATTTGTCATACTTTCTCACTCTAGGCGGTGGAGACCGAGGAACACTTCATTTTCAGGTGCCCTATTTATTATGAAATCTGAGGAAGATACTATTGGCTTTAAAGAGACTCGAGAAACTCTTTATCCACTTTCTTTAGATACCCAGACCAAAGATGTTTGGCCCTTTTTTTCAAGATGTTACCCTTTGATGCAGGCCCCTACAAGGAGCCCTTAGAGCCCTTAGATTGATCACATTTTTATTTCAAACCATTTTGGAGGTTGGCACCATTTAGCGCCCTTCAGATACTATTGCTTCACACATTGAGGGGGTAGTTCAGAGAGGCGGCGCTCATCTCTACTCAACACTACTACTAAGGTACCCCATCACACTAGCTCTCGGTGATGGGGATCTGCCCCTACTCAATGTCATGGATCTTCCCCTTGATGCTATGGAACTGCTCCTTCACAACCGCTTCTTGGGCCATGGGGACAAGCATACATTACAAGTTTCTTTGCTGCCATGGGAGTTTCTTCGGCCTTGGATGTTAGGAGGGATTCTTGATGGAGTGCTTTGCTTCCTCCTTGGATTTACCCAACTTGGCCCCCTCAGACCTAGACACTCCCTGATGAGCATAATCCGATCTTGCATTGGCGTTTTCACAGTGATAGATGATGAAACAAATGATTCCTTTGTCCCAGGCATGTGTAGAGATGTTTGATGGGACTACCATCCAATCTTTTTGAATTTCATCATCCCATGCTCTTCAAGGGTTCTTGCTCCCCCCACATGGTTATTTGTATTGGTACCCTAACCACATGGGTTGGGTGATTTATTGCGTTGGGTTTACACCTTGTTTATTTTCAGTGCTTTTGTTCTTGTTTTATTTAGTTAGTTGTCGATCCTAGGGTCCTTTTAGCCTAGCTCTTTCTATTGTAATTGGATGTATTTGAGTCCCATTGACCCACCTTTGGTCATTTGTGGACATTAATATAATTTTTTTCTTTCTTTTTTGCCTAAAACCTACAGACTGTGCTGCCGATTGTCATGTTTATGTGTTGGATCTAGAATGCCCTTTTATCTCTTACCTATTTAGAGGCTTGTTTATGTAGAGATCCATTTCTAGGCTCAATACATTAAGCATCTCAAGTAGTAAACATTGGGAGATCAACATAAAATGGTTTTCAATGAGGTCCCGCGACCCCGACTGGGCAAAATATTAGCCAATGAAGGAGTAAATATGGACTCATGGCTTGAAAAAAGCTTGGGCAAAAACTTGGCAAAAACATGAATTATGTAATATATTCAATTTTTGATAAACAAAACAAATTACATCTATCCATTAGCTATGTTGTTTGGGTACGAGTACGGGTATGGATACGAGGACGTCTTGGGTACGCGGGTACATCATTTTTCAAAAACCTTGATTTGGATACGTCGTGGGTACGTCTGTGTATATATATATTACTCATTTTTTTAGTAAAATACTTGAAACTACATAGTGTGAAAATATTTGTCTATAAATGATAAAACACTTAAAAATATATAATATTCATTCATTCATTACTTCAAAGACAAGATGTACATTCAAATCTGGAATAAATCGTCTTGATTGTCCACAAAATCATGAATGCCACTCCCATTACTTTTCAACTTTATCATTTACTGACACTTTCTCTCACAAGGGCTCATTGGTGCATTGAATCTCACGAGTGCATGCCTTAAGGGGTGCACAGGGAATGGGGTGGGATCGGCTTGTGGCACTTTGCGAGAGATATTCTCATACTATTCTATCACGCATACATCCCTTCATGCAGCCTTCGTACCTCCTATGATGTCTCCTTGAAATCTTGAAACCCGGAAATATGGCTAAATTTGAAACCCTGAAAACCTAGAATCTAACTCTGAAATATGATAGGATCCTCCAAAACCTAGAATTTGCATTGTAGCTCCTAGCAGTCTGTAACCCCTCTCAAACACCCTGAAAGTATCTAAATGTAAACTTATACTTAAATGATTATTTTATTTATATACTGTTGGGTTCGGACTGGATTTACATTTAGGGTTGCTTAGTTTTTAGGGTTCTTTTTTAAAGGATTTTTTGAGGTTTTTTTTAATAAAAAATTTGCCATTTTTCTGTCGGAATCCCTCGGAGACGTCCTGGGTACTCCTGGAGGCGTCCGTGGCCGTGCCGGATGTTTTTGGTACGTCCTGGATGCCTCCGGGAGTACCCGAGACGTCCCCGTGCCGGAGGCGTCTCCAAACAGGAGGCGCCGGGGGGTAGGGCGTACCCCTGCAACGTAGTCCATTAGAAATCCATGATTTAGACATCAAAATAGATGGAGGCTACGCTCATGTTTAGACATCAAAATAGATGGAGACTATGCTCATGTAAACAATAAAATTGTAAATAGGCAAATAAAATCAATAATCAAATTATCAAGCATTATAGTCTGTATTTCTTCATCACAGACGTATATCTCTATTTCCCCGCTGAAAATGCTTTTCCAAATGATGAAATCTTCAAATCTCAGAAAAAAGTAGTTGCAAGAAGCGTGAAATCAGTCTCAAGGAAGAAAAAAGTACTCAAAAGGACCGAGCATTCGAAAAAGAGAATCAAACAATGTTTATGCAGGGAGTGTCCCCTCTATCTTGGTGACACCCTAGACGTTTCGGGGACAAGGGAATGGGGAGGAAATGTCCCCCCCGCTTCGTGCCCCTCCCCATAACCCCCCCCCCATCTTGAAATTCCAAAGAAGGGGATGCCCCCTGACGTCCCCCCTCTTAAAGGACATTTCGGGGATGTTGTGATGTCCCTAACATTTTTTTTAGATTTATTTGTATTTTATATATTTAAATATATCTTTTTGTTTTTTCTAATATATTGTTAAATATTTTACAAGTTGTCACCCAGCTGTCTTCCCGCCGTCCAAACAATCCGGGAAATTTGATGTTGTCCCAAAAACCTCGCCTCCCTAGACCCCCCTTCCACGGTAAATATGGAAACAAATGATGGAAAATTAGGTTGGGGATTGAATCAACATTGATTTCTCACTTTTTAAGTCTACTTGTCAGGGGTGGCATTGACATAATAAAAGAAAAAGGAAAAAATACAGGTCTTCCTAAACTGGGATTGGAAGGTTGTATTTGGTTCCTAGTTTTCGGCACACAAGCAAGGTTCATACACCCATAAATGGTGTTAAGACTCCTAAGAAATGTGTTCCATAGTCGACATGATTCCCAAGATATAAGAGATGAAATTTAATATCTAATAAAAAGTGGTATGCTCTACTTTCATTTAGGTTGTTGAATGGTGCCAAAAGCAGAAATCATTAGTCTACTATCATCAATCAAACCAATTAACCTAAGCTTAAACTAGTTCACTTTATAATTTGTGTCATTATTCAATATCTTATATCAAATTTATTGTTCAACTCTAATTGTGTCACTATTGCTATGTTGTTTTGGTATTGGTACTGGTACGGCTATGGGTATGTTTTGGGTACGTGGAAACGCCATTTTTTAAAAACCTTGATTTAGAAACACTGTGTATGTCTATACATTTTATTATAAAAAATATATATATATGTGTGTGTGTGTGTGCGCGCGTTCATGTGTAAAAACAATTCATATTACTCAATTTTTTAATAAAACACTTGAAAATACAGTGTTCATTCTGAAATATACTTTCCCAGAAGTATGAAAAGATTATGCAAAAATTTCGTTTGATAGGTAGCTTAATTCAACAAATTTGCACACAAAGCTTTGATAGAACAATAAACAACTTTCATATAATTAAAGGCACTTATTCTTGAATTTTTCCAGAGTTTTCTATGCTACTTAATTATATAACAGATAGCCCAGAATACTTTATTCAGACTTGTAGAATTCTAACAATGGAACATAAATGAAAAGGAACCTGAAATATAAGTTATGCAGCAACATAAAACTACTGAAAAAATGCTCAGAATGACTGTTGTAATTCCATGCTTTGATATTGGAAGACCTTCAGGCTGCATACGCACAGAAAATCAGCCTTCCAACTCCACTTTGGCTTCAGCTGGTAACATATTCTTGATACAATCCATATTTGATGCGCAAAATTGCAGCGATTCACCTTCAGACAACACATCCTTCCAGCACCTAATGCTCTTATTCTTTCCAGTGACTTGCTTTACTTCTGTATGCCCTATCCTTGCACAGATACACATATGTCTTCATGCACTCCTTTGGGGTTTTCGTCCCGAATACTCAGGGTTTTCGTCCTAAAGATGATTTTCTCCATCGCTTGATAGAAACATAGAAACAAATGAAATTTTCTGAATGATCTTCTACAGCAAGTCGAGCCTTTGAATAATGTAGAAGTTACCAAACCAGCTTCCAAAAAGCTAGAGTTCTCTTTCCAAAAAACTGAAGTTGCCAATTCAAAGTCCACAAAGGCAATCGATAGAATGTTTCTATTTTGAACAAATCACACTGACTTCAACAAAGATTTTATTAATTGCCAAGTTAATATGATAAGTGGCCCCACCATTGTTTTAAAAGAATAATTAATTAAATTATCACATATTCCCTTGCAAAGATATTTTCTAATTTGAGGAATTAAAGATTAGAAAATTATTCCATATATATATATATTTTTAATCCGATGAAGAGGGACATTCCAGCATTCATTCATTCCTTCAAAACGTTCAAAGTAGACATTGCAAATACATTCAAATCTAGAATGTATCATCTAGATTCGGATTGTCCTCATAACCATGAAAGCCATTTCCACTAGCTCCATTCCCACTAGCTCCACTCTCCACCCCTTGTGTAGAACTCTCTTGATTGTCACCAACAACACCAAGTAGTGAAAGTTGGGCAAGAGTAGATGCGGAGGCTTCCAAGTCCGTAGTCTTTGGAGGATATCTCAAAGTTTGTTAGGCCCTTTCTTATAATCCTTAGACTTGTGTGAAAGGAGGCGCAAATTGGAATGCACGAATACCAAATCCTCAGCGTTCTTGGATGCCAACTTGTTTCTTTTAGCAGAGTGGATAAAGCCATATGTACTCCAATTTTGCTTTGCTGAAGAATTACTAGCCACCTGTCACAAAATAAAAATTAATTGTTGGAATTTTCAAATTTGAAATTAGTAACAATGTAAAAAAAATATGTTAATACTTAATTATTAATTAATAATATTATAACTAATAACTTAATAAATGTTTTGATTTAATTCAAACTATATACCTCCGAGAGAATTTTGATCATGATAGGTCGTATGTACTTGGCATCATGGCCATGTACATACCACCAGTTGATTGGAGTCAAGCTGGATTTGTTAGAAAGAGCCTCAATTTCTCCTATGCTGCGTTTTGAAGCTACAAACAATACCCATTTCATTGCGGATCACACTAGCTATAGATGGATTGGGAAAAAGCCTTTTGAATGCTTGCCTAGTTCTGTTTGCAACCTCTTCATCATCGTATGGTGGTTGCCTATTAGGTAACCGATGTATTTCATTGCCATAATACTTGGGATTGAGATCATAAGCAAGGAGATGCAATGGGGTGATCATTTTATTCCACCTCTTCATGACCAAAAAAGTTTCTTCTGGATCTTGCTCTTTCTTTTGTATGATCTCTTTCATACTTTCAAGCATGGAGTCAATCCCATCATAAACCTCTCCCTTGCATGTTGCATTTGTATTTGTATATTGGATCATAAATAAAAAATACTTTGTAAAACTGAGCACATATTCAATTTTGGTCCACCGGTTATCATCAAAGATCAATGCTTTAATCTTATGGGCTTTTTCAGAGCTTGCTTGTCTCCACACGCTCCAAACTTGATAATCACCATATTGCTCAGTGCTTCTCTTACCTTCACAAGTTGTCTCAAGACGAGTGTGTGAGAGGCAAATCTAGTCTCAGCAATCCACAAAAAGAAAATAAGACTTATAAGTTTGATTGTTCAGTTGTTGCTAAACAATTAGAATTATAAAATTAGAACTTCGAAAGTAAAAATTTGTTCTCTTACCTTCAACAACTTCAATCTTGAGAATTTCTTAAAGATGGCCTGGGACACATGATGATTTGTAACAAACATCTTAATGTCATTGGCCTCTGCATAAACTTGCTCTATCCATGATATTTTGCCAAACTTTTGCAACATCAAATTGAGGGAGTGAACAACACAAGGCATCCAAAATATGTGCTCATATCTGCCCTCTACAATCAACTCAATTGTTGTGCAATTCTTTGCGTTGTTCATAATTACTTGAATGTGTTGAGGGCCCACAGACTCATTAGCCTCTATCAAAATGTCAGCAATAAATTGAGCATATTTCATTTCACCCTCACATTTCGTTGCCTTCATGAACATTGCCCCTTTATGGCATACTACAACATTGATCAATGGCTTGTTTTGAGCATCTTTTCATCCATCTGAGATAATGGACACTTCTGAGTACTTTCATGAATCTCTAATTGGCTCCAAATAAGTTTGAATATGTTCTACTTCCTTCGCCAAGAGTGTGATTTGGACCTTCTTAAAGGCCTTTGTAACCTTGTAGAGTTTCATTGACTGCTTTTAGCATTTATTGCCAATAAGGTGACCTCAAAACATTGAAGGCCAGCCCACATGCATAAATACATTGAGCAACCAACTCATCAACAATGTCCCTCTTCTCAATATTGAACACTTTTTCCAATGGTCATTTTGGTTTTTTTTCGTGAAGTGGTATTTTCCTCATCATCCAAGGGAATTGCAACTGATTAACGATGAGTTTGAATGAAAGGATGACTTGTAGATGGAGGTGTTGTGGGCAGTCTTCCTAATATGCTTCTTTGGTGAGGAATTGTTCTACATTGAATTCTTGAAGCAACTTTTGCATATACTTGTTCTTGCTCTTTCATGTACTTAATCATTCTTGTATTTAGAATTTTGTCACACTTTTTGATTCCAAAGGCTCTTTACCTGGTCAAATGAGTTTTGAGTCGAGTATACGAGGACTTGTATGTGACATGGCAATGATTGCATACCCACATACGAGTACCACCACCAACAATGTTCTTTAGTATCTTCACATCTCCAAAAAGGAGAAGCGGGGTCATATTTCACTGCAATTGGGTTTTCTTTTTGGTTTGCTTCACCACACCCTCTCCCTAGAGTTGAACTAGATGCCATAGATATGAAGATATAAATATCCTAATTTGCTTTGGATCACTAGGATCACTTAAACGGTGCAAGGTGAGAGCATACGCAACGTGAGGATATTATCAAATTAGAATCCAACGTAAAAATAAATTATAATTATATATTTGATTTTTTTTAATTTTTTAAAACTTTGCATAAAAATAAAAAATGTAAATTCAAAGCGGCTAACTCTTTTCTGATTCTCAGGATCACATAATGTGCAAGAGAAGGCATACGCAGAAATTAGGGTTAGATAAAAAAATATACATTTGAAAATGAATTTCAATTTAGATATTTAAAAAAAAAAAACTAAATATTGAAACAATAAATACGGTGTTTAAAAGTTTAAAAAATAAAAAATAAATAATATATATTAAATAACTAAAAAAATAAAAAATAAATTAGAAAAGAGAATTCCAAATTATTTATGAATTTCAATTCAGATATTTTAAAAAAAAACTAAACATTGAAACAATAAATATGGTGCTTAAAAGTTAAAAAAATAAAAAATAAATATTAAATAACTAAAAAAATTAAAAATAAATTAGAAAATGGAATTCCAAATTATTTACTAAACACAAATGAAATGAAAGAAAGAGGAAAGAAATGAAAAATACTTGTTAAATCAGCAATGGCTGCCTCAAATCGCTCCTTGTTGCAATGGGTGCTTCCAAAACCCTCGTTGTGACAGCTGCCTTTAAAATCCTCCTCTTTGCAATGGGTCAATGGCTGCCTCCACAAAATGCTACTCCTTGCAATGTGCCAATGGCTGCCTCCACAAAACTATTTCTCCTTGCAATGGCAAATTTGCAAACAAATCCTCCTTGTCACCTTTCCTGCTTGCAATGATAAACTACTTGCAAACTGCTGCAAACTCCTTGCTACCGATGGAAACTCCTCATTGTTATTGCAATCTGGTTTGCTAACTGCAAATTTATCTATGTTAGAGAGAGAGGGGGATCCTTTTTATAGATTTATAGCAAAGTTTAGGGTTTTTTTTTTTTTATGTTTTAGTAGTTTCCCCTCAAACCTGTGCGGGACCCACCAGAAATGACATGAAAACGCGTAGAAACGCCCGAGTACTCCCAGGTACATCACGAAAACATCACAGATGTTTCCAGTACTTCCCAGGAAGTACTTGGGACGTCTCCAAGGTGTTTCCCCCACATTTCCATACTGGAAATGTTTCTAGGGAGAAACTTGGGGGGCGTTTCCTGCAACACAACTTGAACTCTAATTGTACTTGTAACAAAGTCATTGTGTCTACAATTTGGAACAACCCACTAATTTTTCGTAGTATATGATGATGGTAATAAAGAACTCCAAGATTCCATTAGCCCCAGGGTCTAAAACAACAAGGGTAATAGTTAAAGGCCTTTCTAAAGTTCATCAAGCAATAACATAATTTAGAAGATTGCTGACAAGCCTCCTCAACAGGTGCTGCTTGAAGGGTAAAAAAGTGATCAACAGTCTATAAATCTCCCATGAAGCTTGCCTGCTTTGTTGCTTTGAACTTACCACACTCTCGCTACTCAAAATGAAGCATGTCCAAGGCCGTGGAAACAAAGCTTGGGAAACATTTTCCTAATAGTGATAGTCATGTTTTTTTTAAGCTAGTGAGCCTAATTTATAAATGGGATGACTAATGTGTTGTGACCACACGTGGGGAATTCTTGAGCAAAGGACCTCATTAAATAAGAGTTCAATTGGAAGAAAGAACACGTTTGCATCATACTCGAGAAACTCTATAGTCATTTGCTTTGTTGGTGCACAAACTTTTGAGTTGCCCCATAGAAGTATAAAAACTGGGGAGATGGGACCTAAATAGGGGACTAATTAGGCATGTCTTTAAGAGAGCATGGAATCAGGGCATGCCAAAATGTATTACGGTATTTTTGGAGGGCATCAAGGAGCTCATGCTGCCTAGACATAAGAAACTAATTTTCCTTTAGTCAAAAGAGATGGCGATACTCATGGTCTAGGACAAAATATAGTCTTTTGTGCTTAGTTTTAGATTCCTCATCATACTAGCTATTCATGAGACAAGTACCGTGGGGGTGAATCGATTTGGAGTGATGAATAGTGTGATGAAAAAGGTCGAGGTTGGCCTCTTCAAGGAGATGGGATAAGAATTCATGTTTAGTTGTGATGGTATAAGCGTAAGGAAATAATAATAAAAAATAAGCTGAGAAACGTATGCAATATATGCATTGAGCATTCTAGGAATCAAAGTCAATCATTGGGTAATGAGTGTTGGAGGATCCTAAGGTAGGAAGTGATGAAGGAAGAGAAGAAATAGAGGGAAAACAAAAAAAAAAAAGACGTTTGACAAGGGGAGCCGGTGAGTCATGAAAGTTCCAAGGGTGAGGAATTGACTGCATATTGGCAAGGTTATAATCATAGACATTGGCACCCTCCTATGAGGGAAGAAAGTAAATTTATAGAGTCAGGTGTTAAAATATATCATCCTTACCTTCTTGCCACCAACCACCGCCCTAGCTCTGGAGTTGTACAACAGCAGTTGTTTTCACCAAACATAATTAATACATAGCAGTCTGAAATTTGAACTTAGGCAGCCATTTGAGTTGGGCGGGAGAGCTGGTGGTTGGAGTTGTACAACAGCAGTTGTTTTCACCAAACATAATTAATACATGGCAGTCTGAAATTTGAACTTAGGCTGCCATTTGAGTTGGTGGGAGAGCTGGTGGTAGGTGAGAAGACTGGCAGAATAGACCAAAGGAAGAAGAGAGAAAACAGAGCATAAGAGGTAGAAAAATACGTAGCAGCAGCAAAGGAAGAGCAGCAGCAGTTTGAAAGAGCAAGCAGAACAAGGGAATGTTTTATGACAACAGTCCGAATATAAAGAATTCAGCATAATAGAAGGAAGAGAACAGAGGTGCTACAACAGTAGCCAAAGCAGCCAATAGAAAGCAAGGAAGAAGGATAAAAAATACAGTCAAGTAGATAAGTTTTGAAGGTTTTTTTTTTTTTTTTTGCAACAGATTTTGTAAACAGCTGTAGCTATGTTTGTTGAGGAATTATAATCAGTCTGTAATACTATTTTTGATTCAATATTTTATATATGCAAATGTGTGTGCTGTTAGAACTTTGCCTTCCCCTGCATTAGTGCGTTTAGCATGTTATTATGTGCATTTTCAGCACTATATTACTAGCTTTGGGATATCTCTGGAGCTAACCTATTCAAGAGTGTTAGGGAGTATATCTCCTTCTTTTACCAACATCTGGTATTAGAGCCTTAGGTCCGTTAAGACATGGCAGCAAGTAGTTCTAGTTCATGGCAGCAACCTCCAACACTTGAAGGGAAGAACCATGACATATGGTGTATCAAGATGAAGACAATATTCTACTCACAAGAACTATGGGAACTTGTAGAAGGAGGTTATACAGAGGTTGTAGACCAAGCAACCTTCAAAGCACTATCCCAAGCACAAAAAAATGTGTTGAAAGAGAATAGGAAGAAAGATGCCAAGGCTCTAAGCTATATTCAGATGGCACTAGCTGATTCAATATTTTCGAGGATAGCAGCAGCTACCCACTCCAAGTAAGCTTGAGACATCTTGCAAAATACCTATCAAGGTAGTGACAAGGTGAAGCTTGTCAAGTTGCAGCTGTTAAGAAGAGATTTTGAAACATTGATGATGAAGAAAAATGAGTCTATCAGTGACTTTTTCACAAGGACAATGAGCATATTCAATCGAATTAAGACAAATGGTGACACTTTTGAGGATTATAGAATCATTGAGGTGTTGAGGTGCCTTCCAATGAGATTTGACCCAATAGTGGTTGCTATTGAAGAGTTTAAAGACTTGAGACAAATGACAACAGATGAGCTAATGGGTTCCTTGCAAACCCATGAACAAAGGTTGAATAGGTCAGCCACCTTCTCCAATGAACAAGCCTTCAAGACAAACATGAATGTGAGAGGCAGGTGGAGATATTCAAACAATAGAGGAAGAGGGAGAAGTTGCAGCAGTCAAGAAGGTGGAAGGCATAACCATCAAGAGTCACATGCACGAGGAAAGAGGAGGAGCAGCAACACTTCAAGATGTGGTTCTACACAAAGGTATGACAAGTCAAATGTCCAATACTATTATTGCAAGAAGTATGGACACTATGCTAGTGAATGTAGAAAGAAAGAGTATGATTTAAATAGGCAAAGCTCAAATTTCTCCAAGACACAAGAGGCTGAACCTAATAGGAATGATAAAGTTGGAAACTTGTTTATAACATGCAATATAGCTGAACAAAATATTAGAGACATTTGGTATTTAGATAGTTGTTTTAGCGACCACATGAGTGAGAACAAAGACATATTCAACCACATTGACAAGTCAATAAAATCAGAGGTGAAGATGGGAAACGATGAGAAGGTTCTTGTCATGGGCAAAGGTAGCATTTCTATTTGCACCAAGCAAGATGTCAAAAGACATATTCAAGATGTATGCTATGCGCCTGGATTGAAGCACAACCTAATCAACATTGTGTAGCTTGTCCAAATAGGATATAAGGTGAGATTTGAAAATGGAGAATGCATCATTTATGATAGGAATCGTTGCCATAGGCAGATTGTAGTAGTCAAGATGACAACTAATATGATGTTTCATTTGAAGATGCAAAGTGAGCTCGCAACACCGTTCAAACTAGTGGTAGTAGATGAGTCTCCTCTTTGGCACCTTAGATATGACCATTTGAGTTTTGGTGGGTTGAACCTTCTTCACAAGAAGCAAATGGTGAGAGGGCTGCCCCTTATAGAACAATCAAACAAAGTGTGTGAAGCCTGCATATTGCGGAAACAACATATGAGTGCATTTTCCGTGGATAACTCATGGAGAGCAAGAGCTCCTCTTGAACTGATACGTTTAGATTTGTGTGGCCCTATGAAGACTCCCTCCTTATCCAAGAATGTGTATTTCATGACATTCATAGATGACTTCAGCCAAAAGACATGGGTGTACTTCTTGAATAACAAATCAAAGGCATTTGATACATTCAAGGAGTTCAAGGCTTTGGTTGAGAGACAAAGTGGAAAGCACATAAATATCTTAAGGACAAATATAGGGGGAAAATAAATATCAAACGAGTTCAAGAATTTTTGCAAAGATAATGGGATAAAGATGCAATTTACAACCAGGTATACACTGCAACAAAATGGTGTGGCTGAAAGAAAGAACCAAACCATCCAAGAGATGGCAAAGAACATGTTTAAGGTGAAAGGATTGTCCAATGAGTTTTGGGTTGAGGCTGTAGCAACAGTGGTATATTTGCTAAATATATGTTCTACTAACAGTGTTAGAGATATGATCTCTCAAAAAACATGGAGCAAACGAAAACCAAGTGTTGAACACCTTAGAGTGTTTGGATGTGTGGCATATGCGTGTCCCCAAGCAAAGAAGATCAAAGTGGGATGACAAAGGAGAGAGATGTATATTCATTGGGTATAGTGAGCAATCAAAGGCGTGTACGCTGTACAATCCAGTCACCAAAGAGTTAATAATCAACCGGGATATTCAATTCATTGAAGATGCAATGTGGGAAGAGAGACAAGAAGAGCAACAAGTGCAAACAAGGGCTAGTGGACCTTTTCTTGAAACTGAAACAAGTGGTACAACCACTCATACACCGAGTTGGAGCCCTATTTTACAAAAATCTGATTCATCAAGTGGCAACAGACAAGGAGGTCAAGGAGCCGCTCATGAGTCAACTTCATCCTCCATCTCAAGTCAACTCTTACCAAGGACAAGAAGCTTGCAAGAAGTCTATGAGTAGTCAAGGTACAAAGAAAATGAAGATGAAACAATGAGTTATGCTATCTTTTTATCAACTGATCCTATCTATATTGAGGAAGCAATCAAGGACAAGTGGTGTGAAGCAATGGATGATCATGACATTGAGAAAAATCAGACTTGAGAGCTGGTAGAACTTAGACCTTCCAGCAAGAAAACAGATCATTGGAGTGAAATGGGTTTACAAAACAAAAACCACTCTCGAAGGCAATATAAAGAGACATGAAGTAAGGCTAGTTGTGAAAGGCTACAAGCAAAGGCCTGGATGTGACTACAATGAGACCTTTGCTCTTGTAGAAAGGCTATAAACAGTGAGAACAATCATAGCTATAACTGCTCAACACAAGTGGAAGGTGCATCAAATGGATGTTAAGTCAACATTCTTGAATGGTGTGTTAGAAGAAGAGGTTTATGTGGGACAGCCACCTAGATATGATATTCTCGGACATAAGAACAAGGTATATAGGCTGAAAACGGCATTGTATGGGCTCAAGCAAGCACCTAGGGTGTAGTACAATCGAATAGACTCTTACTTGTTGAGCAATGGCTTTAGCCAAAGCAGTAGTGAGCCTACGCTCTATATCAAGGCAAACAAAGAAGGTATTTTGATAGTTGTTTTGTATGTAGATGATCTAATATTCACCAAAAATGCAAATCAATTTATAGAAACATTCAAATCAGCCATGGAGGAGTTTGAGATGACTGATTTAGATCTATTAAAGTATTTTCTTGGCATAAAGTTAAGCAAATGAATGAACGCATCTTTATCTGCCAAGCCAAGTATCCAAAGGAGATTTTGGAAAGGTTTAGGATGCTGGACAACAAACTACTATCTACCCCAGTTTAGACAAGCTTGAAATAGCACAAGGAAGATTGCAGCAACACTGTGGACCCCACATAGTACAAAAGCTTAATGGGCAGTCTTATGTAGTTCACTGTAACTAGATCGGATATAATTTATGCAGTTAACTTCATCTCTAGATTCATGGAGACATTGAAAGAGACACATTGGAAACTAGGCAAGAGGATCATGTGAATGGCACAAGAAGCCATGGAGTTTTGTATGCAGCAATAGATGAATTTCAGTTAGTTGGCTACACGAATAGTGATTGGGCCGGTATTCTTGATGATAGAAAGAGCACATCGGGATGTGTTCCATCTTGGGTCAATTGTTATTTCTTGGGCTTCAAAGAAACAACCCATAGTTTAACTTTCAACAGCTGAAGTGGTATATACAACAGCTAATGCAACAACATGTCAGGCCATATGGATCAAGGGAATTCTTTCATATTTGCATGAGGGGCAGCAAGGAGCTTCAACTATCTACTGTGACAATATATCCTCCATTGCATTGTCAAGGAATCATGTTTTTATGGTAGAAGCAAATATATTGCAATCAGGGATCATTTTATTAGAGAGTTAGTTGAAAAAAGTGTGATAGAGCTTAAATTTTGCAAGTCAGAGCAACAACTTGCTGAAATATTCACTAAGCCTTTGACAAAAGATAGTTGATGCGTTTAAGAGAGTAGTCATAGATGCAACGGCATTGGCTCTAGAAGGTTTTATGCTACCTCCGGAGGTCCTTAGCCTAGCTTTGGAGTACATCAATGAAGTTCCAGAGTCCATCAACGAAGCTCTAGTGTCAAACAGGCTGGCTCCGGAGTCAAACAGTCCAGCGCCGGACTTGCTTAAAATGAACACAAAAGGATATAGGCAGATGAAAAAAAGTTACAGAGATGTTTTAAGGGTTGAAAAAGGTTCATAAATGCATGGTAAGAAGGTTAAGAATAAGTGGGAGTGTTAAAATATATTTTCCTTACCTTCTTGCCACCAACCAACATCCCAGCTCCGGAGTTGTACAACAGCAACTGTTTTTACGAAACATAATTAATACACAGCAATCTGAAATTTTGAACTTAGGCAGCCGTTTGAGTTGGGCGGGAGAGCTGGTGGTAGGTGAGAAGACTGACAGAATAGACAAAAGGAAGAAGAGACAAAAAACAGAACATAAGAGGCAAAAAAATACGTAGCAGCAGCAAAGGAAGAGCAACAACAGTTTGAAAGAGCAGGCAGAACAGGGGAATGTTTTATGACAGCAGTCAGAATATAGAGAATTCACCATAATCGGAGGAAGAGAGTAGAGAGGTTTTACAGCAGTGGACAAAGCAGCCAATAGAAAGCAAGGAAGAAGGACAAAAAAATACAGTCAAGTAGATAAGTTTTGAAGGTTTGTTTTTTGCAAGAGTTTTTGTAAACAACTGTAGCTGTGTTTTTTCAGGAATTATAATGTCTGTAATACTATTTTTGATTCAATATTATATATATGCAAATATGTGTGTTATTAGAACTTTGCCTTCCCCTGCCATAGTGTAATTAGCATGTTATTTTGTGCATTTCTAGCACCATATTACTACCTTCGGGATATCTCTGGAGCTAACCTATTGGAGAGTGTTAGGGAGTATATCTCCTCCTTTTGCCAACATCAGGCAAGGGAAATCCATTAAAAATAAGAAGACCGTGGGACTCACTCAACTGGATAAAGTGCCTCCCATTTTCTTTGTATGGATTCTTCACATCAGTGAAGGACCTCTGCAGCCAAAAACCCTCTAATTATAGCTCATGAATATAGTTCATCCTCTGTAAGGTCATGGCATGTGGTTGATCTCAGTACAGACATTAAAATTGCGCAGGAAAATGATGGCACCCAAGTAAGAGCAATGATAAGCACAAGTTGCAAAAATACAAGAATGAACTAGTTGTATTACTGTTAACAGTTACTGTATTTGAGACAATATCATGTAACGTGGATATCCAATTGCAGCGTATATATGTGTCAGAAGCTCAGTTCAATAGGTGTTTTCTAATGTCATTCATGTTATGTAGTTCACATTTGTTTTTGCATTTTCCATGTGCGAATCAGATAGATCATTTATTAATTAGCTCATCAAAAGGTTTAGTTCAGACCTTTATATCTATATAGACCAAGGACCATTGATAAGCATCTCTACTTGGACCTTTGTCTTCTCTGTGATTTCCTTAAATATGAAAATATGTTGGTGGTAAGGTAATGTGCACGTTAGAAGTATGGAAATTTAAAATGCCAATGAGTGAGAAAGATTAGGTATCTTGAAAGCTAAAAGATCCAATCAAAGTCACACCACTTGGACTTGGCAAGCCAAAGTTAAAAGACTTACCTGAATAGGCAGATGTGAAACTTCGAAAAATCTTTGTAAAACTCAGAATTTTAGAATATTCTGATTTTTTTGCATATCACAGTTAATGGTCATGATAGAGTTTCTATTGCGATTTCAAGAAGCTACAGATTTCCACGTCCTTTCCCATCTTGACATATCATGTGAACAAATTGTTTTGGTCATGTTGCTTTCTTTTATTTTTTTATCATTTATCATTTTATAACGTCTCAATTCGTAGGTGTCTTTTGATTGCTTACCTATAGTATTTCATTGTTTATTAAATAGATTTTTGTACATACATTTGTAGTGCCTATTCAACCTTGTTCTTATCCTTAGGTTTAACTCCCTTTCTTGGTAAGGATAGGGTGATGTTCGTTTATATTTTCTGAGCTTACATCGTTAGGTTTTCCCAGCTGTGTAGGATTTTCTCAAATACTGGTAAAAACATAGATTGAGGGCTCTCCTTTTATTTTCATGGACCTTTAGTGTGGCTTCAATTTTTATGTAAGGGAACCTTTCCTTTCCTAGTCAATCTCATGTTCTTCTAGGAAGATGAGTCTACAACATTTCTTGAACTGGCCGAGTCGTATTCATATCAAAAAATAATAAACGCTTCCTTTCACCATATTCTTCCTAGGGATATTGAGGTGGGCACTTGGTCTTTGGTTCTGTTCTTACTCACTTTTGCTTGTTTGCATTTGATTCCATCCCCTTTTAGCAACAGAAACCAAGGTCACCTAACTTGTGGGTGCAGGTGTGGATGCAAGGGATGCTGTGAATTGTGTGAGTACAGCTGTGTTACCGAATTTCGGATTTAAGGACTTGCCAATATATTTATTTCAAAATTTACGTATGAGAAAAAAACACAATTTTTATTAGTAATTAAGAGGAAAAGCTGCAAACCATATTCAAGAATGAAGATCAAGATCATTTAAATGTTCATGGGTAATTGCGTCATCATTGACAAACAGAGATTCATACAGTATTTAGTATTGATCAATGAATAATATTAGTGCTTATATAATTAAGATTTAATTCTCCGTACATATGGACTTTGGAATTACAAAAATATCAAAACTTGAAAGTCTATTATAACTTACAAGCTAAATTTTCCAGGCCCAAAAGTAAAATACATCGAGCCATGGAGAATTTTAAAGTTCAGTAGTAGTAGTCATCAAATTCTCCACCCTCTAAATCATCTACATAACATCGTCCAAGCTGGGCCCATCATGGCCACAGGAACTATAGAACTTGGAAGCATGGCCAAAAGCAGACGAAGAATCACATGTTGCATCTCCATCAAATATTCTCTCTCTTCCTAAAAATCCTATCAAAGGAAATATTCTGATGCAAATTAGTGGCCACGGTGGCAGAAATATCCAGGTCTCCATTTTTCAGGATTTACCTGTCTCAACTTTAAAGGTCTCTCTTGGTATTCTCCCTTAAAATAGGAGAGAAGGAAAATGATTGTTTGAATAAAACAAATATCTTTGTCCCATGATAATGCAAACTTATTTCTTGTCCTAGAATGAATAAGTCTATAACTGGTCCAATTTCTCTCCACGGCCAAAGAGCTTGATAACCAAGGAAAAAATTGAACTGCTAGCATCCACAACTTTGGATCCACAGAGCCATAATATTTACACTGAGATTCCTCCCATCAATCCACTATGAACAAGTAGCCCTAACAATATGGGCTGCTTGAGCACGGAGCAAGCCCAGTGGGATTTGATCCCTGGTCATCATTGCAGTATTTCTTCACTTTACTGCTTAACTATGGCCTGGGGCAAGTTGTTTTTTAAATTCTAAATTTGTTTTCTCACTTATAATCTGTATCTTTCAGAAATTAGGAATTAGTATGCAACAAATTGGTAATATTTGGTCCACAGATAAGTTCATACTCCACTGACAAATTACTGTTTTACTTATGCAGGGTATCTGCAAGCTGCTTTTGGCATTTTTTCTATCAGAATAGAAAATGCTGGCTTTAGCCGGCCACCTTCTGTTGATGATGTTTACATTGAGGGAGTCAAAAATCCAGGGCTTTTTAGGAATGTAAGGCTCCATCCAGTCATCTTCAAAATTTCCTTGGTTTATGTAGAGAGCATATAATAATATATGTGTGTTTGAGTCCAGGCAGTTCTTATGGCAGTTTCGATTTTAAGGAAAGAGCATATTGCGGATAAGGATGCCGAGTTGAAAATTTCCATTAGCAAAGAGGAGGAATTGCCAACATTTAGCTCTGAAATTTATAGTTCTTCCCAAACTTGGGGATGGCCACACAGCACAACAGGTCAGACGTCCTTGCAGGTTAGTGTCATGGTGCATTGTTGTTTCTGAAGTAGAATGGATTTAATACATTGATGGGAAGACAAGAATATTCACCAGGGACGTGCTTAGTGAAATTTATCTTACATTAAGGCAACTTCTGACACTATATTTTTCATGGAGATGTGTCATGTTAATTGAATATTTGATGACGTGGTGATGATGATAGATGTCACCTGTCAATAGCATAGAAGAGTCAAATTCTTTCCGGTCCACCTCTGGGGAAATTCTCTTGCATAAGCTTGAAGAAGTTGAAAATTCAGTCAAGGTTTGACTACCATACCCGATACTCTGTCATTTCTCTCTGTATCATGCTTTGTTTTTGTTAGCCTGGATTTAATAACTCTGATGTTTATTTCAAATATTGCCATTGATGTTGAGCATTTATAAGTTTTCTACCTGACAAAATTTTGGTAATGCAGAGAGTAGAAGTTCTGATTGAGAGCCAACATTATCAGGCATGCAAAAATGATACTTGATGGGCATATGTGGTGCAAACTAATTTGTTTTACATAATGTAAATTTGTACAGCGATTGGCACAAAAATTTAAAGCAAGGAGAGATCGTGTAAGTGTGTACAACCAATATTTATGGAGCATCCTTTCTTATTCCTTTATCCTTCCTTATTCATTTGGTAGAAATAATGTAGAGAGCAGCTCAGCGTATAGTCCTTTCTTGAAACTTAAGATATTGTTTCCTTGGAATGCTCCATAGATACTTGGAAGCATCCAACTATTTGGCTTTTCTCTAGAAACCATTGTTTTGCCACAACTCTTGTTCAAACACAGTACTGTCAATGGACTATTATTTGGATTTGGAATAATTGCATTTGGACTTTTGATTTACCTCAATAGTAAAGGTTGAGGAAATAATATTTGTTAATATTTCAAAATTCAAATGAGCATCTATTACCTTTGATCAATTCCGTTTGTTCTTTGGCTGCTGTTCGTAATCCATTGGCCTTTGGAAGGAATGCATCTTATATTTCTCGAGAGAAAAAAAAAGATTTATATCAGACGAGCATTAGGATTATAAGGAAAATTTCTTCCTCCAGAGGTAAGGCAAGAAAGCACTCGAGCATGCACCCCAATGCGCAAAGAGTTCACATCCTTCCAAAATCACTAAAGCTTAGCTTGCATGATCAAAGCCAAATTTTGTATACGCTCTAAAAATGTTAATACTAACACTTTTTTCTGTCAAGGGACTTGTTGGCACTTTGCATCTCCTGCCATTGATATATCACGCGGTTGGGGTTGGCTTGACTAGAGCAACCTTATTGCACAATAATGATTAGGTGCCATAAGCATGATTTAGGTTCATATATTTCACACCTAGACACCTATACATTACGATGATTTACTTAATTACTTTATTTAGCTTCCCTTGTTTCACTCCTAGACCCTATTTTTCCCAACCGACCGACTCTTAACTTGCCCCGTGTTGTCTGCTTCTTGTTTTACCTTATTAGAAGCGGGCTACATGTACATGGACCGTGCCATTTGCCTACAAGAATTGAGAGTTGAGATGTGGTACTTGTATATATACCCTAATCCTCAGTGCATTTCCAAAATTAGAATTTGGGGTAGGTGGGAGGTACAAGGGGCCAAATTAATGGCTACCTCCTCCCTAACAGTGATTCTCTCTCTCTCAGGGCTCAAGACAAAACACAAGATGCACATAGAGACAAAGACTTTATTGTATTTGAGACAATTACATTCATAAATAGAATTTGGGGTAACAGTGTTCACATTACACTTGCAGGCCTAAATCCTTGCGTTCTTCTCTTCTTGGGAACCCCTTGATCTTACCTATCTATGCTCTATTGACTACTCTCTTCAATATATGATGCTCCATTCAATTCTGCTATATTTTTTTAGAGAGAAAATCTCCCTTTTATTTCTTGCCTTGAGATATTTTCATTTTCCCACTCGATGACCTTATTGAATTCTCTCTTAAATTGTTCGTGATTCTTGGGGAATTCGTTGTAACAATGACCATGTGGTTGAGTTAACTGTTTCATGGCCACAACCAATTGAAAGCTCTCAACAAGAACTTTCCAACGAGACCCAAAATACCCCATTTAGCACCTCACAAAAATTGCGGCTGCTTGAATTTTGCTATGGCAAGTGTTTGTGCATTCCTATGCATCTTTGAATTTGTAAAATTCACATAATAGCAATCACGCGTCTGTTTCTTTTAATATGGTTTCCATGCTTTGCGGATTCGTGGATGTATAAAATCCACTTAAGTTGATCACCCCTTTGCGTTAATGTTGTGGCCTCCGTGATGACTTGGATTGAGATCTCCGTGAACAAGCCACGATTGTGACAGCCATCACTTCCACAAATTCATGGACTCCGTGGAATTTGCAGTCACTTGTGTATTTTGTGAATCGGGAGATGTCAAGATTGATAGACTCCATGATCCCGTTTCGTGGGCTCCGTGAACTTTATTTTGTGCATGAACTTTGAGAATTATGTGGTTTTGTGTTTCATGCATGAGATTTGAGATTTTTTTGGATCCATGATTCCATGCATGAACTTTGAGAATTATGTGGGGTGTCCCCAATGCCATTGTTCTGTTGATTGCGTGACTACGAGACTTCGTGGTTGCGGATCAGTGAAACTATGTGAATTTCTTAATAATTCGACAGGGTCACAATGAAGTCGGTGGGGCCTTAGACTTGGTCACGATCACAAACACCTAGTGAAATAAAAGGCCATTGTAAAAGCATATATTTGTAGATGTGAGACCTCCATTAGACTTGAGGATTGTGTGGCCTCCACAACATTGCAGCTTAGAGTTACGAAAAGAATGTGACCCAAAAAGTGATTAATGTGATTTTAGATAACCCAAGAATTTGCCTAAGAACCGTTATTGAAAATTAGACAAAATTCTAACAATAGTTTTAGGTGATGCAAGATTCCATGCTCACCTTAAATGCCCTTGCATCAGACACCCAGGGTAAATGAAATTGTCCATGAGCTCCTGCGCATAAACCTGCAGTCGATTCCTTGACTGATCTTCCATGTTTTACAATTTTAGAGGCATTCATCCAAGTTGCCTCTTCAGCTGTTCGATTCTTCCACTTCACCAAGTACTCATAGTACATGTTGCCCCTCGTCTCTTTACAAATCTGTGTGTCCAAGATGCCTTCTTCCTCTTTCTTTTTCTTGGCTACTAGTTTATCTTTCCACCCAATGTTTGGAGAATACATCCGACTCTTCTTCATTTGTTTTCCCCGCCACATATGGGTTGAAATCAGACACACTAAAAATTGGGGAGATATCCGCTACTTCTAGTAACTCAATTTCATAAGCATTGACCAAGAATTTTCTAAGGAATTGGCAAGACCCAATTTTCTTCTATTTGAGCTTGTTATATTCACCTTTTGGAAACCTCTCTTTACGCAAATGTGCCAATATTAAGTCCCCAACCTCAAAATTATCTCCCCTTTTGTTCTTTATATTTTCTCCACTTTCCTCCAGTCTCCTTTTTGCGTCTATATGTACATCATGCATAACTTGTGCATAATCCTCACATTCATCACTTCTACTCAAATCAATTGTATTTCTTAATTCACATATCCCTCAAGATTTGCTACCGTATACAATTTGGAAAGGACTCATCCCTGTACTTCTATTGATTGAATCATTGTGTGCAAATTCAGCTTGTGCTAACAACACATCCCACTGTTTGGACTTATCACCAACCAAACATCTCAACGAATTTATAAGACTATGATTTACTACCTCTGTCTGCTCATCTGTCTAAAGGTGATAGGCTAAACATAAATCTAATGTTGTACCCAATTTTTGCCACCATGTCCTCCAAAAATGTCCGACAATTTTAGTATTCTATATCCGACACAATACTCGACAATCCTTGCAATCTCACAACTTTGTTGAAAAACATGTTAGCAATATTTGTGGCATCACTAGTTCTCTTGATGCTATTAAGTATGTCATTATAAAAAAATTGTTTACAACAAAAAAAATGGAGTCATTACCTTTTTAAGTTCTCGGTAATCCAAGAAAGAAGTTCATGCTTAACACATTCCATGATTTGTTCAGAACATACAATGGTTGATATAACAAAGTATTATGGTTTTTCCCTTTTGCATGCTAGCAAATTTTGTACCTTTTTATGCATTTCTTGACATCCATGCTCAATTGTGGCCGATTATACTTATCAATCCGTTGTGCTAAAGTTTCATCATATCCAAAATGTCCAACCATGCCTTTTGTATGTATTTCTTTCAACAGGGTCTCGCTCATAGAACCTTGAGGTATGCAAAACCTCTTCCCTTTAAACAACAACCCATCTTGAATCATGTACTCCATCGATGGAGTTCTGTCCATTTCTATGGGATCTTTGCATGTTGTCCATGTATCTCAAAAATCTTCATCTTCATACAATTTGTTCATTGACTAAAATCCAATGACTTTGACTCTCAACGCATTCACAACAAGATCTCATCTGCTTAAAGCATCCTCAACTTTATTAGATTGCCCACTTTTAAGCTTTAAAAGAAAAAATAACTCTAAAGAAATTCCACGCATTTCATATACCTCTAATTTAACTTGCCTTGGCTATTTAAAAATTGTAGTGCTTAGTGATCAGGTTACAAAACAAATTCTTTCAGCAAAAAATAATGCCCACTGCTTAAGTGCTTGTACTATTGCATAAAATTCTTGACCATAAATTGAATATTTTCTTTTTGCTTCATTCAAAATTTCACTAAAATATGCAATAAACTTACCTTCTTGACTCAATACTACTTTAATCGATGTTCTGCTTGCATCACAATCCACTTGAAACACTTTACCAAAATCATGGAATTCCAAACATTGGCAATAATATTATCTTCTTCTTCAAGATCTGAAAGCTATTCTCTATTACAACTATCCAATGCAAATTCTTTTTATCCCTCTTCATAGATTCTGTGATGGGAGTACTTATACCACTAAAATTTCTAACAAACTTATGGTGGAAACTTGCTAATCTATGAAAACCTCTGGTTTCAAACATGCTCTTTGGTGAAGACCACTCCACAATTGCTTTCACCTTTTCAGGGTCCATCCTTAACCCTTCACTCGAGATCAAAAATATCAATTACACTAGCTCCTTTTGCATGAAGCTACATTTCTTCAAGTTGACCAACAACTTTTCTTTCTTCAATTCATTCAATACCAATCTCAAATACTTAAAATGTTCTTATTTGGAATGATTGAAAATAAAAATATTATCCAAATAAACAACCACAAACTTGTGAATGGCTTCAACAACTCATTCATGAGCCTCATGAATGTAATCAAAACAGTTGTTAACCCAAATGATATAACCAACCGATCATACAACCCATCATTTGTCTTGAACACAATTTTCCATTCATCACCTTCTCTTATTCGAATTTGGTGATATTCGCTTTTTAATCTATCTTGTTGAAGTATTTGGCTCCACTTAAACAATCCATTAAATTATCCATCCTTGGTAACAAAAACTTATACTTGATGGTGATCTTATTTACTGTTTTTGAATTTGTATATATTCTCCATTCTCTGCCTTTCTTGGGTGCTAATATCACTAGAATTGTACATGGGCTTAGACTCTCTTTGATCAAGCCTTTATTCAACAATTCTCGTCCTTGTCTTTTTGATCTTTCCATTTTCCATTGGGGTCAATTTATAAGCCGCCTTATTTGACAAGCTTTCTCTTGGCACTAGATCTATATGATGGTTGATGCTTCTCATGGGTGGAATCCATCAGGGAAATCATTTGTGGTATTACTGCAAATTTATTCACAATTATTCAAATATTACAACACCCATAGAGAAGCTACTATACAAAGATAATAAAATTCAAATTGTCATTAGTGTGCCAAACGACATTTATAAAATTGAAACAATGATTGGACACAAATCCTCTTGGTTTTTAACAATGGGAGCAAGACATTTCATGTCCATGTGGATGCTTTAGGGTTTGTGATAGGTGTTTTGCTTGCACAACCAGGGGGGAGAGACTAGATAATCATATTCATTTTGCAAGTCACCAACTATCAACTACATAGAAGAACTACACCATGATGGAAAAGGAAATCTTAGCTATGGTGTTCATGCTACAAAAATTCTGGGACTATTTTTTGGCAACCTCATTTGAGTTTTTCACAAATCACTAGACTTTGTGATACTTGGTAAATAAACCCTTGTTTGGAGGCATGATTTCAAGGTGGTTGATGCTCATTCAAGAGTATCAATTTAAGATTAATGTCAAACCAGGAAGAAAGAATATGGGACTGGATCATCTAAGTCGGATACAAATATTAGAGTAATCAGAGGACTTGCAAGAGGACTCACCAGATGTGCACTTGTTTAGAGTCATTGTGATTCTTGAGCAATTGGAAGAGATTGCGATTTCCTTGTAGAATGACACATTCCCATAGAAATATATGGAAATGGAAAGGAAACATTTGATCATAAGAGCATTGCCATTCACAATCATCAATGGGTTCCTAAGTAAGTTGGGCAAAGATGATGTCCTTTGCTGGGTGGCTTTAGAGCATGAAAGAGCACAAGTTCTGAATGCAACACATGAAGGGGTGGCCATAGGTCATTTTATCAGGGAATTCATTGTGAAAAAGATATCGCCGAGTTGGGCTATGGTGGCCAACAATATTTAAGGTTGCACACAGAATTGCAAAATATTGCGATGTATGCCAATGTGTTTAGAAACAAAATCAGAGAGATGAAATGCCACTCAATAGGGAGGGGATATATTTTGTTGGACCTATTATCTTGCCATCCAAACTCTCCAATGCTTGCTATATAATCATTGTGATGAACTATTTTACAAAATGGGTAGAAACAACTACGACTTTAAGTTATAGAGCAAAAAACATTGCAAAATTTTTATATGAGAACATCATCACAAGGTTCAGATGCCCACAAAAACTAAATAGTGATAAGGGAATGCACTTCCTCAACAATACCATCAAGACCTTGATAGAAGAGTTTATGATGTCATATCAAATGAGTATCACCTACCATCCACAAGCCAACAACCAAGCACAAGTGCCCAATAAGGTAATTTATGAAATGTTGACAAAAATTTGAATGTGTAGCGAGATGACTGGGAGGATCGCTTCCCTATGATATTATAGGCATACAAAACCAATTATAAACATGCTATTGGACACACCCAATTTCAATTGGTCTATGGCATGGAAACAATGACGCTAATGAAATATCTTATTCCTAGCTTACTTATTGCAATGGTTACACAACTGGGCGATAATAAATATATGGAAAACCACTTGCTGGAACTATCTCGCATGGAAGAAACAAGGAGGATGGAAAATTGGAAACAAGAAGTATAGAAAAGTTGTTAGAAGGCCTTGCATGATCACAACTTGCAATAAAAGGATTGTAGTAGGATAGTTAATACTACTATATGAAAGCAGGTTTAAAGCACACTCGGGAAAGTTGCAAATAAAGTGGAAAGGGCCACATATAATCCATTACATGAAAAATCAGGGCACTATAGTCTTGCACAACTTACTAGGGGAGTGTTCTTTTAGGAAGGGTGAATTGTAATAGACTCAAGCCTTACTATCACTAAATTAGTATAGTGAGGGGGGTGACAGGGTGAGAAGGGGGTCAAAATTATAGATGGCATGAGTAGGGTAGGATTTCAAGTTTTCACGAGTGTGGTAGAATAATGGAACAATGTAGAGTAGAAGAATTGTTAGATCAAATAGCAAGTAGAAGGTGTGAATGTGAAAGGAAGACACAATAAGGAGAGGGGTACAGGGGATAAAACATGTTCTTGATATTCGACTCAAAGGTAATGATGGATCAAGTTCATGATAGGACTTTCAAAATTTTGAAATCCATTGAGTCTAGGAATATCGTGTGAGGGCACGTGGAGATTTGAATGGAAAATAATAAAAAATGTACACAATGGCACAAATGTTAAGTCGGTTTCAAAGTAAAGAAAAAATGCAAGTTACAAACGGGGAAATAAATCAGAAAGTGGTGGTTCGTCAAATCGATTAATGCTTTAATTGGGAAAACCACAACAATGGGCAAGGGTCATGTTAATAACAACTAGTAAGTTAATGTAGGTGAAAATAAGCAGAAAAAGTATCTCAATGGATCCTTGTGAGGTGACATGGTAAATCAATAAAAGGGTCATGAAGGATTGCAATTCATACTTTTTGGAATTAGAAATGAGAAATTCATTTTTTTTTACATTTAGAGAGCAATTTTCTACAATAAAAAAGAAAACGTAAGGTCACAAGATCCATAAAATTGAGAATAGAAAGCTACGAAGTTGGGTGTAAAATCACAAAAGAATAAAAGCAATCAATTGGAACTTACACAATCGCAAAAAAACTCAAACCGCCTTTTTAATATTGAGAGATATGGAGGAGGCAATAGGAATCAAGGTTGCACTATGGCAAACCAAGTGTAACTATTCAAAGCCTTTTGATTTCATTATGTGGTTGAAGCAAATTAGTTCTTAGAACAACCACCCCAAGGAGCACCTAGTTAAGCACAAGGTGCCATTGCACCAAAAAATATACCGAAAGGTTCAAATGCAAAATGATTGATGTAGATTCCAATCTTTGGGAAGAACTAAGAGCTCTGCTAGATGTTGCTTAGCTGAAATAATGAGGGTGTCATACACTATCACTCTATATAATAATTCTAATCAATGCTGTGATAGTTGCATAAGCAATAGGGCTAAAGGCAAGGGGCAAGTTGTTGTAGCCATACAAATCCACAAACCCACTAAGATACCTTGAAATCAAAGTGAAATATGCAAGAGCAACTCATGGTGTCCCCATAAAGCAAGCAATTGATGCACTAGTGTGAATATTGGTGGAATGTATAATGAAATGTTATTGGAAAACAACAAAAGGAGCAAAACAACTGACAAGTGTGATGTCTCCTTTTCCACATCATGAATAAATAGGGCTTGAAGACCTTTAGTCTATTTCTCCATAGACTAAAGGAGCTCTTTTTAGAGAATGTTATTTTATTAGTTATTTATTATTTGTCAAAATAGTGATTTTTATCATAAGACAATTATCATTTAATTAATAGAATATTAAAAAAATGGTTTTTACCACTAGAGTGCTTAAATAAATCAATTATTAATTTATTTGTCTTAAAGTAATGCTAATTACTATTTTTAATTAAGACAACTAATTAATATATTATTCAGAAAGGAGATGTCGGCATTGGAGCTAAAGCAAAGAAAAAGAAAGGTGTTTTATCTTTCAAAAGTGGTTCACCTTCTTAGGAAGTTATAAATACATGGTGAAGGCTACAATGGAAGGTATGTTGAATTTGATATTTTTGTTCTTCATGCTTGAATAAAACTATTGGGATGCATGCCCAATAGATGTTTGCTACTATTGGTGATTAATCAATCTAAAATGTGTCTTTTAACACCACCTTTTGCTAAAGAAGATCTTGTTCTTGCCTTAAGGAGTGGGGCGATTTGCTTTGAGGAGTTCGTGTGGACTTTTGTGATGGTTTCGTGGTTCTTTTCTTGCATGTTAATATTGCTAAATATTTATCCTAATGGAGGCCTCTTTTGGTCTATTCTAAGAAAATTAAATATTCTAATTTTATTTGTTAGTTATCTGCGTGTTGGTGTGAGGAATTGGAGTTCGTAAAGGGTTTGAAGTAGAAAATTAAATAATAATTTTCAGAATTATTATGTAATTATTTTGACATGGAAACTAGGGTTTTCAAATTTTCAAAGCAATTTTTGATGACCTTCCATGGAAGGAAAATTTTGAAATTAATTTTATTTGATAGTCATTATTTTTATGATTAGTTTGAGTTTTTGTTTGTATCATAATTCCAAATATTGAGGGAGTTCTAAATTTTTGAAGTTTTCAGTTGTTTGTAAGAAATAATATTTGTTGAGGGCAGATTTTTGGTGAGGGTTTAAAGTGGAAAAATATTCAGAACAACAATTGTGTTTTTAGAATTAAATCAGATTTTTAAGTGATCATAAAGTGACGTTTGAGCTTCAGAGTTTGGGCAAAAAGGTACTTGTTTTGTGCAATTTAATTTTTGGTTATTTTGTATCAATTTTCAATTATTTTGGAGCAAGTTATTGGTTGGGATTCATCCATAAAACTCTACTATTTTGGCATTTAAGGTTTTTAGGGCCTAACAAGGGTTTTGAGAGCTTATTTTGCAAATTAGGGTTTGCTATTTGCATTTTCAGAGTTGTGGATTTAAGGGAAAATCCCTTTTATGTGAACTTGTCCCATTTGAGAACTTTATAGTGGTAATAGAGCACCGATCTTGTCCACCTATGAGGTTTGGTTACAAGTAGATAAAAATATTTGGTGTTATCATGGAAGAAATGAAGACTATAGGGGACCAAAAACCGCAAGGGTTCTCTTCAGAACAATTTAAGCTTATGCAAAACTTTATCAGAGTAATCCACAAAGAAATTCAACAAATATTGAGTATACAAACTGTAGCCATGTTGAAAGATGCTACTATTCCAAGGAAAGATCACCCCTTCGATAGAGAAGAACATTCAAATGATAATGAGAGGGTTCCTATTAACTTCGCTCATAAATGCTTCAAAGACACTTTTTTGTAGAAGAAACCAGTGACATAGAAAAGGGCACCAAGAGAGGATATTTTGGAGATTTGTCAAAGAGAGTATGCAACTCTAAGCATAGCCACGCAAGATCTTTTGTCTTTTCAAGATTTTTGTGAGATGAAGGATGGAGTACCAATTAGGTAGCCCCGTAGACACTTGCATCAAAGGGAAAGACAAGAACAAGTCATCAATGAAGAAATGACCAAACTACATGAAGAGTTGGAGGGAAAAAATGAAGGGACAACCTTTTATGGGGACTCCTATGAGAGAGCTAATGAAGCAAAAAAATCAAAATTTGATGGGCAACCCATAGAGGTGTAAATGGATGATAAAAGAGAAGAGGAAACCAAAGAACATGAAATAAAAGAAGTGCAAGGTAAGGATATTTTATTGATTTGAGATGTCTATTTATTTTCTAATGATTGTATACATGACAGTGAAGTCACCAAAAGTGATAAAATGAAAGATATTGTTTGCAAAATGAGGCACGAGGATTCCTTGATTCAAGTTCACACTTATTGGCACCAAGAGATATGGGATCTTGGTAATTTTTTGAGTATTACAAAGGTTCTCAATCATGGTTTTAAATTCTTTATGACTAATTTCATGGGAATAAATAATCATAATCGTTTGGGGCATGGAGAAATATAGACATACACAAGTTAACAGTGGAACTAGAGTTTAAGGTGGGAGATTATGAGGATATTTTGCATGGTTTGAATGACATGAAGGCTGCGTTATCTTCATCAATCAACATGATATGAGGATATTTTATGAGTATGAAGAAGAAGAATGAAAGGAACAATGATAGGGCTGTTATGAGACATCATGGACAACCATGTGCTTGCAAAAGAGGGGACACTACAACACAATTGGTAAGTTTAACTAGTTCTGATTTTTATCATGCATATGTTGGATTGAAGTCTGAATTGTATGACTCAGAAAATTCTAAGACATCTAGTCAATTCCAACCCCTACATACAAGCATAATATTGCCCTCTCAGAATATGTTTCGATTCACAAGGAGGAAAGTTTATGCATGGACAAATTCTGAAATCCATTGCCCCCAAAATTTTGAATTAACATGGTAGGTACAAAGTATATAAAAAGGGATAAAATACAATATTGGTGGGGTTTGTTTGATGATGCATACATGTGTGAAGAAGCTAACGAAGGGCAACCAACTAAGAGGTCAAAAGTTGTTGAAAGGTATGAAAACTTTAGTCCCAAAAATTTCGGGTTTAGCAACCTATGGTAGCCACCTATCATGCATAAAAAATCTGATTTTGGGAGCATTCTAACACTTGTGACAAGGGAAAATGTTGCTAGGTGTAATTCTGATTTCATACAACCAGAAAACTCAGTTTCTACGTCACTATTATAGGCTTTTTACACTGGTAATAGCTCTGATTTTGTTATGTACTTTCAGTGGTCTATAAATTTTGAAAATATCAATGACTGGGAGTCATAGTTTGTATTAAAAAGGGGAAGTGTAAGGACACGAAACAACAATACATTCGGATTCAGTTTAAGCATCCCTCTAATATCTATTCGATCACACATGGCAACCATGATGAAAAGAATAAATTTGATCCTTTTGGCACTTTCCAACACTTGGTAGGAAGAGTAAAGGTATGTACAAGTTCTGAAATTTATTACTAAAAAAAATCAGGTTTGCAAAAGTAAATTTAACTTTATTTTAGAGGGAGAAATTTTGAGTTTTATGATGCATTCCAGCACTTGGGACATGAGAGATGTATGAACAATCAATTTTACATTTATCCACATGAAAAATCAGAGGTTTATTTGCATATACAACCATGTCAACATGAAAGAAAAATTGATTTATTTTATACAAAACAGTTTGCATAAGATTCTGAAAATGTAATATTGTTGTCATCATGTGAAGGTGACATAAGGAACCTCCTCACTAGGAAGGTACAACCTTCTTGTGAGAATGTTGGAGAGCTTTTGGGAAGTATGAAGAGAATCATATGCATGTTGGAGGTAAGTAACATGGGGCAACCTTTTGTTGGGTGAAAATTTCACACTTGGATGTCCATACATGGTGGCAAATGTATCTTGGAGGCCTTTTCTTATAGACATTACAGTTTTGATTTCTTTTTCCATATTTTGTGGGACATGGAGCAATGCATGGAATTTCTTTGCATACAGGGCATCAAGGTGGTTTGGTTCACTAGTGATCTGCATAACCACTTTGAGTCATATCTCACCCATTTGGGAGGTATAAGGGAAATGAGCTTCCTCATCCACCACTGGGTATTGAAAGGGGTGTTTGACTGCGAACATGTGGAGCCTTTGGAAGCCTATGAGGACGCACCTCACATTTGGGGTCAGCCTCCAAAGTATAGGTACAACAGGTTCATGGCTCTGTTTAAGGCTACCACTTCTTGGGAAGCAAAGATAGATTTTGTTTGCATTGTGGGACGTGTTAGCAAGGTGGAATGGCATTCATTATCTATTTGGGGTATGTCACACTATGCTTTTTGACAAAAGTTATTCCACTTAACATGTACATGAGCTAGACTTTCTAAGCACTACAACATGTTTTACCATTTGGACATGGTAATTGGGCATATGAGCTTGCATTTGCTTGAGGGCAAGCAAATTTGGGAAGGAAGGACTATGATGTCTCTTTTTTCACATCATGAATGAACAGGTCTTGAAGACCTTTAGTCTATTTTCTCCTATACTAAAAGAGTTTTTTTTTGGGAATATTATTTTTTAATTGTTGAAATAGTGATTTTTATCATAAGACAATTATTATTTAATTAATAGAATATTTAAGAAGTGGTTTTTACCACTAAAGTGCTTAAATAAATAAATTATTAATTTATTTGTCTTAAAGTAATTTTAATTACTATTTTAAATTAAGGCAACTAATTAATATATTATTCAAAAAGGAGATGTCAGCATGAGAGCTAAAGCAAAGAAAAAGAAAGATATTTTATCTTTTCAAAGTGGTTCATCCTATTTGGAAGTTATAAATACATGGTGAAGGCTACAATGGAGGATATGTTGAATTTGCTATTTTTGTTCTTCATGCTTGAAAAAAACTATTGGGATGCATGTTCAATAGAGGTTCGTTACTGTTGGTGATTGATATTGATCAATTTAAAAGGTGTCTTTTAACACCACCTTTTGCTAAAAGAGATCTTGTGCTTGCCCTAAAGAGTGGGGCGATTTGATTTGAGGAGTTGTGTAGATTTTTGTGACAGTTTTGTGGTTCTTTTCTTACATGTTAACATTGCTAAATATTTATCCTAATTTTGCAAGTGGAATGAACCATCTCAGAAGCTTAGATCTAGGGTTTGGAGGTCTCTTTTGGTCTATTTTATGCAAATTAAATATTATGATTTTATTTGCTAGTTATCTGCATATTGGTGTGAGGAATTGGAGGAGTTCGTGAAGGGTTTGAGGTAGAAAATTAAATAATAATTTTCAGAATTATTATTTAAATATTTTGACAAGAAACTAGGGTTTTCAAAATTTCAAAGCAATTTTTTATGACCTTTCCATGGAAGAAAAAATCCAAAATTATTTTTATTTAATAGTCATTATTTTAATGATCAATTTGAGCTCTTGTTTGCATCATAATTCCAAATATTGAGGGAGTTATGATTTTTAAAGTTTTACGTTGTTCGTAGGAAATAATATTTGTTGAGGACAGATTTTTGGTGAAGGTTTGAGGTGGCAAAATATTCAGAACATTTATTTTTTGAAATTAAATCAGATTTTTCAACCATCATAAAGTGGCATTTGAGCTTTAAAAATTGGGCAAAAAAGTGCTTGTTTTGTGCAATTTAATTTCTAGAGATTTTCTATCAATTTTCAGTGATTTTGGAGCAAATTATTGGTTGGGATTCATCCATAAAACCCTAATATTTTGGCGTGTAGGGTTTCTAAGACCTAACAAGGGTTTTGAGAGCTTTTTTTGCAAACTAAGGTTTGTTGATTGCATTTTCAGAATTGTGGATTTAAGGGAAAACCCCTTTTATGTGAAATCGTCCCATTTTGGGACATTACACAAAGGGAGTTATTGACATTGCAAACTAAATGGTCTGGTTGTAGGAGTTAAATTGGCCCAATTTCCTAGCTAATAAGATCATCACAAATATCGAGAAAGTCATCTCAAGTAAATCACAATCATACCAAAGAGTTTTTTTCTGGTAGAAGCATTTGCCAACCTTATATTTTTGAAGCGAACAAATCATTCTAACCACGCAAAAAAGTTTTACATGTGGCTACTAGAGGTAAGGGCACTAATCAATGCGAATCATTAGGTCTGACAAGATGTCATGGAGTATCTTAAACCCATTGACACGATTACAAAGCTATATGATGGAGTCATGGTGTTTACACATGGGCTTATTGTTGAGCATGGTCATTAATGTCTTAGATTGTCATTTGATGTCAAAGAGAGCATGTGGTACTAATGCATTAATGACAAAGTGATCAAATAGATAGCTTGAAGAGATATGGCACTTATGCAGGTCTGTAAGGACAAAGAAGAGGTTGTGAGGTATCCACATATGTCTTGACAAAGCTATGATATGTTTTGTGAGCATTTGGAATGAGCAAAATGCACATTCTAGCTTAAGAGAAGCCAGACTGTCACTACATGCCATGTAGATATGTATGAACCAACAAGTTTGTGCATTTAATTTAGGTACAAAAAAAGTCAATAATGGTCAAAGGTTTACATGGAGATGTTCTCTATAGTGCTAAGAAGCTACTTTGAAAATTTGGAGTCTTGAAGTGTTTTCTAGATCAAGTTATAAAGCTTCAAAGTTGCTCTAGCAAACTGTGATGAGCCAGAGACCATCAAGTTTAATCACGTTGAAGTTTGAGGTCATCTAGTCAGTAGATCTAATGATGCATGTTAAATCATAGATCTTGATCCAATGGTGTGCATAAAAGTCAATATGTCAAAGAATGAACGCGCTAGTGACATGTGTCACATTCTCAGAGCTTGGACAAAAGATCAACTATTCATGGGAATTCGTACTATCAAAAGATTGATGGTACGAGTCAAAGTCAAAGAGTTAAATGTGTAGAAGGCATGTAGAGCTGCCAAATGGCACAATTGTAGGAGTTCTAAGCTTAGATCAATGGTGAGCGCAACAAGATAAAAACTTGGTTAATCCATAGGATCGATGGAGCACGTTTCTTTCAAATTGTCAGGAAGCTGTGAGATGATGACAAGTGCTCGATGTTTAATAGTAAATTAAAGGTAAATATCATGCTACTTTCAAGAAAAATCGATGAGTCATATTCATTCAAGCTATGAGAGGGCACAAGATGTGACAAAGTGTTCGAAGTTTAACAGTTAGTCAGTGACTGTTACAATTCAAATATTCGAATTTGTGAGGGAAGACTGGTCTATAGTTTTTATGCTATAACTTTTGATATATGTAAAATTTGATCATGGTGTAAAAGGCAAAGTTGTAGAGGACTTCATGGCACATCCAGATAATCTGGTTAGAAGGTCTGATTGTTTGTATAGTCAAAGATATGGAGCTCCAAAGTTGACTATGTATGTGTTCATGCTCTGTAAGTAACCTGAGAAGGTTAATTGAGTTATTCTTGATGGTATTTCGATGTCTTAAGACGAACTAAGTGTTGGAGTGTGTTTTATACTTCATGAGGACCATCTATGTGGATAATGGAGGTTTGACCAATCCAGATTCTGTATGATCAAAGGCTTAGAAGTTGACTATGTGTTCGTTCTTGGTGATCGTATGTACAAAATGATGTTTGGGTTAATTGTGATGTAGCAAAAGGGTACTGTGATGGATGTTGTCACTTAAGTTAGACCTATAGATCATATGGCATGGGTCTGTGTTGTTAAAATGTTCTTTTGTTCTTAATTTGGACAGAGAAGTCTCAAAGAGATGGATGGGTCTCCATGAGACCTATAAGGGCTAATGAGGCCTAATTAAAAGGCATAGCTGCTTAATTGTGACCCATGGATGCTATGGATGACCTGTTAAAATGTAATTGAACTATACATATGTCTTAAAGGTTAAGATAAGCATTATGGCCAACCAAGAGTATGATATTCATGAAGACACTATAAAAGGTGAAACCAAAGGTGATGGTTTCTAGAGTTAGAGAGACTTAGATGTGCATGTGTTGAGAGAGTAGGAGAGAGAAGGGAAAGATATTTGATAGAGGGTGTTCAGTGGATGGACTGAAGTATAAAACATATTGAGAATGAGCAAAGAAGTCTAGGTTGATCCAAAAGGCTATTTTGGATACTTAGAGTTGTTGAGCAAAACATAGAAAAGCATGTTGTGTGACCTTGGTGGATGAATTGAGAGACATGTCAGAGTGAGGATTTTGTGTATGACCTTTTGGTTATGTCTCTGTTGTGATTATAGAGTTGTTGTAGGTATGTGGCTGAGGATGAGCGAAGAAGCTTAGGGTGATCCAAAAGGGTGTTTTGGATGCACTGCTTGTGTGAGCAAGATTGAGAAAGTGTGAAGTGTGAAATAGAGGTGTTATACATTGTGTCTCCATCAGATTGAAGTGCAATCAAAGTTTTGGAGCTATTGATTTCATAGGTGTTGTGTGGGTGCTCAACATCTAGAGCAAGTGGGTGCTCCTTGTAAAGTGGGTGCTTCACTAAAAGGGTCTCTTGTTTGTGATCATATTATAGGACAAGTAGTCCATGTGTTTGCAAGCTTCAGAGTGATTTTTATTCTCCATGAGGGTTTCCACAGGAATCATGTGTTATGTGTTTGATCTTATGTATGCTTTGAATGTATAAGCTCTCTTGTTTATGTTGTTTGATCAAGTTGATATTTGATTAAGAGTTTGAAAGGATCTAATTTGAAGTTTGAAATATCTGCAATCACTGATTCACCCCCCTCTCAGTGATTATACCTCTAATAATTGGTATCAGAGCAGGATCTTCGTTGCAAGTTTAACCACTTGAAGGTGATCCAAGGTACAATATGACAAGTCAACAGATGCGGGGTTTCTCCACAAAGCAATCACCAATGTTTAATGAGTCTAATTATATTTTTTGGAGTGCGAGGATGAAGACCTACATCATGTCAATAGGGTTTGACATTTGGTAATCTGTTGTGGATGGATATTCATCCCCCCAACCCCTCCAACTAGTGCAGCTGATAAGAAGCTATGTGAGAACAATTCCAAGGCAATGAATGCCATCACCTGTGGACTTTCAGATAATGAGTACACCAAGGTAATTCATTGTAAATTTGCCAAAGAGATATGAGACAAATTGCAGATCATATATGAAGGGGATTCAAAGGTCAAGTTGGCCAAATTTCAGACTCACCAAAGACAATTTGAGAGTCTCAAAATGAAGGAAGAAGATTATGTGTCATCTTTTTTACAGAGATTGATGATATTGTGAACATTATCAGAGGTCTTGGAAAGAAGCTTGAAGAAGCTACTATATTATAAATGGTATTAAAGTCTCTCTTATTCAAGTTTGATTCTAAAGTGTCTATTGTAGAAGAAATTCATGATCTTACTCAAATGAAGAGGGATGAATTGCATGGCATCCTTAGTGTCTATGAGATGAGAGTCAATGATAAAAAATTACCAAATAAAGAAGCAACATTCAAGAAAAAAATGAAGCAAACTCAAGGTATGGAAGTCAAGTATGATGAGTATCTGATGATGAACTAATAACTTTGTTTACAAGAAAATTGAAAACAGGCTCAGGGAAGTATAAGGGTAAACTTCCTTTCAAATGTTTCAATTGTGGAGAAGTATGACACTTTGATAACAAGTGCCCTCATAAGCATAAGAAGAATGATGATGAAGAGCATGGTGAAAGCCAAGATGAAGACAAGAAGATATTCAATTCTGATAAGGGGAAGAAAGGATTCAAAAAGTATGACAACAAGAAGAAATCCTTAAAGAATAAGAAAAGTCTCTAAATTAATAAAGATTGCAACTCATTATATGAGAGTGAAGAAAATGATTCTAAGTTTGATAATGAAGATGATGGTCATGTTGAAGATGAAGTTATTTTCATGGTAAAAGAAGGAAGCTACTCATATCAAGAAGAGTTTACTTGGAGTGATACCGAGGTTGAAGAAAATAGGGAGGATTGTGAAACTAAGTTGATGAATACCCTTGAAGATTTTAAGATTTAGAAGAAGACCAAGAAGATGAAATCTCAAATCAAAGACTATGAAGAACAATTCAGTGTGTTTGAGGCAAGAATTAATGAAAACACCAAGGAACATGAAGATATAGTCAAGCATCTCAATTGTCAATTGGAAATCCTATCCATAAGCCCGAAATCTAAGGAAGATGAGTGCTCAAGGTATGAAATTGAAAATGAGTCACTGAAAGCTGAGTTAGAAAAGACATCTAGTAAGATGAAGTCATATGTAATGTTTGAAAAGAGCTCAAGTGATCTAGACAACATTCTGAATAATCAAAAGCAGGCTAGGAATAAAACTAGACTTGGTTACAAAGAAGAACAAGAGAATGTAACTCAAAACAAGATAAAGATCAATGTGAACAAGGACAATTAGACTTTGAAGATCAATCATCAATCAAGGAATGAAGGTGTTGGCAGAATGAGACAAATTAGATTAGACAACCAAATGCCATGAGGTATGCAAATTTCAATGGTTACTATTATACTTGTAATCAATTTGGTCATAGGGCTAAAGAGTGTAGAAGACCTGCTGAGAATGAATGGAATTATCAATCAAATAACATAAGCAAGATTGATGTGGGACACTTTGCAAAATATTGTCCAAATAAGGTAAATCAAGTTGAGTTTCCCTCGAGAAGAATGGTTTGCTACAACTATGAGAAGATTGATCATATTGTTAGGTTCTGCAAGCAAAGGTCATCCAGTCAAAATAAGTTCAATCGGATTCTTAGAGTGCAAGAAAGAAGACAAAATAACTTATGGAAACCAAAGATGAAAAGTATGAGCCATAATGAGTCTACAGGTCCAAGTGGTCTATTTAAGGAAGTGGAGAATGCTACAAAGGTTGAAGAGAATCAGGAGATCCTACTGTTTGCTCCTATTGAGAATGAAGAGACCAAGCTTAAGGAGAAGACCAAGGTGCTAGTTGAGACTAGTTCTAAGGTGTGTATGGATAAAATTGAACATCTTGATATTGTTGAATATGTTTTATGCAAATAACATCAATTGTCAATATCCAGTGATGAGGCCTTTCTTCAGTTGAGAAGGTATGTCATGAATACTTGTTGTCTCCATGTATTGCCAAATCAAGCTTAGAAGAGAAAGACAATATTGTAGTGGATGAACATGTTTATTCTCTTAAGCCTAAGATGAAAAAGAACTATAAGTATAAGATGATCAAGGAGAAGAAGGAATATGAGGAGTTATGGGCAACCGCCGGTTTTACATTGTTCTAGGACACTATAAGTTAGGGTGTCTCCATCTCAACTTCAAGGAGACACTTGACAAGCAAGAGGAAGCATAGTGAATGCCAATTGAGCTTTGGTTGATGTTTTAGGATAAGAATATCATTTGAATTATGCTTGGCTAAGGGGGACCAATGAGTCTTATAAATCTGCTCCAAGATGTTGTGATGGAATGAAGCTATGTGTGCAAGGATTGTAGGCTGGGTATGGAGATATCCAGGTGTCATTGCAAGTTGTCAAGGTGTCTTAATGGCATATAAAGGTGTGATTACTTGTTCTGGGTCATTTGAAGCTTTGAAAATATTTTATGTGAAATTGGAGAATTTTTTTTTGCTCTCGGGTTTCCCAGTTTGTGTTCAAGGGTATGCAGGTCAAAAACCATGGTATAGGAAATATAGGCTCCCAAAGGAGTATGGGATCAAAATTTGGTCCAGAAGTGTGTATTGATGACCTCTAGGTATGGGAAAAATTTAAGAGTTGAGCTTTGATCGTAAGATAGTGTGTTGACCAAGTTTCTCTTATATACCTAGTGTTTTGGTCTTTGTTGGAAAAGTGGGTTTCCTAATGAGTTGAGGTCTAAGTTTGCTTAATCAATTGATATGGTCCAATGGGTGCTCAAAAATTCTTTCATAGTCTTCTGAAAGTGCATGGTTGGTTCCATAAAGGAGAATTTGTGCAAGTAGAGGGCTGACTGGCTAGTAGGTTTGTGAAGGAAGTATGTTGCAGAGGAAGAGCTGAGTGTTGATTTTTGATAAGGGCACATATGAGTGTACTCCATATATGAAATTTAAATCCATGAAATTTCATACACAAAAAGTTATGGGTTATGCAAGGTCTAGGTAGGGCTACAAAGCCTCTAAGCAAGGCTAGTATTAAGAAGTGGATTTTTTGGTCTTTTTCTTCAAAAGAACAATATGGTCTGAAGATGCTCAAGGGGTGCCTAACTTCAGAGGACCTAGGGGAAGTGCCTCTTAGTGTTCTCAAGGTCCTCATTATCAAAAGTCCAAGTTTAGATTGGTGCATATCAAAGGGGGAACAATTGTTTCATATGCTTGATAGAATTTGTGCAAGACAGGTTTTTGAATGCATTTGAGCTAAGAGTTCCTTTGTCATTAATGTCAAATGAGGAGAAATATTTGAATGAAGTTTGATGAGGATGTTCAAATATTAAAAAGTCATTTTGAGGGTGTTTTTCCATCAATGATAAAGGGGGAGATTGTTGATTATGGTCATTGATGTCTTAGATTGTCATTTGATGTCAAAGAGAGCATGTGGTACTAATGCATTAATGACAAAGTGATCATATGGATAACTTGAAGAGATATGGCATCTATGCAGGTCTGTAAGGACAAAGAAGAGGTTGTGAGGCATCCATAGATGTCTTGACAAAGCTGTGGTATGTTTTGTGAGCATTTGGAATGAACAAAATGCATATTCTAGCTTAAGAGAAGTCAGACCATCATTGCATGTCATGTAGATATGTATGAACCAATAAGTTTGTGCATTTAATTTAGGTATGAAGAAAGTTAATAATGGTTAAAGGTTTACATGGAGATGTTGTCTATCGTACCAAGAAGCTACCTTGAAAATTTGGAGTCTTGAAGTGTTTTCTAGCTCAAGTTATAAAGCTTTAAAGTTATTCTTGCAGACTGTGATGGACCACAGATCGTCAAGTTTAATCACGTTGAAGTTTGATGTCATCTAGTCAGTAGATCTAACAATGCATGCTAAATCATAGATCTTGATCCAACGGTGCACATAAAATTCAACATGTCAAAGAATGAATGTGCTAGTGACGTGTCACATTCTCAGAGCTTGGATAAAAGATCAATGGTTCACAGGTGTTCGTAATGTCAGAAGATCGATGGTGCGATTCAAAGTTAAAGACTCAAATGTGCAAAAGGCACATAGAGCTGCCAAGTGGCATAATTGCGGGAGTTCAAAGCTTAGATCAATGGTGAGCGCTGCAAGATAAAGACCTAATTAATTCGTAGAGATCGACAGAGAGCATTTGTTCCAAATTGTCAAGAAGCAGCGAGATGATGACAAGTGCTTGATGTTTAACAGTAAAGCAAAGGTAAAGATCAGGGTAATTTCGAAGGAGATCGATGATGCGTATTCATTCAAGCTATGAGAGGGCACGAGATGTTGACAAAGTGTTTTAAGTTTAATAGTTGCTTAGTGATTGTTAGAATTAAAATATTCAAATTTGCAAGGGAAGACCAATATGTAGTTTTTATGCAATAAATTTTGATATATGCAAAATTTGATCATGGTGTAAAAGGCAAAGTTGTAGAGGACTTCATGGCACATCCAAAGAACTTGGTTAAAAGGTCTAATTATTTGTATAGTCAAAGATATGGAGATCCAAAGTTTATTGTGTATGTGTTCATGCTCTGCAAGTAACTCGAGAAGGTTAATTGAGTTTTTCTTGATGGTATTTCGATGCCTTAAGATGAAATAAGTGTTGGAGTGTGTTTTAGATTTCATGAGGACCATCTATGTGGATTATGGAGGTTTGACCAGTCTAGATTTTGTATGATCAAAGGCTTAGAAGTTGACTGTGTGTTCATTCTTGGTGATCGTATGTACAAAATGATGTTTGGGTTAATTATGATGTAGCAGAAGGGTGCTGTGATGGATGTTGTCACTTAAGGTGGACCTATAAATCATATGGCATGGGTCTATGTGTTGTTAAAATGTTCTTTTATTCTTAATTTGGACAAAGAAGTGTCAAAGAGATGGATGGGTCTCCATGAGAACTATAAGGGCTAATGAGGCCTAATTAAAAGGCATAACTGCTTAATTGTGACCCATGGATGATATGACCAACCTGTTATGATGTAATTGAGCTATATAGATGTCTTAAAAGGTTAAGATAATCATTATGGCTGACCAAGAGCATGATAGTCATGAAGACACTATAAAAGGTGAAACCAAAGGTAATGGTTTCTAGACTTGGAGAGACTTAGATGTGCATGTGTTGAGAGAGTAGGAGAGAGAAGGGAAATAGATTTGAAAGAGGGTGTTCAATGGATGGACTAAAGTATAGAACATATTGATAATGAGGGAAGAAGTCTAGGTTGATCCAATAGGTTGTTTTGGATACTTAGATTTATTGAGTGAAGCATAGTGAAGCATGTTGTGTGAGCTTGGTGGATGAATTGAGAGGCATGTCAGAGTGAGGACTATGTGTATGACCTTTTGGTCATGTCTCTGTTGTGATTACAGAGTTGCTACAAGTTTGTGGCTAAGGATGAGCGATGAATCTTAGGGTGATCCAAAAGGGTGCTTTTGATGCATTGCTTGTGTGAGTAAGGTTGAGAAAGTAAGGGTGAAAGAGAGGTGTTATACATTGTGTCTCCATCAGATTGAAGTGCAATCAAATTTCTAGAGATATTGATTTCATAGGTGTTGTGTGGGTGCTCAACATTTAGAGCAAGTGGGTGCTTATTCATACTTAGGGGTGGGTGCTCTTTGTGAAGTGGGTGTTTCAATAAAAGGGTCTATTGTTTGTGATCATCTTATAGGACAAGTAGTCAATGTGTTTGTAGGCTTGAGAGTGGGTTTTATTCCCTATGAGGTTTCCCACAGGTTTTATGTGTTATGTATTTGATCTTGTGTATGCTTTGAATGTATGAGATCTCTTGTTTATGTTGCTTGATCAAATTTGATATATGATGTTTGATTAAGAGTTTAAAATGATATAATTTGAAGTTTTAAATATCTAGCATCACTGATTCATCTCCCCTCTCAGTGATTGTACCTCCAACACTTATAACTCAACCCACACTTCCTCTACATTTATTCATCATCATGCTCAAGACGTAAACAAAAATGAATATATGAAACAACTTGATCACATAGAAGGTAGCTCCATTACACATAGTACCACCACTAGCTTCATCGTAATTGATGACATCACAAGCAACACCTTCAGGATTAAAGAAGCCACGTTTGAAGAGGAAGGAACTACCTGCACAGACTATGAAGTCTCTATAGAAGAAGGTTAAGAATATGACAACACAACTAGTTGATCATATGATGCCCACTGTCATCGATGATGTTGACTATGACATTCTTGGTATCTCACTAGAAAGCATGTGCAATGTCATAAAGGAAGACATAGGTAACATCCCATATGGGGAAAATGCAAAGGAATGGTTCTTATGGAAGGTAGTGTGAACTATTTACCTCAAAAATGTCATCCCCATGTCCTCTTTTTCGAGCTCCCGACCATACTACATCCATTTAATAAAACATATAAGAGTAAGAATGAAAACACAAGTCAATGGTAGAAGCCATATACTCAACGCCCACTAGAACAAAGTCACAATAAACTAGGGTGCCATGGGATGTTGAGGAGGAACAAGAATCAAGTCTAACAAAGCCTTTTAAAAGAAAACACGGGGTAAACATTGCGAGACAAATCAACCTATCCAAAAATGAGGGGGAGGAAGAAGTTCATATAAACACATTTAGGTTTCTCTGAGTTCGACATGAGATATGGTAAAAGGGGCCATGCACACATGGAGTAGTGAAATATAACACGCCTAGTGGAAGAGAAGGAGGTGTCAACATGAGAAACAAGGCTTGAGAATAAGAAAGAGGAAAAATTCCTAATCCCCCTTGTCTCCATAGCCAAGTTCTCCATTTCAAAATGGTAAACCTTGGATTTGTAGATCCCAATAGAGCCACTTCACCCCAATTCCCACCACAAGTCATTGATGAACCATTCCCACCTCCTCTATTTAAAATTGTAGGAATTCCACTATAGACCCCTCCCCATTCTCCCCATTGTCCCCCATAAGTTGTAACCTCTATGCATTGACTAGAATTGCCTTGGACTCCTTCTGGCGCATCCTTCGTTCCATTAGTGTTGCTTGTGTAACATAGATGAGGGATAGTTGTAGGAAACTCAATGGACACTAGTCCAACATAATGTGAGAATCCACCTTATTAAATGCATCTAGATCAACCAAAGCCACAAGACATGATGGAGGAACAACCATTTGTAGATGTTATAAAATCACATACTGAAGTTGCAAAGGATGTAGAAGAGGCAACTGTAAAGGAGAAGGAAGAAAGGGAGAAAGAAGAACAAGCAAAAGCAACCAATGAAAAAGTTGTGAAGGATGAAACTGTGAGAAAGGAAGAAGAGTGCAAACAAGATGAAGCATGGAAGAATACTAAAGAGGTCAGAGCTGCTCATAAGAAAGGAGAGAAAGAGAAGGATGAGGAGGAGAAAAAAACAAAGGAAGAGGCAAAGCGAGAAAAACTATAATAGGAAAACAAGAAGGAAGAGAAAGAGCTGAGTGAGAAGAAGGCTCGTGAGGAAGCATACAAGAGAAAGGAAGTGGAGGAACACTACAAGAAATAAGAAGCAATCAAAGAAGAGTAGCAATGACCACAAACCAATAAAACAAAACAAATGTAATGCAAAGATGGGCAGGAGGGCACATGACAAAGTCAAACTACTCTAGGCCAAGGCATTGACATAGATAAGTAGAAGGAACAAGGAACATCCTCAATAGATCAATGATTTAATACCAAGGTGGCTAGGTAAACTAAATCACATGACCAATAGGAAAAAATAATTATAGGATCTAGATTTGTAAAATTGGGTTCGTAGGAGGGGAACAAAAGGGGCACTAATACAATTAATTCGTGGTGGCTAAATGTGTGAGGCCCACCCATTAGGCATGCCATTTTGATAATACTCATCATTTAGCTATGAAAACGTCAACCACCAAAACTTCTACAACTGACACAACTTGCATTGACAATAGTTCCAAAGCAGGTAGTGATAGACATGGCAAAATTATCTCTGGAGAAGCACATTGAGGGTGCAGATGTATTCAACCCATCTATTGGGTAGACTATACTTCAACTTAAGAAAGAGAACGATATACTGAAGGATAACATTGCTAAGGTGAGGAAAGTGATGGAGAAAAACTAACTAGTATTATTTCAATAAGTCTTAGGTGGTAGACGAATGTCTGAGCACCTTCAACTCTCGACATCGATAATAAAACTCTCATAAGACTGGAATTCCATGCAACACCTAGAGGAAATCAAAGCACAAGTGCATAGGCAACACCTTGAAGCCTATACCATCTTTAAACTATTGGAAGATTGCAAGAAGGTCCTCGCATAGGCATCAACATAAGCAAAATAGATAGCCATCCAAACCCTAGACTAATAAGTGCAACATGATGAGATGATGGAAAATAATAATGAAAGTTTGGATAACATAGATCCAGTGCAGTTAGTCATTGCAGGAAGTGGGGATGTATCCAAAAAGGAAGCTACTATAACAAAGTATCTCTAGTTGAGGGACAATTTGATGGAACGTGTAAGGGTCAATGAACTAGAAATGTTGCATAACACATTTTATAGAGTGCATACACATCACTTCGTATAATGTTTTGAATAGATCAAGGTTGAGATATATCAAAATGTTGCAGTAAAAATGCCAATAATTTTAGCCGTGAGAGAAGATGACGTGGGAGGAATCATGCAAATTCTAGCACAACTACATGTGTTCTTCATTGTCATAAGGGAGACCCTAAGAGATTATAAGGTGTTCAAATAATAACTAAAAAATATTATGTTCTAGTATAGAATTTTTTGGATAAGCTTGCGTATGTGTCACTTGTTGGGTGAATATTTTGTCAACCAGCTAATTGGTGAGCAAAATAGGTCTTATCAACCATAGCAAGGGAGATTGGTTGGCCAAATGTGCAAGTTTACTACATCAAGAGGGGACAAATCTCTCCTTTCATCAAGGGGAGGTTCCTTGTAAATATGAGGAGCTATATACTATATATATAAGCAGAAAGTAACACTCAGGGGTAGGATAACACCATCCATCTCTCTTTTTTCAGAGATGATGTTCACAAACAAAGGATAAAATCTTGGTGAAAACACTGAAGGCACTTCTCTTCTTTCAGAAGTGATCTTGCAGTAAACAACAGGAGTTCTTTCAGGCAGTGACAAGTAACTGTTAATAAGGTACAGTAACCAACATAATGAAGTGTAGCATAAAGTCTCCACTTGAGCTACCCAAAGAGTGAGATATGAAGAACAATGAGGGCACAAAGTCATCCCAAGGTCATTTACATAGAAAAATAGAAAACATCTAAACACATTAAAGGCAACTGTAGGCAGCACAAAGTCTTTCCATAGTTGGCTTTAGGACACCTTCCTAATTGCTTCTACTAGTTCTGCTTATTTTTTTAAAATAGACAAGAACACATTCAAGAAACAGACATAAGAACAATCCCCTAAATGACACAAGCTATAACAACACAAAGTCTGAAAGTAACTTGCTTTCTCATTCAAACAAAGAAATATGATGAACAACCTGAGCTCAAAGTCTCAATAATCGCCTCTCAATTTTGGCAGAGTTTTTTGCTTTTATAACAAAAAAGATCTCTCTTGCACAAAGTAAGAGAATATAATATATAGTAGCGAAGAAAGGCTTGACGCTCTGTTTCATGGAATGGCCTATGTTGCATTCAATGCCTTGAATGCATTTTTAGTTTTGTCAAGGGACCATGCTGGAACATGGCAGCTACCTTAACTGTGGCATGTCAATTCATCTCAAATGTCTTCTCTTAGGCTTGGGTCATCTGGGCTGTCATCTGATGTCTGTGCAGCTGTCCACCTCACCTTTCCTCCAAGGGAGACAAGTAGGCTGCGCTATTAATGTTTGCAAGCCAAAATATCTACTTGGCGGACTATTCCACCTACTGAAATAACTTTTGCACAAATATTTTGGCTTTTCCCTCTTTGTCTATTCCTGGTGTTTGAGCTCTCAGAGTTGAATTCCCAGCTTTGCTGGCTCTTTCGGCTCTCTCCCTGGTGGTTTTTCCTTTTGGCCTTGGCCTTAAGGCCTTTGAATGCATCTGGGTCCGTGCTTAAGCCTGCAAAGATCAACGACTATTTCATTGCCGTGAATTTGATGTCTTTGGGTCTGTCATCATTTAAAAGCTAATGGCTAGTTGGTTGTCCTGAATTTGACTGCTGCAGGCCCATCATCCTCCTTAGCAATTCCTTCGTGTCTTTCCCGCTTGATTTGGCCGCTTTCCATCGGGCTTTATCCTTTTTATTGTGCCTTTGTATTGGGAGTGCTCCGTCTTTGACATTTGTCACAGTTCACTGCTTTGAAACTTTATCAATTTATAGAAAATGGGACCCACAACACTTCTTACCCAAGCAGCTTCAAAAAAAGAACGGGGACAGGTGGCACTTTTTGCTGATCTTAACAAGTGACACATGGCATTTCTTATTGTGAAATAGGCGAGGACACTTGGCAGCATCTGCTTAACTTATAGAAGCTTTAGATACCTTTTGAGAGTCTTGCAGAAGATGACACATGGCGGCTTTCACTAAGCTTTAAAAATACTATAAAAACATTTGGGACTCATTTGGATTCACACGGATGATGACACTTGGTGCGCTCCACTTAATTTAGCAACTCACCTAGGGCTCACCACAGTCCTTACTCAATAATGAAATAAAAATAAGAAACTGTGGATGTTGACACTTGGCGGCTTCTGTTGAGCTTTACAAAGGACACGTGGCAACTTCCGCTATATTTATAAAAACATATTAAAACCTTTCGTAGTTACCACTTGAAGCCCTCTGCAGAACTTTGAGAGAAGCTTATTGAAAGAAGCTTTGAAACTTATAAGAAACTTGAAACGCGGATGCAGACACTTGTCCCACTCTGTTGAGTTATAATGGGACACATGGCACGTTCTGCTGCTTATAGAAACAAATTATAATATGTCCCAGCAGATGACACTTGACAGCTTTCGCTTGACTTTCAGACTTAGACAAAACTTTAGGCAAAATGAAAAACTCGCGCAAAATAAAAATTCACGCCCTGTGTCATCACCCTTACTGCCTCAAAACTGAAATGCGCAGGGATAAAACTTGGAGCGCAAAACTGAAACTCAAAATAAAATGTAGAGTATTTTACTCTACAAAGGGAAGAGAGAATTTTTTTGGCTTGTAGGATGAAAAATAGTTCATGTGTTGTCTCAAAAATGAGTGACAGACTTTGGGAACAATAGTTGGCTCCAGTTGGAGAACTTTTTTTAGTTAAAATTTTAGAACAACTGAGGGGAGTAGAGCCCAGAATCTCCAGTTCCTTGAAGTGTGCCATTGGGCTATAGAGTCGTGCTAACCAACAAGAAAGTAAATTGCTAAAAAATGAAAATAAAAAAACAAATGTACAAAATAAAAATAAAGACTATACAAATATACACATGTACAAATGATCTTATCTGATACTTCAAGAGTTGAAGTGCTTCAGATGTTACCCATTGTGAGGCAGAGAAAAGAACGTGCCATCTTGATACTTTAATAAGAAACTATTTTCATCGTTGAGTTCATGGATAGTGAACGAGCCTCTCCATAGGGAATCAAACTTCTCATGCATTCCCTTTGGTTCCCTTCTCTTGTCCCATAACATGACTTGATCTCCAATCTAAAAATCTTAGATTTTTGCTTTCTGGTCGAAGAGCTTTTTCACTAGACTTTAGTGTGTAGCAATTCGGTCCACCACCATAGTTCACTGCTCATCCAACTTAGTTAAGCACATGATCTTTTTATCAATAGAGCTTTTATATGTCTGATCTTCGACTGCCTTTGCCAATTTTAGTGTTGGCAATTTTAGGGTGATCGGTATCTCTGCATTGAGACTATATAAAAGTTAGAAATGTGACATATCTATCACCTTTTTAGGTGTAATCTCGTCTATCTATAAAGCATCAACCAATGTTTTATGCCATGTTTGTTGGTTGTCATCCAACAGCTCCCTGATGATGGTCACCAGGTTCTTTTTGCTTGATTCAGCTTGGCCATTCCCTTGTAGAAAATAATCAGAGGAGTGGGAGAGGGTAATCTCCTAGTAAAAACAAAATTAAGTGATCTCATGAGAAGAGAAACATGCAGCATTGTCCTTCACAATTTTGGTTGGGACCCCAAACCTAGAAATAATATTCTCTTTGAGGAAATCGCATATTACTTCTGAAGTAACATGCTTGGTTGGAATTGCTTCCACCTATTTGGTGAAGTAATCTATCGCTGTGAGAGCATACTCATGTCTAGCATTTGAAGATGGGTTTACAGTACTAATAAAATTGATTTCCCATTGCTGAAATGGCTCTTCTATCACCACTGGCTTGAGAGACAGGGCTACTAACTTGGGTCTTTCAACGAACTATTGGCATAGTTAACACCTTCACACCTATTTGTATGCATCTTGAAACAAAGTAGGCCAGTAATACCTAGCTCTAAGAATCTTATGGGTAGTTACAGGAGTAGGAAAATGTCCTCCACAAGCTAGATTGTGGAAGGACCTCAAAAGTTGGTTCTGCTGCTCTTTATCTACGCAACGAAAGAACACTCTATTAAGGCTCCTCTTATACAGGCCGTTGTCCCAGAGGATAAAATTGGTAGCTTTCAGTTTGACAGTCTGTTTCTATGCTAGATTTCACTTTTTACATTCAAGAAAGGAAAGATGAGAAACTAAGAAGAATGGACGAGGGTTTGTACGTCCCCGAATTGTAGACGTGCGCACCAGATTCAGACAATAGCAAGAACTCCTCTTTGGTTGTCGAGGATGACCCCTGAAAGGGAAAGACACTAAAACATGAAAAACGTTAGATGACAAAAGGGTGGACTGCCAAACGAAGGCTTGGTCCTAGAAGCGCAAAGGCTTCTCGGAGGATGACAGTCCACTGTTAAAAAATAGAATATAAGCAGAAACAGAAATGAAAAATGATAAAAGACAGAAAAAAAAGTACTGAAAGCAAATGCGTACCTGTTTAGAAGCAATCTGCTTTTGCATAGTCACCGACGTCGGTGGTATTGTCGGCGGCAGTCAAGGAATGTCGTCGACGTCAGTTAGGCTGCCGGCGTCGGTAGGGGTAATGGTCGAGGACGGTCCAGGTAATAGCCAAGGACGGATTACAGGGCTGGTTTCTGGTCTGCAGGGTGGTCTGAGGCTTCGTCTGGGGGTCAGGGAGTTCGTTTGGGGGTCAGAGAGATTGAGTGGAGGTCTGAGGGACTTGTTTTGGAGTCTGAGGGACTGAGAATGTTGCCTGGGAATGGATTGGATGGATGACAGGGCAAAAGGAAGATGAACGGGAGACGGGTCTGAGAAGGCTTTTCAGCCTCTCAGGGACAGACAGGTTGAGTTGTGGACAGTGGGCTGGATAGATAGATAAATGCAGATAAGAAATGAAATAAAAACAAGGAAACTCTTACCGCCTGCTTGATGGAGGAAAAATGGAGAAACCTGTTGTTGGAGCTGTTGAAAGTCTTGCAAGTACCAAGAGCCTGAAACTGTTTTTGCAAGATACCTGTAGCTGCTGTTGTTGCTGTACGAGGGGAGGAGAAAAGAAAAACAGAGTGCCAAGCGCCAAAGAAAATTCACGTTCGCAGGGGGCGGAGAACAGTTGTAGAAAATGGTTTTGAAGGCTGTCGACGTCGGTAGAACCGCCGATGTCGGCCTCATAATGACCAACATTGATAGCCGAAGAATGGGGACAGAGGCTAAAATTAGCCTCTGTCCATTCTTGCACGCTGTCGGGTCAAGGGGCCATGGAAAAACGGTCGAGGGAGGCATAAATGGACGTGGGAGGAAGGATAAAGGGGAGATTTGGGCAATAAAGGCTAGGAGAGAGGTGGGGGGATCCAAGGAGGGGATCCAAGGTGGCATGGGTGAGTTGGAAGAGGGCAAAATATTTAATTATTTTAATTTGATAAATGGAGGGGGCTAGGACAAAGGTTAGGACATGGGCCAAGGGGGGCCAAGGGTAAAAGATGACCTAGGGGTAAACACGATTTTAGTGTCTATATTTGCCCCTTTTTATCTTATTGGTTATTCTTGATGAACTGCAAGACAAAAACAGGAGTTGGTTGCCTCAGGTATGGGATGAGGTGTTCCCCTCAAAGCGAGAGTCGAGGGAAGAGAACCTGATGATCGAGTGTCGATTTGACAGAGAGATGGATAGAGAGTGTAAGGATCTAGTGCGAACGCTGCAAAAGGTGAGATTGCACGTGTACCACACGACGGGATGGACAGGTCAAATTGTCGCAGGTCAAGGTCGAGGAGTGCCAAAATTGAAATAACTGGGCCCCAGCATTTGGTCGTAGTTGATCAGGTTATTCAATCTACGCTGAAGCTCCAATGGTCGTCGTGTTTTAGGTATCTCGGGCTCAGGAAGTGCTCTTGGAAACACGAAAATGCCATAAGTAGTGGGGATCAACCGGCTTGTGATCCTATATTTGTGAAGGTCATAAATAGTCTGCGCACAATTTTGCTAACCATTCGTGAGGTAGCATACATGCAAAAACAACCAAGGCAACATTTGTCTTGGAAGTGGTCGGAGTCAGAGGAGATGGTCATGATCTCCAAGGTCTGGTGGTCGAGGGACGGAGGCAAAAGTGATCTCAAGTGTGCCACAGGGGGCTAAGATGACTTCTACGGGGAATGCTGACTGATTCGAGAGAAGATTTTGGGGCAATGAAGAAAAATTGGAGGGCTGAAATGCGTCACGTCGGTGATAAAATCGACGTTGGTGGCCAAAAGGGACCGACGTCGACAGAAATATTTCGACGGCGGCGGACTAGGGCACGGAGATGCCGACGTCGGCGGACCGCCAAATCCAAAAAAACCGGATTGGCGGCCCACCAAAAGTCATTTGCTACTTGTTGAGTGGAGAGAAAAGAGGCTCTGGAGCTAAGTGAGTGAAAGTGACACAAAGCGGACCGAGGAGCGGTGCGAGGTGGCAGAGGAACATTGGTGGAGAGAGGGAGTCGATTGGACGCTGCAGGGACGCGTGTGGACCAGTAGGAGCGTGTAGAGTCATTGGCACAGAAGAGATGGCAGAGGGGAGTAGAAGACCCGCGGGAGGTCCACCACCAGCGGCACCCATCGTGCCGCCACGCCGGCGGCGCCAGGACGAGGTAGGAGGGTCGAAGTGATTGATTGCTTGTGGTCAAGGTCAAGGTAAAGGTCATGGTCAAAGAAAAGAAGGTTTGTCCATCAGAGAGACGAACAAACAGAGGTGGTCGAGCTAACCCCAGAAGATGTGTCATCTGAGTGCTGCCTACATAGCCCCGGTCTTAGGGCCTCAGACCAATGTAGTTCAGACTAGTTGAGAAGATTGGTCGATGATTGGTTTGGTCATGTGTCGAAATGATGAGGAGAAAAATATGTTACAGCGCTTTCCAAATGGTGTATGCTGTAACATTGGTTGAGGGGTCTTTCATCCCTAGCAATTTTCTATATTCGTGACGGATGTATGCTAAAAATGAAGTGAGGTCTATTTATGCTTCAGCAAGTATTGGTTTATGCTTAACATAAATTGTGTAGTCCATAGTCTCGATGTGTATTGGTGTCCATAAAAACTAGTGTGAATAGGCTATGTGAGTGCTCTAAAAAGAAATTGGGTTGATTTGATTTGAAAAATGATGAAGTTCGAATGTGACCAAAGTGTAAAGGAAGTGAAAGACATATTCGCCCTTTCATTGACAAGGACCAAAATGACAACATAGATAGGGGTTGTTAGAACCAAGAGCCCCATTCATGCGTTGCGTCGTTGACCATGAGTTGTGTTAGAGTGGTAATTGAATCACTTCGACATTAAAGTGAGCTCGAAGTCCCTTGAGTAGGTGTTATGATAGGAGGATAGGGTAACCCGTTTTAAGAGCAGGAATAACCTTACCCCTTTTTATAGGAGACCCTGAGACAACTACAAGCCAAGTCCATGACCCCTTTTTTTTTGGTGCAAGCTGATCAATGCGGGAAGTCTACATAGAGATGTCATTTTGCTTTGTAGTCATTTGTGAAGCTGATCGATGCGAGAAGCTTCTAAAAAAGTGCTGTTTGTAGCAAGATTTAGTCATAGCCATCCTTCGAGGGAGTGGTCTATATTTTTGCTTTATATAAGTTTGAATAACTGTCCTTCAAGGGAGCAGTTTATTAGCTACAACAATGATAGTACAGCTGTCCTTCGAGGGAGCAGTCTGCTTTTTGATTTGATTGGGTGACCTTGGATTTTTTTGACATCTCAATTTTTTTTTGACAAAATTTGGAGTCATGGACAAGACTATAGAAGTTCAAGGGCTCCCTTTTATTAGGATAAAGCATCCATGCATCATAAAAGGGTTATAGAGGATTTGTTTAGGGGAATAGGGTTTGAAAGGAATGAGGATTAGGAGGATGGAGATTGCTCAAGGGATGAGCTCAAGTTAAATGTCAAGTGAACGAGTACTCGACTAACAGTAGAATGGTCGCAGATGCAAGGCATTAAGAGGCTCAGGTTCTGGCCGTCCGTCGAGAGAAGACAGATGATAAGTCCCTGACCCATACTTGTGCGTGATGATGAAAAGTCCGAGCCAATTAGGGGCAAACTTGCCTTGTTTACTTCGCTCCATATTGGTCACATGCTGGTGATGATTAAGAAGTGGGTTGATGTGGTCGCTGATTTATCGAGACTGGTCGAGGGCCGGGTCGAGATTGGTGTTTGGTCATGATTAAAAGGTTGGTTGATGATTGGTCAAGGTTTGGTTGATATGTTTGGTTGATTGTTGCTTTGGTCATTGCTTGGTCAATGTTTGGTCGAGGCTTGGTCGAGGTCTGATTTGATGATTAATTGAGGTCATGGTTGATGTGTGATTGATGTTTGATCGAGGTCATGATAGGTAGTATAAAGTCAAACTTCCCCAGCCATTTGGTGGTAGGAAGAATGTCTAACACCTAGTGTGGATGATTAATGGATTAGATAAATGAGATGGAGAGAAGACGAGGAGGAGAGCCCTGGGTACCCCACCTGGTTGATAGGTCAGGTGTTTCCAAGCGAATGGCGTTTAGGCATTGAAAAAGTTAGGAGGGATGGAAACCACCGACTCGATAAGTGAAGGGGGAGGAATAGGCGAGCTAGGAGGAGATTGGTCGATGGTTGGCTCGGGGCAAATGTCTGCAAAGGCCTGAGTGGGGTCGTGGTATCCCAGGCCATACTGTTTCTTGGCATCGTCATCGTTGAGAGGCTCAATAGGCTGATGAGAGCCTTGCTCATAGCGTCTGAAATCAAAACCCTTCCATGCACACCTGTAAAGGTAAGTGTGTGCAAAGACGGGGTTGCCAAGAAACGAGAAGTCTGATGTGAATGGTTGGGGTGAAGAGAGAGGGTTGCCATCAGTAGGAGCTTGATTGAGCCCCCCATAGACGAGATTGGTTCGGAGGTGAGAAGGACCATAAGGCACGACCATCCCGATCCGATGGTCGTAACTGGGGCTGTGGTGAAGGCATCCATACTCTTGCGGAGTTTGAAACATGTCTAAGGCCAGCAAGTGATATTCTCTAAGTGAAAGTCGTTGAAAGATGTCTTCCATGGGGTCTTTGGTTGTCGCTTGAAGAGGTGGGGTGAGGGCGACTGCCGGTTGCGAATTGGTCAAAGCTTCCGCGGATGGAGGCGGTGCCGGGGTTGATGGCTTGATAGGAATGAGGACGTCATTTAGATGGTAGGTGGTGTTACAAGTTTTAAAAGGTGATGGGTCAGCGAGAATGGTGTGGACTTGCCCGTCGTGCTCAAATTTCACACAACGGTGCAGGGTGGAGGGGACACAAGCCATGGTGCGGATCCAGGGTTGGCCCAGCAACATGTTATATTGAAACTCTCTTTCGATGATATAGAAGAGCTTCGGGACTGTGCGTGGGCCAACGTGGATGTGAAGGACAACAGTGCCAATGGTTGTGGCGGTGGTGTCATTGAAGGAGCGCAAGATTGCGTCAATTTTGGATACGCAATTCTTGAGAAGAGCCAATTGATCAAAGGCATGGGTAGAGATAATGTTGATGCTGGCGCCTCCATCAATCATAACACGCTTAATATGTGTCCGATCAACATAGGTAGTGATGAAGAGAGCAGCGTCCTGATCTTCTGTGTTAGATGTAGGAATCTCAGAGTCGCTGAATGTGATGGAGGCAACGGGAGACAAAGAGTGGACAAGGGCAGCGAGTGGTTGGGGGTCCTCGAGTTGGACCTTCGCTGCCTGTAGGGCTCTGATGAGGGCTTGACGATGCTGGGGTGAGGTTTGAATAAGGTCATAAAGGGACATCTTCACGGGCGTCTGGTGAAGCTGTTTTATCATGGAGTCATGGATCGCCCTTGAAGAGGAAGAAGAAGAGGGTTGAGATGCGCCAAGGATAGAAATTTTAGGCTTGGGCGGTAAAAGTGGCTTGACGAAAGGGTAGGTCCAAGGAATGACGGCTTTTTCTTTTGCCTTGTCCTTTTGTGACCTAGTGGTTATATGGATGGCATTGATTTCAAAGATAAGAGGTGAAGAAGGGGTCATGGCCTGCTGGTGAGATGTTGATGTGGTTGAAGAGGTTGGGTGGGAAGGTGTCGAGGGTCGGTCAAGAGTGTCCTTAAGGAGAAGAGTGTCCTTCTCCATATAGCGGCGAATGACGGCCTTGAAGGCACAGTAAGTCTTGGTATCGTGTCCTGGCGTACGATGGTATAAACAAATTTTCGTGTCGTCGAACTAGGAGGGCTTGGACCCAAGAGGTTGGAAAGACCTGATGGGTGGAAGGGTTATGCTAAAAGTCTGTAAAAGTCGGTGCAATATCAACGAGTATGAGCCCACTAAAGGGTCCGTGCTAGTTGATGTGTGTGACACTGGTGACTTTTGCTTAGGCAGAGTTGGAGGAGGTTTTTGTACCACCTTTTGGGTTGATGGTGCGATGACAGGTAGAGACGGCACTTTTTTCGTGAGAGGTACCACCTTTTTAGGAGAGGGTAGGCTGGAGGTAGGCAAAGGAAGCAGCGGAGGCTACTGGTTTTGATTAGAAGTTGGAATGGGGAGGACTCTGGTCAGGGTCGAAGGATGGGGGCCCAAAATGGAAGGTAATGGTGATGGAAGAGGAGGCGTTCGCTTCTGTGGTCTGGCAGTCTTCTTTGACTTGGTTGGAAGACTACTATTGGTCGAGGTCTGGCCTAAGTCCACCTTCACTTGTGGGTGAGTGAGAGTAGAGACAGGGCGAACGCCAAGTGACTTGATAGGTTTAGATGGGGTAGATGTGGGTTTAGAAGCGAGAGTCTGGTCTTTATTGAGAGTCTTGAGAGATTCTGCCTTGGGAGGATTGGCAACATGAGACGAGAGGGCACTGGCATGTTGAAGAGCTTTAAAATGCTCCCACAATCCCTGGTGCTCCACTTTCCTTGAAGGGAGAAGTCCGATTTTCTCCACTAGTCGAGAAAATGGTTGAGAAGATGTTGGATGAGGTTTGGGTCTTTGAGAAGATGTTGACGGTTGTGGGGCCGAAGATGAGATGGGTGTAGCAGTCTTGGACCCATGGCATGATGAAGTCGTGACAAATTCGTCCTTGGTTGGAGACGAAGGAGAGGCAGGTTCTTCCATGGGTGGAGAAGAAACTGGAGAATGAGGCTCCTCAAGCGGGTAAAAGGCAGGGATGATGGTGCCCTCCACTTGTGGTCGAGAAGTAGGAAGGGTCAGGTCCTCCATAGGCAGCAGGAAGGGGGATGGTGAGATTGGTGGTGCCGGTAAGGTTGAGGCATCCTCCAAGATGAGAGAGGTTGACGGAAAACTAATCGGGGAAAGAGATTCATCCACACGTGATGGACTAACCTCTTGAGGTTGGTCGGGGATGAAGGGCGAGACCGTATTGACTGTTCGAATGTTGTGTTCATGAGTGTCGTCAATCAAGGTCTGGACATTGTTTTGGGTCGGTGGATGATTAGAGAATGGTTGCTTGAAGATGTCGATGCCCTGATTAGGGGGTGCATTGGGATTGTCTAGAATGAGGTCACCCTTTTCAAGCATGTCTTGGATTATGTTTTTAAGGGTTTTGCAGTTTCCCATGTCATGTCCTTTAACACGGTGGTAGTTGTAGAAGTCATTTTTCTTATACCACGCAGGGATGGCACATGAGGGATCAAATTGTGGAGGTGGTCAGATCTGGGGGAGATTGAGAACCCCCTGTTTAACAAGTTTTTCCAGCACAGACGCGTATGATTCTCCGAGAGGAGTATACTGTCGTTGTATGTATCTCTGCTGAAATTGGCAGGTGGCGCTCTGAGATGTGGATGGCTCAGGCTGATTGGTTGAAGGTCTAACGACCACAGCATTAGCTGAAGCTTTAGACTTAGAATTAGATGAAGGTTTAGAAGAAGAGGAGTCATTGGTCTTAGAGTTGGGATTCTTGCTTCGCAACTTGAATTTATTCTCCTCGATGACACGTAATTCAAGTTTGCGGGCCATCGTAAAGGCTTCGTCGAAGGTGCGGAAGGTCTGAACCCGTAAGGTGGAAGAAATATGTTTGGCGCAGGCTTGGGAGAAAAGTTCAATAAGTTCGGGTTGGGGTAAGGAAAATGAGAGCTGATTGATGAGGCCTCTCCAGCGAGCAATGAAGTCAGCTATGGATTCGTCCTCGAATTGGCGAATAAAATAGAGGTCTGTGATTGAGACCTTCTTGGTGATGTTGATGGAGAAGTGATCAAGAAAGAGCTGGGCCAGCTGTGTGAATGTGAAGAGGGAATGGTTGGCAAGAGAGCTGTATCAGTCAAACGCAACACCAGAGAGAGACATAGGAAACGTGCATAAAAGCAATGCATCGTCATGGGCAATAAGGTAACATGCATGTCTGAATGCCCGTAAGTGCTGTTGTGGGTCTTCCTTGCTTTGAAAACAAAAAAATTTAGGAAGCTCCCATTGACTAGGGTATGGCCTGATCGGGATGAAAGGATGGATGGGTTCGTTGCAAATTTGCTCGTATGAGAGGGCATTGCGTGAACTAGAAATAGAGGTCTCGAGACTAGACATTTTGTCCATCAGCGTTTTGATGATGTCTGCTGACGGATTGGCGGGTGGAGCGCCCCCTAGATTATAAGGCACTTGAAAGATATTGAGAGGGGCATATGACGTGGTTGGTTGCGCTTGTGTAGACGCAACATATGGGTAGCTAGTTATCGGGGCGGAAGTTGAAGCCAAAGGTAGTTGTGTTATGGGGTTGGTAGGCACAAATTGGATAGGGGCCGTCAAAGATGGTTGAGGAGTGGCCACACTTGTTGAAGGGTAGACAGTTACTCTTGTGTTGATAGGTGCAAGAGTAGGGGGGATAGAGACCACTAGGTTTTGGAAAGGTGAAGGATTTGGTTGAGTATTTTGAGGTTGAGGGGGTACCGGAACCCCCACGGAGGTAGGTCTAGAAGGAGAGGCTAAATTTTGAAGGTAGGACACGGTTGGGTTATTAGTCGAGGTGTTGGCTTGATTGTCTATAGGTTAAATTGTGGACGCTGTTGATGTGATCATTGTCTCGACTAAGGAAGTCGGCATCCCATAGATTGGGTTGCCTAAGGAGTCTCGCGTTCGGCTTCGCGCGAGATAATGTTGAAGGGCTCTGCCATTGAGGTCCAAGAATCTTTCGAAATCTTGGTCCCCTTCAGGGACAATGGGAGACTGGGTTGGGGTCAGTCGAGTGGGAGTTCTTTCGGTCTCCGAGTGGAACTCCATTATAGGACTGGTTATGGACGGGGAAGGCGGGAGTGGTTGATGCCTCGCTTGGTCAAGAAGAACCTTGGTTTGACTGCGTGTCAAAACCATTCAAGGCAAGAAGAGTCAGGTTCTAGAAACTGCGTTTTTTCAGTTTCAGAAACTTAGAATGGGGTTTTGGCAGAAAAAGGGGGCAAGTTTTAAGGCTACTGTTTTGAAAAAAAAATTGTGACAGTGACCGACGTTGGTTGAAAAATCGATGTCGGTGATAACAGATCGCTGACGTCGGTCAGATAACCGATGCCGACAAAAAAAGGTTACCAACGTCGGTGGTAAAATCGATGTCGGTGACTGTGTTTTCTAGAAACCGAAAAGATTTGAGAGTTTTTGAAAAAAATAAAGAAGAACGTCCTCACTAGCTCAAACAAGCAGATAAGAACAGAAAAGATGAAGAACACAAGCAGAGCCTAAGCATTAAATCCCTAGAAATAAATTATTAAGCTCGTGTGGCTTATGCCTTAAAGTGATGTTTGGGGAGGTTGGCTGTTAGAAGGGTCCTAGAAGAGGTAGTCTATGGATGGTTTCAGGTTTGTTTAGGCGCTCAAGAGTCTGGGTTAGGTTTCGTACATGGCCTAGTGCTAAGGAGCAAGCTCCCCTCACTTCACGAGTCCAGTGATGAGCTGGTCTTGCTTAGTCAAAATATACTTTCCCTAGAGATTATCCTCTGCCAGAGAACAGAGTGGGCTTTCCCCTTAGTGATGAAATCCAAGTAGGATCGCCGGGACGGGTAAGGTATCCGCTGGGTGATGAAATCCCAGTCGGGCCTTGTCTCAGGTGAGTTTTGATGTTTAGTTTGGTGCAAGTGGTTTAGTTGTGTAACATCAAGTGGACTACGATTAATTCATGATGCGATTTGTTAATTACTAGGTGTGGACAAAGAAATGCAAGAAAGCAGAAATGAAAATGCAATGTGTTTTAAACCCAAGTCGAAATGTTAGTTCGGATGAAAACAAGTTGAGAAAGGGTTGAAGAATATGACTTTTGACTAGTTCAAAATGCAAGAAAAGAAAGAAAGGTTCCTTTTAATCCTGCTTATGATGTCGTTTAGAAGAGAAAAAAGAGGTGAAAAAAGAGAAACCTAATGCACTTATATGAACAAAAAGAAAATGAACCCAAGGAAGACCCTAATGTCCCACTAGGCGTGCCAGAATGTTTCTATGCTAGATTTCGCTTTTTACATTCAAGAAAGGAAATATGAGAAACTAAGAAGAATGGACGAGGGTTTGTACGTACTCGAATTGTAGACGTGCGCACCAGATTTAGACGATAGCAGGAACTCCTCTTTGGTTGTGGAGGATGACACCTGAAAAGGAAATACACTAAAACACGAAAAACGTTAGATGACAAAAGGGTGGACTGCCAAGCGAAAGCTTGGTCCTAGAAGCGCAAAGGCTTCTCGAAGGATGACAGTCCACTGTTAAAAAATAGAATATAAGCAGAAACAGAAATGAGAAATGATAAAAGACATAAAAGAAAGTACTAAAAACAAATGCATACCTGTTTAGAAGCAATCTGCTTTTGCACAGTCACCGACGTCGGTGGTATTGCCGGCGGCAGTTAAGGAATGTCGCCGACGTCGGTTAGGCTGCCGGCGTCGATAGGGGTAATGGTCGAGGACGGTCCAGGTAATGGCCAGGGACGGGTTACAGGGCTGGTTTCTGGTCTGCAGGGTGGTCTGAGGCTTCGTCTGGGGGTCAGGGAGTTCGTTTGGGGGTCAGAGAGATTGAGTGGAGGTCTGAGGGACTTGTTTTGGAGTCTGAGGGACTGAGAATGTTGTCTGAGAATGGACTGGACGGATGACAGGGCAAAAGGAAGATGAACGGGAGACAAGGGTCTGAGAAGACTTTTCAGCCTCTCAGGGACAGACAGATTGAGTTGTGGACAGTGGGCTGGATAGATAGATAAATGCAGATAAAAAATGAAATAAAAATAAGGAAACTCTTACCTCCTGCTTGATAGAAGAAAAATAGAGAAACCTGTTGTTGGAGCTGTTGAAGGTCCTGCAAGTACCAAGAGCCTAGAACTATTTTTGCAAGATACTTGTAGCTGCTGTTGTTGCTGTACGAGGGGAGGAGAAAGGGAAAACAGAGTGCCAAGTGCCAAGTGCCAAAATAAATTCACGTTCGCGGGGGGGGGGAGGCGGAGAACAGTTGCAGAAAATGGTTTTGAAGGCTGCCAACTCTGGCAGAAATGCCGACGTCGGCTGCATAATGACCGACGTCGGCGGCCGAAGAATGGGGACAGAGGCTAAAATGCTGCCGGGTCAAGGGGCTTTGGGAAAACGGTCGAGAGAGGCATAAATAGACGCGGGAGGAAGGATAAAGGGGAGATTTGGGCAATAAAGGCTAGGAGAGAGGTGGGGGGATCCAAGGAGGGGATCCAAGGTGGCATGGGTGAGGTGGAAGAGGGCCAAATATTTAATTATTTTAATTTGATAAATGGAGGGGGCTAGGACAAGGGTTAGGACATGGGGCAAGGGGGGCCAAGGGTGAAAGATGACCTAGGGGGTAGACACGATTTCAGTGTCTACACAGTCCTCCTTTCTTTATGAGATAGGTGGGTAGGACACTCACTATAAGTAATAAAATGAGCAATACTTGAATACCACTCTTTCGTGGTGGAGATAAAGAGGACTGTCGGTGTGTTTTCTGCTTTTTTTTCTTTATGCCTTGCTTCTTTGGGTTTGTTGTCAGCAATCAATTAACAAAGGCCTTTTCCTTGCACAAGCTTCATTGGTTTGATAACTAGATCAAACTCTTAAATTTTAGCAATTCAATTCCCCTTTTTGGCTCCAAACTCTTGCTGAGTTGATATGGATTTGATTGTGGTGTTAGGAACCAAGGCAGTAGTGTAGAAATTCAGAATGTAAAAACGAAAATGCTTCATTGCTTTGACCACCTCATAAGCATGCTTCTCCATGTTTGAATACTCCAGCTCATAAGCTTTGAGAGGATAGCTCATGAAGGAAATGAGAGATTCCACACCTTCTTCATTCTACTAAAGTAGAATGGCTGAAAGTGTGTGTTCAAAAACATAACTATATATGATGAAATCTTTGGTATATTCTAGACAAACTAGAATTGGGGTGTGAGCAATGGCTGTCTTGATGTCTCAGAATGCCAATTTGCCTTCTTCAATTCAATTGAAAGTGGCCTTACCCTTCATCATATTTACAATATGGCGAGTCTTCTTAGCAAATTCGAGGATGAACCTTCATAAAAAATTCACCTTTCCAAAGAAAGAGTGAACTACAGTCTTACTTGTAGGAAGGGTAAGCTCCTGGATGGACTTGACTCTGTCTGAGTCAATCTTTATGCTTTCTCTGGACATAATGTGTTCGAGAAGCTTTCCTTCAGTTACCCCAAAAATAGACTTTTTGGGGTTTAAGGAAATGCCATTCTAGCGGCAGCATTCCAACACTTGTTTCAAGTGGCACATATGGTCAGGGTGATGCTTAAAAAAGACTGTTAAATCATCCAAGTAAACTACAATGAACTTACCCATTTCATCTTTAAAAGTAAGGTCCATTGCTCTTTGAAAGGTGGCGTCAGCATTTATCAAGCCAAATGACATTTTCCGATAGGCAAAGGTGCCCTAAAGTGTGGTGAAGGTAGTCTTATGCTAGTCTGCTTCACCAACTTCAACTTTATTGTATCTTGAGAAGCCATCCAACATTGATAACATCTCTGAACCGGTCACTGTCTGAAGCACTTGACCCATGATAGGCAGAGGATAGTTATCCTTTAAGAATGACTGATTCAAATTCTTGAAGTCCATATAAAAGCGAATTTTGCCATTCTTCTTACTCACAGGGACTATGTTTGCAATCCATGTGGAATGATGGATCGAAAAAATTATCTTAGCATTCAACATTTTTATATTTTAGACAGAATAGTAACTGATATCTTCAGATTGTACTGTTTAAATTTTTGCCTGTAAGGTGTCGAATCACTTTTGAGAGGAATGTCATGGTAAATTTTATCAGCCCTGAGTGACTTCAAATCATCATAAGAGTATGCTAAAATGTCCATGTACTGGTTGAGAAAAGTAGTGAACTTGAACCTCTCCTCAAGAGTGTAGCATTTTTCGATGTTCACCATTTTGGGATCTTCCTTGGTACCCAGATTTACCTGATCAAACTCCTGGAAAGAGCTTGAATCTATTTGCTGTTATTTGATGAACATGCCATGTTTATCAAATAGCTTCTCAGGGAAAACCATGCCTTTTGAGATTTTGTTTTCTTTCAGCTATAGGAATTCTTCATCCGTGCTTGAACTTAATTCAGGAGCTGGTTTAAGCTGTTGAGACTCATTGCCTTCAAAGTGAAGCTGTTGAAAGCTATCCTTTTGTTCTAGAAAGACAATTATTTGATTATCATTGTTAAACACATGCCAATGACTGGCATTATTAGGCACACTTAGTCGAAAGATCAATTCAATAGTGTACTTGTCTCCTTTGAAGTCTGGGTGGGGAACTAAGAGAGTTGTTGAAACGACTAGTGCATCAACCCGATCATTGAATTCTTTAAGAATGGTAGAGATGCTGAAAGCATCAAAGTTTTCAATTTGGTCCTAGACTAGATTGCGGTAGTGGCACAATCTCTTGTTCTTGATTTGATATAAGTTTCTCACCTGACAAACCACCAATTCAACATCTCTTTTAGTAAGAAGGAGCTTGATGCCTTTGTCTTGAACATCCCTCAATCGAAGTAATAGAGATTCATATTCAGCTGTGTTATTAGTGTTGTTGAACTGCAACTTGTAAAATGAAAGAAAAATATCTCCTTGAGGAGATATCAGTGCAATTCTGGCACCTGAACCGATAGAAGAGCAACTGCCATCAAATTTTAAAATCCATACCTACTCAGACACTGGTTTTTCTTTAGATTTCTCCTTGCTTGGAAGGGGGAATCCTTCTGCGTTTGCACCATATTCTCTCGTGTCTTTTGCTATTCTGTCTGAACTAATTTTTAGACTGTCATTTTTTGAAGTTTCATCAGCTGAAACATGAACATCCTCAGTGGTCAAAAAATAATTACCCATGCCAGAAGACTCAAATAGAATTTGAGCTTCAGGGGCTGATATTTTAGTGACCACATATTTTGCTTCCTTTTCAAGAAGCAATATTTGCATAATGCCTTTGACTGGGATTGTTACCTCAGACAAGTCCATGCTTAATTTGCCACCATCTTTACAAAAATTTCAGCGAAGAAGGATGCCATAAGATGTTGGGACGCCGGCCACCGAGATAGTCATCTTAATTTTTTTGTTTGAAAATGTTGCAAATACAAATTGGGTATCTTTGATTTGTCCTAGCAGTGGTACTTGTCTGTTCTCCATGGAGAAACATCTCCCAAACGTCTTGGTCAGTGTGAGACCAAGGGACTGTCACTTTAGCAGACATGACATTGTCTGAAGCTCTAGAATCAATGATGTAATTGCTCAACTTGTGACCGTTTATTAGTGGAGAAACATAGAAAGGCTCTATTTTTTCAGGGGCAGAAGGAGGAGTAATGACAAGGTTGTTTGGGATAGACATGTTCCTTGAGGGATCATGAGTTACCTTTTTAGCTTCTTGTCTTGCAGGGATGGTTTGGCTTTTCACACATTGAACTAACTTGTATAATTACTCAGGATTAGAATGCAAAAATTTAAATTTAGACATTTAAATTTTGGTTTTATTTATATGGTCAATTATGTCAAATGTCTGGAAAGAGCTAGGAGCAGAGGATGGGAGTTCATCTTTTTGGTTTTTATAGGGAGAAAGATTGGTCTGCAAATTTGAAAATGGAGGTGAAGGCGTAATTGAGGGACTCACCTTTTTAGCAGTCACCGGGTCCTTTGGCTGGAAAGGTAGAGTGGTTCCATGCTTAGCAATTGAAATTACTGGTTAAGGTTGCTACTCTGTCTTCTTTTTATTAGCTTTCTGGGTTGATTGATTCTTGGATCGGGTGAACACCGCATATGATCCCTTAGCTGCTTCACCTTCACTTCTGAGTTCATCATGGTAATTTTAAAAACCAATGTTAGAGTCACTAGCTAATTCTTCTTGGTCTTTCGTAAAGAGATCATCGTTATTTTTTTGATCAAACTCAGGTTGGAAAGGGGAATCATGTTCTGTTTTTAGATATTCAACTGCTGAGTTGGTTGGAGGCGCTTCAAGGGCAAGGTTCCTTTGTGGAGGAGGAAGACAATTTGCTTGCCCTTGGTTTCTGATAGCATTGCTTTGGTAAGACTGATTAGGGAATGCACTCCTTGGTGCATCTCTGTATGAAAGATTAGATGACATTCCTTGCGCCATTTGCTTTCTGAGAGCCAACAACTCATTTTCTAGCTTCTGCATCATTGGATCAGTGGTGGATGTAGGTGAGTATTCAGAGGAAAGAGAAGATTTACCTCTGTTTGGATCTCTCCTTATCTTTTCTGCCAAGATAAAGTCATCTTCTACCTCAGTAGCCAAGTCTTGAGCAGCTTCAAGGTCTATGTGGCTAGCACGTCTCAGCAGAAAACTCACTTCAAGTAGCTGTGAGTTGATGAAGCATTTGAGATTTTTAAGTGTTGGCTGAGCAATTACAGAAATTCGGTTCCTCAAGTTGTCAAACTTTGCTATGAAATTCCTCATAGGTTCATGAGGTTCCTTCTTCATCTATGTGAGCTAGGCCAGTAAAGCGTGTGCATTTTCTTGCAGGCTTGACCCTGGTTTCAAATTTAGCTTTGAGTGTGTCTCAGTCACTCACTAATCTGGCTTACAGATGGTAGAATTAGTTTGCAGTAGCACCTTGTAGTGTTTTCACGAAAACCCTGACTGCCACGTCCTCAAATTCCATGCCTATCACACCACAGGCTATGCTGAAAGCTATAATATGTTCATCAGGATGAACTCTCTCATCACCAAAGAATTTGGAAAAATTCTTTTTTGAGCTGCGTGGAAGTTCATGTAGGGGTGAAGTAAGATTTAGTGGACCAAAAGAGTTACCCTAGGGGCCTTGAACTGCCATGATTGGATTATGAAAAAGGGGGACAACAAATTTGGGTGGAGTATGTATAGATAAAGCTCTGATAACAACAAAAAAAGCTCTGCCTTGGGTTGGTGTCCTGGTATGGGTAGGAGGAACACTCCTGGATCGTTGAACTTGAAGTTGGGGAGGGAACAAATCAGAATTGCCCTTCTGCACAAATTCAAAAATAAGGTCAACAACACCTTGGGCTCTCTGACTTTTGATATAGCATGGAGTTGCTAGATTGCAGGATAAAAATGGGAAGGGACTGGTCTTGCTTCAGCTTGAAACTTGAAGCTTCAAACTGCGTGCTCTTCCCTAACGGAGTCGTAAAAAAGTTGTTAGGTGAATATTTTGTCAACCAACTAATTGGTGAGAAAAATAGGTCTTATCAATTACAACAAGAGAGATTGGTCAGCCAAATGTGCAGGTTTACTACATCAAGAGGGGACAAATCTCTCCTCTCATCAAGGAGAGGTTCCTTGTAAATATGAGGAACTATATACTATATATATAAGAAAAAAGTAACACTCAGGGGTAGGATAACACCATCCATCTCTATTTTTTTAGAGATAATGTTCACAAATAAAGAAGAGAATCTTAGTGAAAACACTGAAGGCACTTCTCTTCTTTCAGAAGTGATCTTGCAATAAACAACAAGAGTTCTTTCAGGTAGTGACAAGTAACTGGTAACAAGGTACAATAACCAATAGAATAAAGTGTAGCATAAAGTCTATACTTCAGCTGCCCAAAGAGTGAGATATGAAGAACAATGAGGGCACAAAGTCATCCCAAGGTCCTTTACACATAAAAATAGAAAACAATTAAAAACATTAAAGGCAACTGTAGGCAGCACAACGTCTTCCCACAGTGGGCTTCAGGACACCTTCTTGATTACTTCCACTAGTTTTGCTTATTTCTTTAAAATAGACAAGAACACATTCAAAAAATAGACATAAGAACAATCCCCTAAATGACACAAGCTATAACAGCATAAAGTCTGAAAATAACTTGCTTTCTCATTCAAACAAAGAAATATGATGAACAATTTGAGCTCAAAGTCTCAGTAATCGCCTCTCAATTTTGGTAGAGTTTTTTGCTTCTATAACCAAAAAGATCTCTCTTGCACAAAGTAAGAGCATATAATATTTAGTAGCCAATAAAGGCTTGACGCTCTATTTCATGGAGTGGCCCATGTTGCATTCAATGCCTTGAATGTATTTTCAGTTTTGTCAAGGGACCATGCTGGAACAAGATAACTGCCTTAACTATGGCATGTCAATTCATCTCAAATGTCTTCTCCTGGGCCTAGGTCATCTGGTATGTCCCCTGATGTTTGCGCAGCTGTCCACCTCACCCTTACTCCAAGGGAGAAAGGTAGCTGCGCCTTTAATATTTGCAAGCCAAAATATCTGCTTGGTGGATTGTTCCACCTACTGGAGTAACTTCTGCACAGATATTTTTGGCTTTTCTCTCTTTGTCTCTTCCTAGTGTTTGAGCTCTCGGGGCTAAATTCCCAGCTTTGCTGGCTCTTTTGGCTCTCTCCTTGGTGGTTTTTCCTTTTGGCCTTGGCCTTAAGGCCTTTGAATGCATCTGGGTCCGCGATTAAGCCTGCAAAGATCAACAGTTATTTCATTGCCACAAATTTGACGTCTTTGGGTCCATCATCATTTAAAAGCTAACGACTAGTTGGTTGTCCTGAATTTGACGGCTGCGGGCCCATCATCCTCAGCAATTCCTTCGTGTCTTTCCCGCTTGCTTTGGCCGCTTTCTGTCAGGCTTTATCCTTTTTATTGTGTCTTTATATTGGGAGTGCTCCGTCTTTAACATCTGTCACAGCCCGCTGCTTTGAAACTTTATCAACTTACAAAAAATGGGACCCACAACACTTTTTGCCCGAGCAACTTCAAAAGAGGAACGGGGATAGATGGCACTTTCTATTGATCTTAACAAGTGACACGTGGCATTTCCCACTGTGAAACAGGCGAGGACACTTGGCAGCATCCACTTAACTTATAAAAGCTTTAGATACATTTTGAGAGTCTTGCGAAAGATGACACATGGCGGCTTCTGCTAAGCTTTAGAAACACTATAAAAACATTTGGGACTCATTTGGATTCACACGGACGATAACACTTGGCACATTTCGCTTAATTTAGCAAATCACTCGGGGCCCACCACAGTCCTTACTCAATAATGAAATAAAAGGAATAAACTGCAGATGTTGACACTTGGCGGCTTCCACCGAGCTTTACAAGGGACACATGGTGACTTCCGTTGCATTTAGAAAAACATATTAAAACTTTTTGCAGTTGTCACTTGGAGCCCTCCACGGAACTATGAGAGAAGCTTATTGAAAGAAGATTTGAAACTTATAAGAAACTTGAAACGTGGATGTAAACACTTGTTGCACTCCGCTGAGTTATAACAGGACACGTGGTACGTTCCACTGCGTATAAAAACAAAATATAATGTGTCCCAATAGATGACACTTGGCAGCTTCTGCTCAACTTTGAGACTTAGACAAAACTTTAGGCAAAATGAAAAACCCACGCAAAATGAAAAACCCGCGCCCTGTGTCATCACCCTTACTGCCTTAAAACTGAAACACGCAGGGACAAAACTTGGAGTGCACAACTGAAAATCAAAATAAAATGTAGAGTATTTTACTCTACAAAGGGAAAAGATAATTTTTTTGGCTTGTAGGACCAAAAATAGTTCATGTGTTGTCCCAAAAATGAGTGACAGACTTTGGGAACAACATCACTAATGGAGCTATTAAAAATATTACAAGACTAACAAACACAACAAATCCAACAAGAACCAATGACACAACAAGCTTTGCAAGGCTCCCTAAGGCATCGAATGCTACATATTTAGTCCACTCTAGGGGCATAAACTTCATCAAAGCAGTGATATGACTAAGGTAGTTAACAAGTGACTATGACACCACCACCTCCACCACCACAATATATTATACCAGGCTTCTACAATTTTCTAATATTTTGGGCCATTGTAAGTTTTTAAGGAGCACATTTTGAAGAAGTCTTTCTAAGCAGGGGCAAGAAGGTTGAAAACCCATATAGGGTGGCCTCTTGGTTATCTCAACCTATTGAAAACTTGTAAAGGGTAGTAGTTTGGTATGCTATTTAGTTAAAAACCTGAAAGTGCGGCTAAGTAATACACATGAAGTGAAAACCAATAAATGAAACTTCTTACGAAACTATGACCAAAGCTTTGAAATAAGGCCTGAACATAGAATTTGCATGAAGATCATTTAGTGTTCAAGCATGATGAGGGCCAATGCACTTTGACTATGAATTTTGTTTCAAGATGAAAAAACTATTTAAGTCTAGGAAAGTGTTAGTAGGGGACTGCAAATGATAGTTCACGATCCTTTTGTATAGTTGTAGATGTGAAAAATGCATATTTTGTAATCATTCACATAAATGGGTAATGGAAATGGAATGTTGAATGTTACTTAAGATCAAAAAGATGAATAAATGAAGAGACAAGAAGTTGAATAGTCATGTAAACTCTATAAGTAGTGAATAATCACAATTGGTAAAGTTGGCTTCTTTTTACTTTGATTGTTATTCATAGGTTAAACAAGTTTATTTGTACTTTTTCTGTATGATTTATCCCTATTCATATACATTGGTAAATTATATATCTAAATGATAGTTTACAAGTTTTCTATTTCTTTATGTGGATTTTAACAAGTATATTTGTATTTCACATCTCAATTGAACTCGACATCCTAAGAAATCCATATAATGCATATTGTTTATAATTAAACTTTTATCATAAGAAGTCTACCATGTGAATATGAGTGTTATCCACTTATACCTTACGAATTTGTATGGATTCAAATAGACTACAAAAGTAACATGTCTTGACGTGGTTTTCCAAGGACCATTGCTAACATGGAATCAAGGTAATAAACTATCTTGATGGTGTAACAAAAAAAATAATTTTGTAAGAAGCCAAAAATATGAAAATAAACTTGCAAGGTGAGTTACAAGTTGTGCTAGACATTAACTCAAAAATAGAAAAAGTTGGTGAAGAGAGCCTAGTTCCAAGGAAGTTGAAGAACTTATAGAGATCTTTGGTATCTTAAACACTGAAGGGGTCATACCACTCCTTAAAACATGGCTTGTGAAAAATGTTGCAAGCACAGAAGGAGGACAAGAAAGAAGGAGATAAGGATGGCATGGAAGGTCAACTATGAACATGATATATTGATAGATGACACCATTGATGGGTGGTCGGTATGTGATTTTATCATTGACACTATGGCCAGAGTGAACATACTCAGGAAGGATTCTGAGAGAAGGATGGGGTGTTAAGATTTAAAACTTTATCCACATGTATTATTCATCAAAAATAAATCATGTGTGTAACCCATTGGGATTTTGTGAAATATATTTGTAGACATTATGGATGTAAATTTTAGCTCAAATTTTGAGATTATTAAACTAGTAGAATTAGGTAACTACCCAACTTTACTTGGAAGGTCATGATGCTATGAAATAATGAATAAATGCACTTCAAAAAGAGTTACACGAGCTTTGAGAATAGAGAACATTAAGTGTTCATCCCACTATATAATAAGGAAGGACTTGTGTATTTTTAAAGTGTTAATGTAGAGGAAATAAACAATATACACAACATAAATACATAGGGGAAGGAATATTTGAATGTAAGGGATGATGGGGTGTTAATTTATAAAATTTGAATGTTAGCTTTAAATACTACAAGTCATGCTTGTGAAAGGTGGGTGCAAGAGGCTTGTGAGGTGAGTAGGAGGAAGTGTGCAAAGGTATCGACAAGACTAGTTGGATCCCTTAGGCACATATCTATATACCTTACAACCCATATGATTAAAATCAAGTAGGGACTCAACACACATGTTTGGGTACTTTGAGCCACCCAAACAATAAAGAGAGTTCTTTGGATAAGTAAAGGGAAATAAAAAATGTTACAAAGGTATGATGGTTCTACTTGGGAAATAACATATGTGAGTGATATTGAAACATGTTTACCTGGTAAGTGTAGTTTTTTTCTTTCTTCCAGTTTTACCTAAATGGTTGTTAGTCAACTTGCTTATGGTTGTTAAGGTCATTAGACAAAATACACTTTATGTATTTTTTAATTGTGAGTTGAGTTGTTAATTATATGGTGACTTAATATCTCACAATATAATGTACCTCATATATACTTTTTGAGTAATCAACTAATGGACATCAATGAAGCTCACCTTTGCTTTGCATCTTGCTCTCACCTACTCCTAGGGTTTTTGTGTAATTTGTAACATTTAAAGATCTTAAATTAATATGACATGGTATCATAGCTTTGATCTGATGGTCTTTATATCATTTCAAAATCTTTGATGAGATCCTTTACATGCATGCATTCCTGGTAGCTTTATTGATTTTTTGATTTTCATAGGTTTGGTGGGATTTCATAAAAATCCATGCAAACTATATATTCAGAGTCTCCTGTGTCAGGATCTTGCTCCACCAATTAGAGCACATATGATTACTTCTTGTATTAGCAACTAAACACGAAATTTAACCAGAAGTAACAAGTAACTAGAAATATGAAACAACACAGGAATATGAGAGAGAATACACAATTGTATTAATAATCACTCAGAAAAAAATATAATAAAGAAGATGCCACTTCTTCTTCCACCTCAAAGGCTCGCCACACCTCAAGACCTTCTTCCCTCTCTCGGTCACAACAATCAACTCCAATACATAATTGATGTTCACCTCCACCAGTCAGTAACACGCTGCCAGTACACCAAGCACACAACCGTACTCCAAGTAGATCTCTTGCTCTCTACTGCTACCTGCAAATCACTAGACCTTACTCACCATTGTAGATCTCCAAAAGAAGCCATGCACACCTGCTGACCAAGATCATACATATATGAAGAACCCTTCTGATTCTCCAAACTAGCACCCACACTTGGTACTGTGGCATTAGGAGGAACACACCATTACTCTCCTCTCTCTGAAGGAGCTTATTTGCTCTCTTACTCTCTAGCACTCTAATTTACAATACAACTCATGAGTCTATATATAGATCTCATGCTTACAATAATTAGACTATCTTAATTACAATAATTAGATGCACAACTCAAGACTACAACTAGCTTTTAACATGCAAACTAACAGTCCAAAAATAGACTCTCCGGATCAACATGCAAACTGCATGTTCACGTACAGGTTGTCGACGTCGTCACCTTCCTGACCGATGTCAGTCGACTGGTAACCGATGTCGGTTGCTTTTTCACTGCTATTTGACCGAGGTCGGTTGATCAGACCGATGTCGGTTGCCCTGCAACTCATTCTGCAACTCTTCGCAACCTCCGTAACCTCCGTAACTCTGCCTGTTTGCATCCTGATGAAGCTTTTAGCTCCACAACTTAACAATTTCTCACTTGGAGATAAACAACTGCACCTGTACCTATACCTGTACACCGTCTAAATTATTCCCTGGCTTGTATCCTTCTTCAAGATCAATCTTAAAGACCAACCACCACACAACCTATGATGCTACACCTGTCATCCAAGTAACCTGCCACATTCGAATCTACAACTCCATGTAGTGAAGACCTTGACCCTGCATAACATGTTAACCTGCTACTAGTCCTTCTCAGATACCTGAGAATCCACTGAACTGCCCTCCAGTACTCCTTCCCCGAATTGGCTCCATACTTTCTGACAACTCCCACTGCTTGGAAAAACTTAGGCCTACACTAGACCTCATGTGATTTCGAACACTTGTTCTAAGCTCTGCTTGAACTGTCCAGCCCTTGGTGTGCTTTCCGATTCTACATCCTACATCTTGAACCCCGCCAACACCGTCTTCACATCAGCTCCCACTAGAGACAAAATCTCCATGTCTCTTATGCCAAAGAATTTTGCTGCTCCAAATTCTTCCTGACATGCCTCTGAACTAACCTTACCCTTAGCTCAGCAAATCCCTATATGTACAAATCTAATAGCAAATCACCCACATACAGTAACTGGATAATGTCGCGACTCATCATCCACCTGGTAAGACAAACATAACAGTTACACTGATATTGACTGAAGCCATGCTTAGTCATCCATCTGTCAAACCCTGTACCACTGTCTTGCAGCTACCTCAAGACCATATGCCTTGGCCTTCCGTCTCACGTATCCATCCACTCTCTTCTTTAACTTGAGAATCTGTCTCTCATCAAGTGCTTTCTTCCAGCTGACAACTCCACCAACAAATACCTGTTTGGTTCTTCTCCAAGGACTCACACTCCTCATCCATGCCAAGCTCCTATTGTATCTGGATTCTACCTGCATTGCTTCTTTCATCTTCCTAGTTCTTGACCATCAGTAAACAATATAAAGAAGGTGAACAACGAATATGAGGTCCACTTACCCTTTCAATCCTCAATATGAGCGTTTGAGACCTTTTGATAGCTTGTTGTCTGCCCACCATCCGTTTCAATGACTGATCTCGGCCATCTCCCAGTCTGCATCCGACCGATGTCGGTTCCCTGCATTGACCCTGACTATCGACGTCGTTTCCCTTGTCGACGCCGGTATCCTTTCTGCCGACGTCAGTTCCTGCATGACCAACGTCGGTCTTTCTGTTGTCGACATCGGTTACTGTCTGACTGATGCCGGTACCTTTGTTCGCCTGTGAGTGATAACTTTTTATCCGCGAGCTCCTTTTGGGTCAAAACCCTATTCAAATCAACACATCCCTGCTCAGAATAATTTAGTCTCCTCCGCTGATCTTTGTCTGCCATCTCTTTTATGAACACCAAGGCTTTCCAGTTCTTAAGTTTGTCAAAAACATCTCTCTTTCGCTTAAGAATATTCCCCTTCTACATATGTGACCAAGCCTACAAAGCCACATCTCTGCAACAGAAGGTGAATCAGTAATATAAGTAGATAGATAAATGATACCTATTTTCTTACCACCATCTAATTCAAGTGCATCCGCTGTGAGAGTTACAGTGCATCTCCCATCACCCAACTTTCCTAAAGAAATTAGACTCATCTCCAAGACTAGGCCTTGCATGACCTCATTCAACACCTGTGTGTCATCCGTCTGCAATTTCAGCTTCACTTCCCCTTTGCCAATAATCTGACAAGGCTCACCAACCTCTAAATAAATCTCTCTAAAGTCTCCCTGGACATATTCTTAAAAAGATGCTCTATTTCGGGTTGCATGAAAAGAGGCAAAAAAATCTGTAAAAAAAGATTCTACTTTATCTAGAGCAACCTGCGCAACATCACCTGCAACATCTACTTCTACACGCTGATCTTCTACGGACCAACAATCTCCTTTTTCCTGCTCTTTCTTTCCATCAATCAGAGCATTCGTGCTATTCAATTTCTCCATTCGTAGCTTACTTTTTTCTGCCATTGCTATACTCCCACTCAATCTGAAACCCCTGTGAGTGACCTGTAATCAACAAACACTATCAGATTTGAAACCCCCTGTTAGTCAACTCAATCAAAAACTCTGATACCACTTGTTGGTATCAGCTCTTGAACCTACAACCAAGCTCTGATACTACTTGTCAGGGTCTTGCTCCACCAATTAGAGCACATATGATTACTTCTTGTATTAGCAACTAAACACGGAATTTAACCAGAAGTAACAAGTAACTAGAAATATGAAACAACACAGGAATATGAGAGACAATACACAATTGTATTAATAATCACTCAGAAGAAAATATAATAAAGAAGATGCCACTTCTTCCACCTCAAAGGCTCGCCACACCTTAAGACCTTCTTCCCTCTCTCTTTCGGTTACAACAATCAACTCCAATACAGAATTGATGTTCACCTCTACCAGTCAGTAACACGTTGCCAGTACACCAAGCACACAACCGTACTCCAAGTAGATCTCTTGCTCTCTGTGCTACCTGCAAATCACTAGACCTTACTCACCATTGTAGATCTCTAAAAGAAGTCATACACACCTGCTGACCAAGATCATACATATACGAAGAACCCTTCTGATTCTTCAAACCAGCACCCACACTTGGTACTGTGGCACTAGGAGAAACACACCATTACTCTCCTCTCTCTGAAGGAGCTTATTTGCTCTCTTACTCTCTAGCACTCTAATTTACAATACAACCCATGAGTCTATATATAGATCTCATGCTTACAATAATTAGACTATCTTAATTACAATAATTAGACGCACAACTCAAGACTACAACTAGCCTTTAACATGCAAACTAACAGTCCAAAAATAGACTCTCCGGATCAACATGCAAACTGCATGTTCACGTACAGGCTGTCGACGTCAGCACCTTCCTGACCGATGTCGACCGACTGGTAACCGACGTCGATTGCTTTTTCACTGCTGTCTGACCGACATCGATTGATCAAACCGACGTCGGTTGCCCTGCAACTCATTCTGCTACTCTCTGCAACCTCCGTAACCTCCGTGACTCCTCCTGTTTGCATCTTGGTGAAGATTTTAGCTCCACAACCTAACATCCTCTTGAAAAATAAACAATGCCATCAGATCCAGAAGGCATTAAAACCCTAATATTGACTGTACACTTGACCTAGATCTGTGATAGTGATTTTTGGCCATTTTTGAAGGGTATCGAGTTATTTCACGCATTTTTGTACAACAAGATTCTCAAATCAGGGAAATATTTCTAGTTTTTTTAGGTTTTTTGATTTTTCAAATAGGTTCTTACTATATTTTATAAAAGTCTTACCAAATTTGTAGATCTGGGTGATTTTCCAACTCAGTAGAGGTTTTCACCCCTATAGACACCTTGGTAGGTTTTCACCCTTCGACAAAAATTTGACCCTTGCCTGCATGATCATCAAGTCCCGTCACCCCTGCCTGCATGATCATCGGGACCTGTGACCCCTAATTACACCAGTGTCAAGGCTTGCAACCCATGCTCGCACCTCTACCAGGTTTTGACTCTCTTGTAAACACTACTGTTAGGTTCTAACACCCTTACCTACACCTCTGTCAGGATCTACAGACCCTACCAACAAATTTTTTGAGTTCTGCAAACCTTGATTGTAGACTTGTCGGGTTCTGACCCTCTTACAAGCACTACTAATGGGTTTCAACTGATGTAGTAGTCCTATCAGTTTTCATCGACCTTGGTAGTAGGCTTATCAGACTCTATCCCCTGCAGAAACACACTTGAAACTCTGCTAGCATTCTCTTACACCATGTGATGTGTGTGCAACCATCAAATTTAACACCGTGTTTTGTGACACTATTCATTTCAAAATAGATACATTTTTTGGATGATGTCACTCTCACATCAATCACATCAATCAAAAGTGGGAGGGGAAGCACACTCACAATTAGCCTTAGCCCCTCGGTCATATGGGGTGGTCACATGAGATAGACACTTAGTTTAGCCCTTAACTCTTGGTCATATAGAAATTCAACTCATGGTCAATTCCAACCCAAAAATACTTAACTCTTACTCCATGGAGGCATAATTTTTCTCTAGAAAATTGTTCTCCAAAAATTTTAAAGCTTTTTTAAGGAAGTTGATCAAAAATATTTTTCCATTGATTTATACACAAATTTTTCACACAAGCTAAGATTTTCAAACTATAACTTTTGATCGATAACGTGGATTTGAGTGTCTTCTTCAAAATTGCTTATTTTTTTAAGGCTCTATGCATGGGTTATATTTTTGGGCCTTCTATAACCATCTATTATTTCACATGTACTTCTTTAATGCATTATCGATAGAGCTCGACATCCCTCCAATTCTTTCATACTTACAATTATTTAAAACACATTTTTGGTTGTGTTCGATGTTTATACAAGCATACGTGTATTTATAACCTAAGGAGAGGTCACTCTGATAGCTCTAAGGGGTATTATGTGGTGCTATGTATTCTTAGGTGTCTCTTCTGCACATTCTTATTTTTTTCCATTGTGTTGATTCCTACACTTATTGCTCATTTAGATGCATTTTTAGTTTTGCCCAATGTCTTCTTCATGAACGTGCATTGTTCTTGTAACTAGGGCTCAATTTAATTATTTTTTGAAGTCTTGCACTTATTTTGTGTCTTCTCTCAGTCATGTCGACTTGACTTGATAATTTTACACTAGTGGTTTTTCTTGGAAAAAAAAGCTATGCTTCTTGGCATGCTTATATGGAACACTTGTTCACAAGAAAGAATTGTATTCCGTTTCTATATGGATAGTTTTTTTTTCCATTTTTCTTGTTCGGTTCAATAAGTGGGTTAATACTTGACAAAGTTTTTGGTACCTTAATGTTATATGTTCCACATGGATCTTCATTGCCATGTGGAACATAGAGCGTGTCCCTGTGCTATTTATAACATTTTTCATTCTCTTTTCAAAGATTCTGTTGAGATTTACAATACATTTTATCATTTCTTTAAAGACTATTGTACTCTTTCCTCCTACTCATTTTTCTTGTGACGACACATCCATTGTAGACTATGCTCTTCTTTTTGTCGAGCCACCACTACAAGATGAGATTCTATCTAACCTTAACTATCCCATTATAGATTCTATATACAATTTTTTTTAAAACTTTATCAATTACTGATGCTTTTTATCTTGAAAAAACTCATTAAATCTCAATCTCTTTGAGTACACACCCTAAGGGGTGCACTAGGAAAGGGGTGGGCAGGCCATTGGTGATTCGTAGGATTGTTGTCTCTTATTACCATTCGTTATCAATCCAACTAGATCTTAAAAATATTTTCCTAAATTTTGTCTCCTATTTTGCACCCTCCTCTAGTCATTTACTACCTTCATTATCCCTTTCCTAGCCTAAAACCCCCTTTTGATAGTTTACATTACATAGTCAGCCACATCGATCTTGTATTCATAGTGACAAAACTCATTAGGGTCTAGGTTGGCTCTTGGCCGACCTAGTCCATGACTTAGTTTGTTTTTTGTCAATTAAGATATTAGGTTGACTGGGTCAACCTAAACTTTCATAAGGGTTTAGAGTTATATTTGCCTATATAAACACATTCATTTCATCATTCCTAGAGAGACAACAAGAGTTAATTATTCATTTGCACTTCTTTATAATATGCTCTTCCACCATTCTACTTGAGGAGTCTTAGTTTAGGGTTTCTGCTTGGAGAAGAATCTTGTCTTGTGGAGAAGTCTTGGATGCTTTGGCATTTCTTAATGATCCTTAAAAACTATAATAACCTCTTACGGAACACCTTTGGCCAAGGCAGAGATTGAGTCTCGATGGGTTCATTTTCAAGGTAAATATCTCTAACTTTGCTCCTCTCTTTAGTAGATAGAAGTAGAATAAGTAATGGCTTTTAAATATATTGCTATCTTCATGCATTAGAGTTTTACCTACACAACTTAAATAGGATTCTCTTATGTATGTTTACTTTTCATGTTTATTACCCTCATTTTATGCCACAAGCTTTGGTGAGCACTAGATTAAACTTTGATTTATTTGTTGTTAGTTTAGTGAATATGAAAACATCGGGTTTGGTCAGGGTTACTGCGTAATTTTACTTGATTGGAGGCTTTGGAGCCTTCAATAGTGATATTATTTGTGGTAAGAGATCCCTTGGCTAGGTCTAGTAGATCCATATTGGTCATGACCTCAATTATTTAATGTATTTTCAATCGGAAGTGTAAATAAGATTTATCTTCTCTGAGCTAGGATTGATTTGTAGATCTATTGCATTTTTTATTGCATACATTCTAGTGAACTTGAAATGAATCTAATCCTTGCAAGTTTTCTTTCACTCTTTTGTTTCTATTATTTTTCTATATTTGTGATATTGTATCGAATTAGTCGGTATAGTTCTAAATTTATGTATGTAGGTTTAACACACAATCAGATCAAAATGACTGTTCTTTCTATGCAGATCTTCATTAGATATAGGTTATTGGATCAAACAGGTCGACACATTACTCTCTTTCAGTCCAAAATAAGAATACAAGGTTGAACATGTTGACTTAGTCTCTATGCAAGCATCCAGATTAACAAACTAGGTCGAACAGGTCAACTTAGTCTCTCAGTTAGCAACTAGATCAATAAACTAGGTCAAACAAGTCTACCTAGTCATATTATCTTTCATTAACACACATGGTTTTATAGAATTGGGCCGAACCAGTTAACTTAGTTTATAGAATTTGAAAGCAACATTCAAGGCACATCAACATAAAATTTGCAATCTTAATCATCTTCCAAACTACGCCACTTCAATACTTTATTTTAGTTCTATTTTTATGCAAACTAGCAATCTTCAAAATTACAACCCTACATCAAACTCAGTTGACGTGGTCGACTTAGTTCTTTAGCCTATTTTCTGTCTAAAATATTGAGTCAACTTGTTCGACTTAGTTCTTAAAGACTTGTTTCTACAAAATAGTAGCGACCCAGTCGACTTTGTTCTATACCATTTGCATACATTGTCTTCTGAACTGAATCTATACCATTCTAAAATTAAAAATTAACAACTATTTGATAGTAATTAATTTATATTTTCATTTTTAGTTGTTTGCATGCTTAGAGTAACTCACATAGTCTAAATAGGTAGTTTTTCAAATTACCGTTTAGTTACACTATTTTACTCTTTTTCACACACTACCAAATCACACAATATTCAAAAAATATTTAAACATTAATTTTCTTAAGACCTACCTACTTGGATTTCATCACCAAGGGGGAAGTCGACTTGGTTTTTTGGCCAAGTATAAATACATGGTTAATGGTATATATTCGCAAAGCACCCAACACCCTTATCACTGTAAGATTGTGAAGTGAGGGGGTAGGTCCCAATGTCAAGCCAATACCATTGCCAACATAAATCTTTTTCAACCTAAACATTTTGAAACCATCCATAGATTGCTATCTAGTTCTCTATTTTCAGCCAACTTTCCTATCACACTTAAAATAACACTTTCTAATAATTTAATAACACTTAGGATGACCACTTAGCATTTCTTTTTAGTTGACTGCTTGCTCTCTAATCATTATGTGTTGTATTATAAAAACTTGCATTGGTCAGTGTTAGTACATGTTTTTATGCTATGTGCTCTAATTGGATCACTCACATTGATCCAATTGTTTGTGTGTTTGCTTATATTTCTTACATAATTTATAATAAAAAAGTTTACCCTATTTCAAAACATTATCATTCTGGTTGATATAGTCTCTTACAGACTCTCTATTTCTCCCTGCCAGTAGCACACAATTGACCAACATGACTCTCTCTCTTATCTATCTATTTTGCCCTATGTTTAAGAGTACATAGTTGACCCAATCGACTCTGTACTCTTTCGAGCCTTTGTCCAACATTACACAATTGACCCAATCGACTCTATACTCTTCTGAGCCTTTGTCTAATAGTACATAGTCGACCTTGTATCTGATTGTTGCCATTGCTCTTCTCTTTGACCAATTTGGTTCTTTGTTTGCCTAACTTCCTTTTCTGATTGGCCAACTTAGTTCTTTGTCCTTGCCTTCTCTTTCTTATTTCTTAAAATTCTGTTCATTTCCTCAAAATATCATGAAATCTCTTATTAAAATCTTCTTAGACAACTTAAATCTATTTAGACACTATATGGGTATTTTTTCTTCCTTTCTTTACCTTCCAAGAGAACCCTCCCTCTTGAAACACCTCTTCCCCTCCATCTATGGATTGTAACATGGTCCAAATCACACCTTAAGATGAAGCAGGTGGATCTGATCATTTTTGTACCTATCAAGATAATTCTCATCTATAAACTTCTCAACACAATGTGGGAGCAATTGACACAAGTCTTTTAAACAATCCCATTGGTAATCCTCCTCCCAATAACCCTCTCCTTAATACCAATTCAGAGATAATAAATTAACATAATGCAAACTTCTAACACCTCTCAAATGATGCAATTACAACATCATTTGATCAATATGGTTAATTAACCTCCGATTCTAATTCCTCAAACTAATCCAAAATATATTCCTCCACCTCTTAGAGATGCCTTAGGAAATGTTATTCCTCAACCTATCATAAATAGCAAAATGCTTCAAAATATCCAAAATGAGCCTTCAACTCCTTTCATCATTTCCATAGATGTTAGTAATATATCTCTAACTATCAAGTATTATGGGACTAAAGACCTTACATCCTTTATTAAAGCATTTGACAATATTTATAAAGAGTGGATCCAAACTAATACTTTCACCACAACTGAACTTCTAGTTAAAACCTACACTGGTGATATATTAGAATGGCACAACCAACTTTCCAAACATTTTATTTGGCAAATTGAGGATTCAGTCAATCTTTTAGTTAAAGAATTTCAACACAATGACCTTCCTAAAAATTGTCTTAGTCATTTCATCAATGTTAAGCAATCTCCCACCAAATCAACTCATGATTTTATCAAACGATGAAAATCTCTGGCCCATAAGGCTGACTATAACATGACAGATGACAATTTGTTCAAACTCTTTATAACCGCTTTAACTCTGCTTCAATATAAGGTTTGAATTTTCACACCTCAAATGCTTAGCGAATCTCTTGACAAAGCCAAATGTCAAGAATTCTTCATGAAACAGTTCAAACCTAATACCAAATTCCTTAAGGGATCTTTTCAAACTTCTACTAATTCTATCATTGGCAATATTCTTCAAACCAAACCAGAAGTTGCCAAAGCTGACAATCGCCCATCTTCTCACATATCACTAATTGTGCAATAAATGAAATAATTCTTAGTGCCCTCTAAACCTTTTGATTATCCTAATAATCCTCATAAATGGTATGACCCTAATCAATTTTGTTGGTTTCATGTCGACATTGGTCATTCCCATAAAACTTGTCGATGGCTTACTAAATTTGCTGTCTTTTATATACTTGATGATTCCTTCAATCACGAAGCCATGATCCAACTCCGTCGTCAAGAGTAAAACATTGCTCCTCAATAATTGCAAGCTCCCAAAACTTTTTCTTCTAATAACTAGAAATATTTTCTCACATCTACTAATCAATAAAATACCAAGGATGTTTGTGCTATTGATGCTGACTATAACCAATATTACAATAATTATTAATATGCTAACACAGCTAAGGTCAACTATCATTACAAATCGACACACAAAGATCCTATCACTAAACCTAAGAAACCATCTTTGGAAGAACAACTTCTTAAATATACTACAACCACTCATGGAGCTTTGGAAGCTAATGAGGAACCCTCTCCTTCTTCTGAACCCCCAACCACTTTCATTCCTTCAAAATCTACCTTACCTTCTAAACCTTGCACTTGTTCTTCTAAATTCATTGGAACTTCCTCGAAGAACTTAACTCCATGCCTTGAAAGATTCCTCTTATGGAGTTGTTAAGCATGAAATACACTGAGAGGGGGGTGAATCAATATATTATATATCTTTTTACTTAATCAAATTCTTTTTCTTTAACCACTTAACCACATATTCAAGAAATACAATAAAATTGAAACAATAATATGCACCACACAAGAGAGAGAAATACACTAAATTTTTACATGGAAATTCAAAGCAAAAAAAACTACAGAAAACAATCTCAAGTATATGAATGAGCACCAACTTGCAGGAGCACTAACCCCTTTATTGAGCACTAACACATCAACTATTTGTAAGCACCAACCCTCAAGAGCACCAACCCCTTGTAAAGATTTGTGAGAACCAACCCACAGGAACATCAACCCCTCTTATGTATAAAACACAATTATCTCTCAAATGTTGCTTACTCAACAAATGATAGAACTCTACAATATCTCTTACTTCTCTCATTGAAAATAAATACAAACCATGCACTCTCTTGCGTATTGAAAATGATTTCTCAAGCCTTTATTTATAGCTTTCTAAATAACTTTTGGCATTCACTCTTTGTGACCCTTCAATTTTCATGAAAAATGATGCCAAACTTGCATGACCCTTCGTATCCTTGTATTTAAAAAGTCATAACATGACCCTTCATAAACAAATACATCATTTCCTCTTTTGTCTTTATCTTGGTGATTTTTCGTATTCTTCAAAGTGTCACTTCATAGAAAAATACGTCATACTCTCTTTTATCTTCACATAGTGACTCTTGAAATTCCTCAAAATGACTCTTCATGAAAAATGCATTTCATTCCTCTTTTGTCTTTACTCCATGATTTTTTGACTTTTCCATGGGCCCTCTTTTGACTTATATACATCTAAAAATATATTCATTAATATTAAATAAATATTAACATGCATTAGTCAAGATATGAATAATAAAAATATCATTAAATACAATGGAGCCTTCATCACCAATGCTAGACCTTTGACATTAATGATAATATTTCCAACAATTTCCCCCTTTGTCATTGATGACAACCTCAAATTGAAACTAACACATCTGAAAACTTGCACATATTGTTAAAGTGTGGAGCTAAAAACTTCACCAGATGAGCGGATGTTGAAGTTGCTAGATTCACACAGTCACCGACGATGGTAAGGAGTCGATCAGTAGCTGTCGACGTCGGTTATAATCGACCGACGTCGATCATGTGCAGGCAAACAGGGACCGATGTCGGTCACCCGTGCATCCAAAAAGTCTATTTTCGTGGATGAAACAGATTGTTTGCATGATAAGTTTAGCTGTTAGTTGTAAGTCTGCGTTTCTATTTTTGGCAAGACTATTTTAAGCCTTTGATTAGGAGGTGTATCTAATGGTTGTTAATGCATTGCTCATGATCCCTAATATTATATAATAGGGATAGATCTTCATAGCTTGTGTACTTGTAAAAGTGTGTAAGAAAGAATAGTACAAGATATATTGTATATGCGTGTATCAATCCAGGTTGTTGGAATTGATTGTAAACTCTTGAGGGAAAGAGATTTGTACATCTGAGAGGTGTGAGAAAAAAATATGATTTTTCTTTATTGTATTTTTTTTTGGAAGAGTTTAATACAAGTTTTCAGGGTGGTTTCTTATATTTCTTATTCTTTGCTATTTTTTATTCTAGTTGCTTTCAATTCTAGTTTAATTTCATGTTTAATTGCTTACATAATAGTAATCAAGTTTTTTGGTTGATCTCCAACAAATGGTATCAAATCTCAGATTGACTAACAGGGGTTTCAGATCTGGTTAGTGTTTGTTGATTACAGGGCACTCACAGGAGTTTTTATTTGAGTGAGAGAAGTAATGGGAGAAAAAAGTAAACTGAGAATGGAGAAGTTTAATGACAAGAATTACCAATTATGGAGAATGTAGATAGAGGATTATCTGTATCAAAAAGATCTGTACTTACCATTGGGTGGGGTTGATAGAAAGCCCACAGATATGGAAAATAAAGAATGAAAAGTTCTTGATAGAAAGGCTCTTGGATCTATAAGATTGAGTCTGGGATCTACTGTGATTTCTAACTTGTCACAGGCAAAGACAACGGTAGAGTTAATTGATACTTTAGCAAATTTATATGAAAATATTTTAGCTTCAAATAAAGTATATCTTATGAAGCAGTTTTTTAATTTACAAATGCAGGAAGGTGGATCTGTATCTAATCATCTAAATAATTTTCATAGAATTGTAAATCAATTAAATTCAGTCAAAATAATTTTTGATGATGAAATTAAAGCTCTTTCAATATTATATTTTTCGGCATAGTTTAGTAATGGCAGTTAGTAATACTACATCTGCTACAAATATCTTGAAAGTAGATGATGTTGTTAGTGTAATCCTGAATAAAGAGGCTCGCAAGAAAAGCACAGGGGAATCATCAGGTAATGCTTTAAGTTTTGAAAGCAGGGGGAGGAAAAGAGAGAAGAGAAAGCAAGGGAGATCAAGGTCTAAGTCAAAGATGAGCAATAAATCCAAATCTAGAAATAGAAAAAGAAAGATAACCTGTTGGAATTGTGGAAAGAGAGGACATGCAAAGAAAAATTACTGGTTGAAGGTTAATGAAGAGAATCAACATGAAGGTAATGAAGAAGTAAAAATTGCAGGTATTGTTGCACAAGATGCTCTTTCATTTTTTTTGCATAATAAAATAGAATCTTGGATTTTAGATTCTGAGGCCTCTTTCCATGCTACCCCAAATAGAGAATTTTTCAATGATTATGTCTAGGGAGATTTTGGAAAAAATTATTTAAGGGATGATGAGCCTTGTAAAATTGTTGGTAAAGGAAAAGTGCAGCTAAAATTGTAGAATGGCAACACATAAGTGTTGAAAGATGTCATGCATGTCCCAGCCCTGAAGCAAAATCTGATTTCTGTAGAAAAGTTAGGTGATGAGGGTTGTACAGTAACTCTTACAGCTGAATCTTGGAAGGTTACCAAGGGTGCACTTGTATTAGTCAGAGGTAAGAGAGTAGGTACTCTCTATTTATGTAATTATATTACTTATTATTCTCCTTCTATATTATCTACTTCAGATGTGGATGCAAAGTTGTGGCACCAGAGGCTTGGCCACATGAGTGAGAAGGGAATGACAATTTTTAAGTCAAAAAGTAAGCTTTCAGATTTGAAAAACATAGATCTGGATTTTTGTGAGCATTGTATTTTTTAAAAAAAGAGAGAGTGAGTTTTCTTAAAACTGAGTCAACAAAGAAGAAGCACAAGTTGGAGCTTGTTCACACAGACGTGTGGGGACCAGCTCAAGTTGATTCTATTGGAGGATCACAGTACTATGTTTTTTCATAGATGATGCTATAAAAAAGGTATGGGTCTATTGTATAAAGAAAAAAATTGATGTTTTTGACACTTTTAAGATGTGAAAAGCTTTAGTTGAGAATGAAATAGAAAAGAGATTGAAGTGCCTTAGATCTGACAATGGTGGTGAGTTCTACAGCTATAAGTTCAATTGGTATTGTTATATGCATAGAATATGCAGGCAAAAGATGATTCCAAGGACACCTCAGTAAAATAGAGTTGCTGAAAAGATGAACAGAACAATAATAGAGCGTGCACGGTGTATGAGGTTGCATGCTGGTTTGCCCTTAGAGTTTTGGGCAGAAGCTATGGATACTACAATTTATTTGATTAACAGAGGACCCTCTACAGCTCTGGATGGTGGAATTTCAGAAGAGGTATGGACAGGTAAAAAGGTAGATCTCTCATTTCTCAAAGTTTTGGTTGTGAAGCTTTTGTGCACGTTGATAAAGAAAATAGAAAGAAGCTGGATGATAAGTCTATGAGGTGCACATTTATTGGTTATGGCTCTGGAGATTTTGGATTCAAGTTTTGGAATCTAAGAACTAACAAGATAATTAGGAGCTGTGATGTTGTTTTCAATGAAAAAGTGATGTATAGTGATTAGCTCAAGAAGCTAAAGAATTCTGAGCAGGGCCATAAAGAATTAGACGAGGTGACGGTCCAAAATAAGCTCACAAAAAAGAATAATCACAAACAAGAAAACACAGAGACCGACGTCGGTCAGACAAGAACTGATGTCGGCAATACAGGAACCGATGTCGACCATACAATGACCAACGTTGGCCAGGAAAGAATCGATGTCACTGTCAGAAAATAAGTCTCAGACGCCCATCAGGAAGTCAGAAAGGGTAAGTAAACCTCTAATTTGATATTTTCTTTCATTATTCTATTTATTGCTTATTGATGGTGGAGACCCAGAGAGTTTTGATGAAGTAATACAGGGGGAATCTAAGAATCAGTGGGAGCTAGGCATGAATGAAGAGATTGATTTCTTGAAAGAGAACCAAACATAGGATTTGGTTGAGTTGCTAGCCAAAAAGAAGACACTGAAGAACAGATGGATCTACAGATTGAAAGAAGGTGAGAATGGACAGATGAGATATAAGGCCAGGTTGGTAGTGAAAGGATTTGCACAGAAACCAGGTATTGATTTTGGTAAATTTTTTTCTCCTATAGTTAAAATGACTTCTATTCAGACTGTATTGTCTTTAGTTGCTATTGAGGATTTTCATCTTGAGTAGCTTGATGTTAAGACATCATTTTTTCATGGAGATTTGAATGAAGAAATATATATGGATCAGTCGAAATGATTTGAGGTCAAAGGTAAGGAGAAGCTAGTGTGTAGATTGAAGAAAAACTTGTATGATCTCAAGCAAGCTCCTAGAGAGTGGTATTTGAGATTTGATAGGTTTATGACTGAGCATGGCTACATTAGATGTCAATCTGACCATTGTGTATATTTTAAGAGACTGGATAATGGTAGATATATTATTCTTTTGTTGTATGTAGATGATATGCTGGTTGCAGGATCACACATGCAGGATATCTCTGAGCTTAAAGTGAAATTAACTCACACATTTGCCACGAAAGATTTGAGAGCAACAAAGAAAATCCTTGGCATGAGTATTAAGGGAGACAAAAAAAATCACAGGTTGATTTTGTCTCAAGAGGATTATGTAAACAAAGTGTTGAAATGGTTCAATATGCAGGATGCAAAACCGGTAAGCACACCTATAGCTGGACACTTCAAGTTGAGTAAAGATCAGTGTCTTAATTCACATGATGAGGTAGAGTATATGAGTAGAGTTTCATATGCTTTCATAGTTGGGAGTTTAATGTATGCAATGATATGTACTAGACCAGATATTGCCCAAGCAATGGGAGTTGTTAGTAAGTATATGGCCAATCCAGGGAACACTAGAAAGCAGTTCAGTGGATTCTCAGATATCTGAGAGAGACCAACAGTAGACATTTGTGCTATGGAGGTTCAAACACCTCTCTACATAGTTATGTAGATTCAGATATGGCAAGTGATTTGGATGGCAGGAGAAGCACCACATGATATGTTTTCACTGTTGATGGAACGGTGGTTAGCTGGATTTCAAAGTTGTAGAAGGTTGTTGCTTTGTCAATTACAAAAACATAATATATTGCAGTCAAAGAGGCTAGCAAAGAAATGATATGGATGACACGGTTCATGGAAGAGTTGGGAAAAGAGCAAGAGAGTTGTAAATTATACAGTGATACTCAGAGTGTAATTCATTTGGCTAAGAATTCAACCTTTCATTCAAGAATCAAACATAGATAGCTAAGGTACCACTTCATTAGACAGGTATTGGAGGATGGTGAGTTGAAGCTGGAGAAGATCCATACAGATAAGAATCCTGCTGATATGTTAACCAAGCCGGTAATAAAGGAGAAGTTGAATCTTCATTCAACTTTTATTGGTCTTCATGATTGAGTTTGAAAATGGAGAAGCTAGAAGATGTTGCTGTACAGGTACTGGTGCAGATGTTTATTTCCAAGTGAGAGATTGTTAAGGTGTGGAGCTAAAAACTTCACCAGATGAGCAGATGTTGAAGTCGCTGGATTCACACAGTTGCCGACGACGGCAAGGAGTCAACCAGTAGTTGCCGACGTCGATTATAATCGGCCGATGTCAGTCATGTGCAGGCAAATAGGGACCGACATCGGTCACCTATGCGTCTAAAAATTCTATTTTCGTAGATGGAACAGATTGTTTGCATGATAAGTTTAGCTGTTAGTTGTAAGTCCACATTTTTATTTTTGGCAGGACTGTTTTAAGCCTTTAATTAGGAGGTGTATCTAATGGTTGTTAATGCATTGCTCATGATCCCTAATCTTATATAATAGGGATAGATCTTCATATCTTGTGTACTTGTAAAAGTGTGTAAGAAAGAACAGTATAAGACATATTGTATATGTGTGTATCAATCCAGGTTGTTGGAATTAATTGTAAACTCTTGAGGGAAAGAGATCTGTACATCTGAGAGGTGTGAGAAGAAAGTGTGATTTTTCTTCATTGTATTTCCTTCTGAAAGAGTTTAATACAAATTTTTAAGGTGGTTTCTTGTATCTCTTATTTTTTGCTATTTCTGATTCTAGTTGCTTTCAATTCTAGTTTAATTCTGTGTTTAATTGCTTACATAATAGTAATCAAGTTTGTTGGTTGATCTCCAACACATATTATCATCTGAAAAACATACAGTAACTCCCTCTTACTATAAAAACTTATACTTATTTCTTGTACTTGTTTTGCACCTATTTTTAAACCTATACCTGTACCTGTTTTTCTCCTCCTATGACATCAATGGCAAAGGGCCTAACTTGGAGCTAACACTTAGCTCCCCCTCAATTGAAGCTAACCCTCAATGGCTGGAAGTAAAAAAAATTACTTCCAACTTCTCCCACAGATACTAAAATATGTCTTTTGGTAGTGCCTTTATGAAAATATCTACAATCTACTCTATAGTATTGATATATTTCATTTAACCTATTCATCTGTAACCTGCTCTCTCAAGAAGTGATATCTAATAAGAATATGTTTTGTTCTTGAATGCATCACTAAATTTTTCAAAATATTAATAACACTTGTATTATCATAAAAAATAGAAATAGGTTCATCATATTTTACCTTGATATCTTCTCAAATTTACTTTATCTAAAGCACTTGAGTACAACACAATACCACTGCTATATATTCTACTTCAATTATATAAAGTGATACTGAATTTTGTATTTTGCTTAGCCATGATACTAAGCTATCACCAAAGAAGAAAGCTTCTCCACTTATACTCTTTCTATCATCTAAGCACCATGTCCAATCTGAATTTGTATAAGCAATCAAAGTGAAATCTCTCCCTGTGGGATACCATAATCCATAATTCAATGCCTCTTTGATATATATGAATATTTTTTTCACCAATTGAACATGACTATCTTTTGAAACTGATTGATATCTTGCAATCATACCTACTACATGTATGATGTCTGACCTCGATACTGTCAAATATAAAAGACTATCAATCATAGATCTATACAAAGATTGATCTACAACAAGTGAATCTTCATCCTTGCTCACCTTATTTCTTGTACTCATTGGTGTGCCAACTGGTGCGCAATCTTCAAAACTAAATTTTTTCAACATTTTTTTGGCATATTTACTTTGAGATATGAATTTTTTTTTATTCGATTGAAATATTTGCAATCTTAATAAAAATGAAAATTTTTCAAGCATAGACATTTCAAATTCTTTTTGTATATTATCAAATTTTTTTTGGTTATATTTTTAATATTTTCTCTAAAAATGATGTCATCAACATAAACCACAACAATCAATTGTTGCTCACCTTCTATTTTGATGTAGAGATTATTGTCAGTAAATCTTCTCTTAAAACTTTGATCCTGCAGGTACTTATCAAGTCTTACATACCAAGCTCTGGGAGCTTGTTTCAATCTATACAGTGCTTTCTTCAATCTGTATATATAGCTACTAATATTTGAGAGAATAAATCTCTCAGGCTGCTCAATGTAGACATTTTCTTCTAGATTCCTATTTAGAAAGATAGATTTAATATCTATTTGAAATAATTTAAAAATTTTAAACACTGCATATACAATAAACATTCTAATAGCCTCTAGCGTTGCCACTGGTGTAATTTTTAAAAAAAAATCTATTCCTTCAATTTAAGCATATCTTTTACATATTAATTTTGCTTTATTCCTAGTCACTTTTTCATTTTCATTCAACTTATTTCTATAAATCTATTTAGTTTCTATCACATTATGATCTTTTGGTCTAGGTGCTAATTTCTAAGTATCATTATTTTCTATCTGATTTCATTCTTCATCCATTGTTTTAACCTAATGCTTATCATGTCTATTTCTGAAAAAGTTTTAAGCTAAATTTTGGATAAAAAATTAACTTGCTCAAATTCACTTATCATCATTCTTTTGGTGTGAATTCTTTCATTTATATCCCCAATGATGTCACTTTCATTATGATTTCTCTGAAGATATTTGGATGGATTTTTTATGTCCTTTTTCTTCTTCTCATCTTCATCTGAATCTTCAAAATCTTTTTTTTAATGATTTCAAAAATATCTACTGGATCACTGATTCTTTGTGTTTCATCTTCTATTTTAACACTTGCACTTTCAATAATTTTATTAGTTTTTTTGTTATAACATTTATAAGCTTTACTTTTACAAGAATAACTAAAAAATATACCTTCATCTACTCTGGATTCAAACTTACCAAGTTTTGTATCAATTTTTTAATGAAGCATATACTGTCAAAAACTTTGAAATAATCAACTGTTGCTGGTTTGTCTTTCTATAACTCATAAAGAGTCTTGAAACTATTTAATTTTAATAATGCTCTATTCTAAATATACACTATTGTAGCAATTACCTTTCTCTAATATTTATCTAGTATCTTAGATTCATTTAACATTGTCCTTGCCATCCCCTGAACTGTTTTGTTTCTCCATTCAACTACTCCATTTTATTGTAGAGTTCTCGTTGCTGAATAATATCTCTTTATTCCATAGTCTTCATGAAATTCAATAAACTGATCTGACATGAATTCTCCTCTTCATTATGATTTTAGACACTTAATTTTCAAATTGGTTTTATTTTCAACTAATGTTTTGAAATATCTGAAAGCTTCTGATTTTTTCTTTAAAAATATTACCTAAGTCATATGTGAAAAATCAATAAATAATATAAAATATTTCTCACCTTGAGTACTTTGAGTTCTCATACGTCCACACAGATCAGTGTGAACAAGCTCTAACATATGAGTGGTTGAGTACTCTTTTGTTTTGAACCACCTTTTGGCCTGCTTCCCATGCTGATAAAGTTCATAAAGCATGTCAGATGGTTTTATAATTTTTAGAAGGTTTTTGACTACTTATTTCTTGCTGATGTTGATAAGATTGTCAAAATTTATGTCTCATTCTCTTGTGCCATAGCCAATTTTATTCAATCTAACTCAAACAATATCTTTGACTTTTGATGTCTGATAACATATAAAAATTATTGCATATTCTTTGAGTATCTGCAACCAACACATCTAATTTTTTTTTCAAATTTCATAACCTTTTGCATAAAACTTTAGTGTGTGCCCCTGATTACACATTTGATTTACACTCAAAAGATTATGCTTAAGACTTTCTACTTACAAAACATTTTTAGTTTTAGTTCTACCATTATCCAAACTTAGTGTATCTTTTCCAACAATTCTAGCAGTAGTATTATCTTTGAATTTCACTGTGCCACCATTGATCTTCTTCAAGGTTATGAACTTGCTTTTGTTTCTTGTCATGTGCCTCGAACATCCACTATCAATGAACCATGGTTTTTTTAATTTCTTGCATACAAAACTATCTGTATCAACATAGATTTTTTAGGTTATTTTTTCTACCATGAACCTGTCTGAACTTTCTTCTTGATGAATGGAGCCTTTAAACTCTAGTCATTTTTAACTAAGTCGAACATGATTCTATAGTACTAAGCTATATGTCTAAAGTTATTGCACTTATAACATATTATGGCCTCTTTATTAAATATTGATAGAGGAGAAAAAGAGTTATAGCTTCTGTTTGACTTTGCATGATTTTTCTTCTCTTTATTTCTAAAATTGTTAGCCTTTTTTTGACATTATATTTTCTTATGACCATATACATTACAATAAAAATAATAACCATAAAAATATGACCTATTTGTGTATTTTTGACCTGATTAACTTTTGTAGCTTTGTTTCCTCTAGCCTTCTTTGTTTGAGATGTCCTCTGTATTTTTTATTTTTTATTATTTCTGCTTTTGTAAGAGCTTCAACATAGTTTTTTTCTTTTTATTGTCTGTGAAAGTAGTGGTCTCCTCTTTCTCTTTTTCAAATCCGATATCTGTTTTATCTGACATTGATATTTGACTTTTTAATATCTTATTCAACATATTAATGCTTTTATCAAATTTTGAATTATTGGTTACTCTATCATTGATTACTTTATTTATTTTTTCAAGATCTATTTTTAAGAAAGTAATTTGAATAACATTCCTTTCACATTCTTTACTTACTTTTTATAGTTATGTCGTTAGATCTTCATTTTTCTTGACTTCTTTAAAGTGTGCTTGTAGATCATTAATTATTGTTTTTGACTCATTTTTATTTCTTTTTGCTTTAGAACTTTAATATTTGTTTCTTATTCTCAAGAGATTTTAACTCTTCTAAAGTACACACGAGTTCTCCTTCCAGATTCACTTCGGCTTCATCTTGTTCTTCTTCTTGATCATCTATACTTTTGCTTATAAATGCATCTTCATGTATGGCCATGAATAGAATCTCTTCTTCTGAATCACTGACTCCACTATTTTTCGCTGAGCTAAGATCTTTAGAATACAAACTCTTCTTCTTGAATCTCTTCTTGAATTTTTATTTGAAATTCTTCTTATATATAGACTTTTCTTCTTCATTGTTAACATTACTTTTATCTGGGCACTTAGCTGCAAAATATTCAATCTTTCCATAATTAAACATTTAAAAGATAAGTTTTCTTGATATTTATTTGTGCCTTTTTTTAGTTTATGAATAAATAGAGCTTCGTTGTCATCTTCATCATCGCTAGAATTATCACTTGATTTTTGAATTTTAACTTTCTCTTTTTTAATGTCTTGAGAGCAAATTCTCTCTTTGAGAGTTTTTTTTGTTCGGTCTATTTTTCATATGCTGTAAGAATACCATGTAGCTCATCCATCTTTAGTTTGGCTAAATTTTTCATCTCTTCAATTATCAAAACTTTTGCATCATAGCTCAATGGTAGAGTTTTCAAAACTTTTTGAATCACAATTGATTCTTCTAACTTTTTTCTAAGACCTTGAATCTAATTAACTATTTGATCAACTTACAAAAGATAATTTGTTATATTTTTTTCCTCTTCTATCTTCAAACTCTCAAACTATCTTCTAAAAGTTTGAAGCTTAGCTTGCTGAACTTTTCCATCACATTTGTAAATATTTTCAAGTTTTACCCAAGTTTCATGAAAAAATTTACATTGCATAACTTTAATAAATTTTGATTCATATAAACCAAATAAAATAACATTTAAAGCTTTATCATTATTTTCACTTGCCTTTTTTTCTATCAGAGTAGTTATAAGTGTCTGTGGCTCTTCATATTTCTCCACTATTGCTTGTCATATGTCGAATCCAAGGGCCATCAAATAAGTCTTCGTCCTTATGCTCCAAAAAACATAATTTATCCCATCAAACAAAGGTGCCTTATTTTTAGAAAAACTTTCATGTGATCTAGCCATCGTGCTTTTTCGATCTACCTTCAAACTGTAAAACTTTTTTTAAAGAAACTTATTCTAATACCAATTGTTAAGCATGAAATATACTGAGAGGGGGGGGTGAATCAATATATTATATATATTTTTACTTAATCAATTTTTTTTATTTAACCACTTAACCACACATTTAAAATATGCAATAAAATTGAAATAATAATATGCACCACACAAGAGAGAGACACACACCATATTTTTACATGGAAACCCAAAGTAAGAAAAACCATGAGGAACAATCTCAAGTATATGAATGAATACCAAAATTACAAAGTTCATAAGCACCAACTTGTAAGAGCACTAACATAACAACTATTTGTGAGCACCAACCCATGAGAGCACCAATCCGTTACAAGGATTTATGAGCACCAACCCACATGAGCACCAACCCCTCTTATGTTTAAAACACAACTATCTCTCAATATTACTTATTAAATCAATGATAGAAATCTACAATATCTCTTTTTTTTCTTTCTTCGAAAATAAATACAAACTATGCACTCTCTTGCATATTACAAATGGCTTCTCAAACCTTTATTTATAGCTTTCTAAATGACCTTTGACATTCACCCTTTGTGACCCTTCAATCCTTATGGAAAATAGCACCAAACTTGCATGACCCTTCGTATCCTTGCATTTGAAAAGTCATATGGTGACCCTTGATAAGCAAATGCATAATTTTTTCTTTTGTCTCTAATTTGGTGACTTTTCATATTCTTCAAAGTGTCTATTTATAAAAAAATGTGCCATACCCCCTTTTGTCTTCACATGGTGACTCTTGGAAGTCTTCAAGATGACTCTTCAGGAGAAAATGCATCCCATTCCTCTTTTGTCTTTAACCTGTGACTCTTTGACTTTTCCATGGGCCTTCTTTTGACTTATATGCAACTAAAAATATATTCATTAATATTAAATAAATATTAACACACACTAGTCAAGATATGAATAATAAAAATATCATTAAATATAATGGGGCCTTTATCACCAATGTTAGACCTTTGACATCAATGACAATATTTATAATAAGAGTTAGTTCGTACATCCCCTTATCATCAAAAGTTCCTCATGTAACAATTACAAGAAATTAAATATCCATTTTCTATAGATGAAGAACCACCCTCTATTGAGCCCCAACCTACTAACATGCATACCATTGAATCCATTTGTCCTTATTACAAACCTTCTATTGAATTTATTAAAGAAGACATGATTAATGATGAGATCTTTTTTCATGCTGATGATCTACCCCTATTGATTAAAATAGCTATTAATACTACCCTTATTCATAAAGTACTAGTTGATGAAGGGTCCAATATTAATGTCACATTTTTATGGTTCATCCAACAACTTAGTTATAATAAGAATCATCTCAAGCAAACCTGTCTAACCTATCATGGATTTGATAAAACTAATCAAAAGCCACTGGGTTATATTTGACTTCCCCTAACCATTAGACCTAAGACCGTTCAAACTAAACTTATGGTCCTTGAATTGTCTCTATCTTACAACATACTTTTAGGCTGCCCTTGGACTCATAAAATAAGGACCATCACCTCTTTCGATAGCCAATGCATCAATTTCATACATAATGATAAATGGTATAAACATGAGGCTGATCTCAATCCTTGGAGTATTAAAATTCCTAATCCTAAATCTCAACATTGCATTCCTACCATTTCCACAATAACTAGTGCTCCCTTACCTAAATTCATCAACATTAATCTAGAGTTACAAGTCACTCTTGTTGATTTGGATGATGATGAACCTAATGACTTGTAACATACTTGCAACACTACTAAGCTACCTCCTTATATCTCGGAGTGGCTTCCTCATTTTTTATTACCTCATGATCACACTATTCCTCTCATTGATGAGATCATTGATTCCCCCCTCTATGCAATGCTTGAGATGTTTCTCACCCAGAAGACACGTTCACATGCAATGATTATGGAGTGGCCAAATTATTCCAAGATCCTTTAATCATGTTTCCACCTAAATTCAATGATCTAGGAATCTCCCCTTCTGAAACTCCTCCCGAATTTCAAGCATGTACTATTTATCCAACCTATGATGATAACTACATCATGGCCCAAGCTCAATCCTGAGACTTGAATGTTTAGTATTATAAGAAAACTTTAGCCCAAATACATGCTTTTAACCGTGATGTTCACACCATTTCTATGGATTTTAAATTAGCTCCTACAAGTCATGTGCCTCTTGTTAATTCTCCACTTCTTGATACTTCTTGGGTGGTCAAAAAAATCCTACTTTTCGAACATCCAAAAATCCTTGCATCTTCTCTACCACCTACAAATCCCATCATTACATTTGATTCTTACCCCATAAAAAAAAATAATGATACACCAATCCCATCTGATCACCCTACTCCTACTCCTGAGATTACATTAGACACAAAGGCCATAAATGTTCGTCAAATACATTCTGAATATAATTTCCATGGTAATCAAAATCTTGATCTCGAAGTAGATGTCGAGTATTATGGTCCTCTTTCCACTTTACCTAACGATGAAGCCATTATTGAATTGCTTCATGCCCAAGAAACTCAACTTCTTCAACAATATCACAAACTTAAGAATTTCAAAAATAAAGCCCCTTGTTTCAATAACTTCATTGCTAGCATTGACCCTAAAGCTAATCTAATTTTGATGTAGGAGCATCAAGCAAACAGACATTAGTTTTGTGTTATTGAAAGTCATATGTTAGTTAAAGGTCAAATTTGGTCTATTTTGGGTTATAAATGCGTCAAATTTGCTAAAACATGGGCCAGCTACTGACCACCTTCAAGATAGTCTTCCAAATGATAATATTCTCTACATTGAAAGTCTCAACCAAGCCATATCCCTTAAAGATTAATTCCACAACTTCATTGCTGACCAAGAAGCAAGTAATCTCAATGAGTCTTCTATCTTCCCGGATACTACTAAACTAAATAATATTATCAAAGATCTTCTTGAAACTAATGTTGATTTACATGAATATACTTGGACCCTTCATTTTGATGGTACTAAATGCCTTTAGGGAGTTGGGGTAGGTTGTATCATCACGAGCCCTCTTGGAAAAATCATTCCCTTAGCCTTTCGCCTCACATTCAATGTCACTAATAACATGATAGAGTATAAAGCTTTAATCTTAAGCATGAGAGCAACCCTTAATTTAAATATATAATATCTGTATGCTTTAGGTGACGCCCAACTCATTTTCCACCAAGTCGATGGTGATTACCAATGCAAAAGTGGGAATCTCATTTCTTATCATCAAATCGCAACTACCCTCACCAAATATTTCATTTATTTCACCATTGAGCCTATCCCTTGAGATCAAAATTCTATTGCCAATTCTCTTGCTTCTTTAGAATCTATTTTTATTTTCCCCCAATTCTTATTGATCCCACTTTTCTTATACAAATAAGAAAATTTCCGTCTTCTATCCAATCACAAGATTCACTTATCTACCATATTGAGGCCATTACCATTCGACAAAGCCCATGGTATAGAGATATCATTAAATTTATAGAACACCGAACTTATCCCATGAATCTTGATTCTTACAAAAAGATTTGCATTCGTAAACAAGATTTTAAGTATTTTTGATATAACATCATTTATTACCATAATACTGAAGGTACCTTGCTCCGTTGCGTTAAAAAAGATGAGGTCCTTCCTCTTTTTGAACAAGTACATGTGGACATTTATGGTGGCCACTGTAGCAGACACACTACAACTTGCAAATGCTTACGCATGGGATACTTTTATCCCACTCTTGAAAAGGATGCTATCAAATTTACTAAAAAATGTACTCCTTACCAGCTTCATGATGATCTAATTTATTCACCTCTTATCGAGCTTCAAACTGTATAAATCCCCCTGACCATTCTCCATGTGGGGATTAAATCTCATAGGCAAATTACCTTGATCTCAAGATGGGCATGTCTTTATAATCACAACCAAAAAATATTTTACTAAATGGGTTGAGGCTTTGCCCCTCGTTAATGTCACTGATACCACCATCTCTAAATTCATCCCAAATAAAATCATTTGCCACTTTGGTTCTCCTCATACTATCATTTCAGATAATGGTGGTAATTTCAAAAACAAAAATGTCAAACATCTCTATGCTAAATTTAAAATCAATTACAAATTTTTCACACCCTACCATCCACAATGTAATGGCCAAGCTGAAACCACCAATAAAATTATTAATAAAATATTCTAAAAGATAATTCATGACACATGCAAAGTTTGACACCTTCATCTATATCCCACTCTTTGGACCTATCACACTAGCATATGCACTACCACTAGGGCAACAATGTTCTCTCTAGTCTATGGTTCTAAATCAGTCTTCCCATTAGAAATTGAGCTTCCCTCTCTCCATATATCTCTTCATGGCATCATACTCAATGAAAAATTATGTGAATTTTGCCTTCATGCTCTCAATCTCCTTGATGAGCACTGTCTTTCTGCTGTACAACATAATCACCAATACAAGGCCCATATTGCCGAACAACATAAAAAATGAGTTAAAGTTCACACATTTAATGTTGGTGATTTTGTACTTAAATCAGGGTATGCTCATGACAAATAAGGTAAATATGCCCAAAAATGGTGGGACTCTTATTTAGTCAAAGACATTATTGGTCCAAGTACCTATCGCCTTCAAACCAATGAAGACTATATTTTTAAAGAGCTCACTAACGCACAATTCCTCAAGAAGTATTTTTTCTAGCTCCTTTTCTTCTTTTCATGCTTTCTATATTCTATCTATCTAACACTTTTTGTAAGATACTTACACATGTCTTACCCTTTACAATAGTTATTTCTTTTCACAAATCTTAGTCTTTTTTGGTCTTTTGGTTTTCCTTTTTTCTTCATGAGTTACATTATAAAACCACAGATAGGACCTAATATTCCTCATGACTTTCCACTTATTATCCCATTTATTTTCTCACTTTCTAAATTCATACTTTTTAGCACCCTTTAGGTTTCTCTTTTGTGAGTTGTAGTGTAAGATTATGGATAGGACCTGACCTTCCTCACAAATACCATCTATATCTTATTTACTTTTCACACAATTTTGGCACCCCCTGGGTTATCTTTTATGAGTTGTAGTGTAAGACCATGGATAGGACCTACCCTAATGGCCTGATAAAATGAAAAAATAAATTCAAAAAAATGTATTCAATGTAATTTTTTAATATTTTATTTGTGTATAATGTATGCCATTAAAAAACTTATGAGAGAGAAGTTAGTTAAATAAAACCAACTCATGAATAACCAACTTGTCAACCAATTAGAACATAAATAAATTAAAATAAAAACTAATAGATATAATTTTAGATCATAAACCCAACAAACTCCCCCTTGATCGAAAGGGGTATAAAAAGATTGAAGCAATGAACTATGAGTCATCCAAGTAGACTCTACTACAACTATAACTAGTATATTATGCATCTTAAATTGATCAACGACTTGATCATCCCTGTACTGAAGCGGAACAAGATCACACCCTATCTAACTACATCGATCCTCACATAGAATCTATTGAATAAGTGACTGCCCCAGTACTATGTATGACACATTTCAAACTGATACCCTACAATTGCCAACATCACATGCAAGCCTTTGCTCAACACTAACATTACTAGCAACTCAATGCTGACTCATACCATAACCACCAATGAATGATCAAAAACCAATATGCAATATCATCTCCCCTATCAGGTGAGAGGTGAGAATCCATGCAGTAAATAAACCAAGTACAAACCACTTAAATGCTCCACATCAAAGATAATATCAATACTAGATTTATGAAAACAAATTACACTAGCTAAAAAATGTTACTATATTAAATCCCAATCTTGAGCCTAGCATCTCGCACAAGATGGATGAGTTACCATCTCAGAATATAGTCATCTGTAGAGTAAGAAACTTCACAGTCATCCCATCCATCAGAAGAATATGCAAAAGAATACCCAGAAGAGGAACTAGAAGAGTGACTAGAGTGACCATTAAAGTTTGCTTCTGCCTTCTGTCAATGTCGAGAGGACCTCTTTTTGGAGGGGCATTTGTATAGAGGTGTCTTATGCCACCACAATTGTAGCATGTTTTGTCACATCCACTAGAACTAGAGGAAGAATAGCCACATGAAGAAGAATGCCTATGCTTATGCTCATGTCTATGTGAATGTTTGTGGTGATGTTCATGCTTCTGAGAACTAGAGTGATGTCTATGCTTTAGAGAATTAGAGTGATGTTTATGTTTCAGAGAACTAGAATGATCCCTATGTCTAAAATGATGCTTATGTCTGGACGTGTGCTTTGGAGAGTGTTTTTGTCTCTAAAAGTGCTTCGAAGAATGTTTTCTGTTGTGTTCATATAATTGATTACCTATTTTGGTATAGTAGGCCTCCTCATTAGGTTTTTATTTCTTTAAAAATTGTCGCTCATGTTGAGCGAACAACTCACAAATGAAATCAAAAGTAGATTTATTAAGCTTATCACTAAGTTGTAACTTTTTTTAGAAAGTTCTTGTAGTTAGGGCTAAGGACATTCAAAACAATATAAATGAGCATTTCATCATCAATTTTTCCTTCAGTAGTGCCATATTCTTGTTTCAAATTCTTAATTCATGACACATATTCTGAAACATCTTCATTATCTGTTAGTTTAGTGTTGAGCAACTACATAAGAAGGTTAATTTTCTTATAGGCAGGTTGTTTATCATACAAGTCTTTTAAAACATTTCATGTTTTTCAGGCTTCAGACTTAATGGCCTTGATGGGAATTATAACTTGTGCACTACAAGTTGTTTTCAATAAAATAAGGGCACACTTGTCACGTCTATGAAATTCTGTAAGATTTATGGCATCGGTGGGTAATGTTGATTGTTTTTCAACCACTTCCCACAAGTCGTTGAATATTAATATATTTTCTATGTTCATTGACCATTCCTTATAATTTTTAAGAGTTAAGCATCTATTTTCAAAAATTAAGCTCACAATTTTAGCCATGACGTTTATCAAAATAATACTAAAGAATAGGGAATGCTATTGAGGTTTTGCCTTTACCTTCCAAATAGCTTTAAAAAAAAAGAGAATCTTGGGACTTGTAAAAAAAATATTACATCTTATAACTCTTATTACACCTTTATTTCTTCAATATTTGAATTTTTTTGATACAAAATAAGGTCAAAAATAAAATTTTATCAACAAATATTTGAATGGGTTTTTGAACCTTTGACCTCCCTTATGGCAACTACTTGTAAAAATTGCCTATCCAACTTGCCTTTCATGAATTAATGTAAGAAAGGTAAAATAATCTAGATAATCCTGAATTTTGAAAGAAGATTAAAAGATTATACGTATGGTAATATGCTATCAAATGATTTTACTCTACATGTAAAAAATTATGTTTTGTGCTTGCCTGGTGGATCCCATAGGTGAAAGTCTTATATATGAAATTAGTTTTTTCAATGAATGGAATCTTCAAACCATCCTATTAAATAATTAAATTCCCCAGTCAATTTTCTTTTGGGATAATTTTGTATGAAATTCTATGCTTCGTTTGACCTCAATATCACTGTACAAATTCAAAAATCTCACCAGATCACTTTTTTTTATGTCTGATCACCACTTATTATTCTTTATGTATCAGATTATTGTACTTTTTATTCGCTACTCTAGAAAACAAGTTTGGCCCTTTCAAAAAATTACTATGCACTCAGTCGTTGCTTGGTTCATGTTGTCACTTACTTCAGCTCAATCCTCTTTTGCTAGTGAAGACTACATTGATCTTCAATTTGAGGGATCTATCTGATGCATTTTTCAAGAAGGTGTGTGTAAAAAAAATTGTTCTCTTTCCTTCTACTAGATCCTTCAATTTCATCCTCCACAAATTTCTTATCATGGCTCTGATACCACTAATGGCCCGGTAAAATGAAAAAAATAAATTTGGAAAAATGTATTCAATTTAAATCTTCTATAATTTATTTATGTACAATGTAAGCCATTAAAAACCTTACAAGAGATAAGTTAGTTAAATAAAACCAACTCATGGATAACCAACCCATCAACAGACTTGAGCATCAACGAATTAAAATAAAGACTAATAAAACTAATTTTGAATCATAAAACCAACATGGCCTTCTTCATAAAACTACCATATTTTCATTCAGTATTCCTGTCTAGAATGTGTTTTGTAATGGCTACATGTTTTGGATCTTTGTTCTTAGCTTTAGCTTTTGCTTATTTTGTTAGTTGAAATTTACACAACAATCTATGTTAGCATATTTTCCTCCATATTCCTTATTCTTATGGTAAGGAATCACACTTTACTATTATTATATCCCTTTTTAATCTTTTATCACATTTTTTATGATTTGAAGTAATTTAAATTGTTTTATGTTTTATTCCTCTTGATTTTCTTTCTTTTCACTCCACATTGGATAAAACAAGGTTGAAGTCAAGATATAAATTTTATTTGACTTGAATTTATGAGACTCTTAGACACCATGCTTTCTAAGTTCTCTCTCTTAACAACCAAGTCTCAAGTATTCAAATGTAAGTCATCTTTTGCATCCATGTTTGGTTTTTCGAATCCATATGGAGGAGGAATAAAAAAAGACATAAATAAAGTTAAAATCCAAATCATTTGAAACAAAAGGTAATGATATACAAAAATCAACATACAAATTTCAAAATTCAAAATCATACCAAAATATGTGATTCCAAGCACATCTCCTATTTTTAATCGAAGATCAAACTCCACAGTTGGCCTCATGATAGAGCCAAGGTCCATTGGAGTGTGATAGATCAGTAAATTAGAATAGAAAAATTTGACAAACTCTATGGTGCTAACTACTTTCTTATGCAAGTATCCAATATTCACAGTAGATTGATGACTCTGTAATAGGTCCTAAGAACTGAGGAACACATTATGGGAAGGTAGGTCTATTTTATTTTTCATGCATATAGACTTCATAGGATGATTTATATACTTCATGTGTTGACCTAATACTTGTGTGGCTAAGCAAAGTCCTTTAGAGTCTTTAAAGTTGAAGGTCTTTTTGTTTTGACAAACTTAATTTGACTGTCTTGACTTCAATAAAGAGTTCCTCTAGTTTAGTTTTTCCTTCATTCTCCCCTCCACCCATTTCATTTCCCCCCTTGATAGGCATATGTGATTCTAAATCTATTTCCGCCTCTTCTATACTTACCTCTTTTTTACATCTTAAAAACATCTAGCATTACTTTGTTTCAATTTTATTTATCCTTAGAACAAAACAATATGTTTAAACAACTATGGATTATTTTCTTTACACTATTGCTCTATATTTCTAGATGTGTCTTACTTTGTTTTACTATTTGTTGTTGTTGTACCACCCTTTTTGTGAACACTTGAGTCTGTTTCTACTTTCATATACTTTTTTCATTGTTGAGTGAGGTTAGTTTGTTACTTTTCACTCATCAATGTTGTTCCCCTTTTCTACACCTTTTTCTACGATGATTGAGTAAGGATTGTTACTTCTCACTCATCAATGTTGTTTTATTATTTTGCTTGTCCATCTTTGTTTGAGGATTATTACTGCTTTTACATTGATGTTTGATTACCATGCTTTTTGACATGTATCAGTAGTTTGACTTGGTGAGTTTGTCTTTCTTACTTAAGGTTTACTTGTTTGAGTTTTTTAGCCTTTAATAACTTTGAATTTTCAGTTACCTGATTTACTCTAAACATTTTTACTCGGTCATTTGGTCTAACATAACACTTGTCAACCCAGCTTTTCAAACTTCCAAGTATGTCCCATCCACATAACACCAGTTATCTTGGCTTTCCTACATTTTTTTTTTGCTTTTTAATTTTGTATCCTTGGGTTTGTCAAAAGTAGTCTCTGTGCCCTCCATGATCAAAACTACAAAAAAAACAAGTAACTATCTAGCGATACAAGTAAGTCAAGATACAAATTACATTTACGTTTTTAATTATTTCTATTTCAGTCATTTACTTTTAGTTATTTTTGATTTAAAATACTGCAACTTTTTTTAGCTTCAACATTGTGTGTTACTATGTTCTTTCTCAAAGCACCATCCCCTATTGAACCTGAGTGACACGTGATGATCTTCCAGTGGGGCATATATATACACATAATATTTTTAAACTTTATCAATTATTTATGCTTTCTAACTTGTAAGAACCTGTTAAATCTCAATTTCTCTGAATGCACGTCTTAAGGGGTGTACCAAGAAAGGGGTGAGAAGACCACTGGTGATTTATAGTATTATTGACCCTTATTAACATTCATTATCAATACAAATAGCTCCTAAAAACATTCCCCTAATCTTTGCCTCCTATTTTCACCCTCCTCTAGTCATTTACCACCTTCATTAGCCCTTCCCTAACCCAAAACTCCTTTTTGATATTTTACATTACATAGACAACCACATCGACCTTGTATTCTTATTGATAAAAATCATTAGGGTTTAGGTTAGTCCCTAACCGACCTAATCCATGACCTAATTTGTTTTTTGTCAATTATGATACTAGGTTGACTAGGTCAACTTTGTCAGCCTAAACTTTCAGAATGATTTAGGGTTAGATCTGCTTATATAAACACATTCATTTCACCATTCTTAGAGAGACAACAAGAGTTAACTATTTATTTGCACTTGTTTACAATATGCTCTTCTGCCATTCTACATGATGAGTCTTAGCTTAAGGTTTTTTATAAGAGAATAATCTTGTCTCATGGAAAAGTCTTGGATGCTTTGGCCTTTATTAGTGATCCTTATAAACCACAAGAACTTCTTGCAAAGTGCCTTTGGTGAAGGGAGAGATTGAGTCTTGACATGTTCATGTTCAAATAAAGTATCTCTTATTTTGCTTATCTTTTTAATAGATAGAAGTAGCATAAGTAATGGCTTTTGAATATATTGCTCTCTCCATACATTAGGGTTTTACCTATACATAGCTTAAATATGATTCTCTTATGCATGTTTAATTTCATGTTTATTACCTCCACTTTGTGCCACAAGCTTTGGTGAATACTAGAATATATTTTGATTTACTTGTTATCAGTTTAGTGAATATGAAGACATAGGGCCTAGTTAGGATTAAAGTGTAGTTTTGATTGACTAGAGGCTTTGGAACCCTCCGTAGTGATATTATTTGTGGTAAAAGATCTCTTGGCCAGGTCTAATATATCGATATTGGTCATGACCTTAATTATCTAATGTATCCTCAATCGAAAGTGTAAGTAGAATTTATCTTCTCTGAGCCAAGATTGATATGTAGATTTATTACATTTCCCATTGCATACAGATTTTACTTCCATTTTTGTGTATGATGTTCTTCCAAAACCTTCACAGTTTGGTGTTTAAGTAGACTCTACCATTTTCAGTGAGAGTATACCTTGTGAGAGCATAGACAAATCTTCTCTTCCTATGGATATTTCGTCTATTGGATATTTAGTCTGTGTGATTCATCTACAATCCTTTCTTCAGCCTTGAGGGTTGCTAAGTTGTGCTCTTCACTTGCCATGAACATTCTTTCTGTGAATTTTCCATGTCTTTCTTCTTCATTAGAATCACTTGTACTTGACACTTGATCTTGAACACATTTTTGAGACTGAGGACTCTTCTTCTAGCAAAATGACTATAGTAGTGATGGGAACACACCTCTACCATCTCCTTGTCACCTTCCATATATTGAGGAGTTATTTCCTGATCCACCTACCTATGGCCCACTTCAAACATTACAAGGTGTAGGTATACTAATTCATGACTCATCAAACATTGGTAAGTCTATTCCATAGGTACATGGCATTCTAAAGTTTGTTTTAGCCTTTACTTTTGTTATGCCATCATTGCATAGAGCAGTTGGCCCTTTTACTATGCATGAGGAGTACAATTCCTTGGTTGGAGTTCTAGTAGGCACTTGGTGGACCCATTCACTATTCTAGGGTGATCAACTCTTCATTGCACCTTCTTCTGACATTTTCACTTCAATGGCATTACATTTAGTTCTTGTGCATGATCTTTCTAGACATATGCCACACTTTTATTTTAGACCCTATTCAAAGTTATTTATATTGCTGCCTTCATTTTCTTTTGTGGAATAGGAAGAATTCCAGTACACCCTTCATGTTCTTCCTTTGGTAAAGGGAAGGAACATTGTTTGATGTGGATGGAGTTTCTTCAATATTCAGGTAGAGGATCTCGTCAATGACATTCATCATTTTGTGATCTCTACTGTAGATATTTTCAACATCTTCTTTGGGGAATTATCAATTCTTCTCTCTTTATGTGCTATGTTTGCTCTTCCTTATGGATGCATTTTTGGTTGTGCTTGACATCCTTAGAGTATGCACAGCTTCTCTTCTTTTCTCTCTTTTGAGGGTGGGAAAGTTTTGTCCTACATTTTTCTCCTTTTTCTCACTTTATGGTAGTTGCATTGTGCTTGGGTACTGTTGTCACCAAATCTTGCACCCTATAAGAAGGTGTTCAATACTCTTCCATATTTTGGAAACATGAGAACACTTCCAGATATGTGGGTGTACCTATAGTGGAAGTGAACCTTTAGATTTAAGGGCTAGCTCCCTAAATGTATTTTGAAGTGATTTCACCTATGCTAATGCTTGCTTATGGAAAAAGAGTTAGAATTTGCATGAATTGAACCTATTCTAATGGGGTGATACACCAAGATGTTTTCCACATGAACATCACATTTCATTCACTAAGAAATAAAGCATACAGACTAGTCTCAAAGTCTTAAAGGATTCTAACATGAGTGTTTCAATATAGAGGTGAGATGTATGAAGCAACACAAGGCAAATGAACCAAAATAAAAATTGCACACTTCAAAGACAATCATACACTTGAAATGAGCCTAACACACTTGACTACACTCTATATGACCTGTTAGGATGAGAGTTTCTTGCAGAAGACATGAAAGGACAAGGAAAAGCAAAGGATAGAATCACTAAACTTAACCATTCATCACTTTTCACACTAGAACAAGATATTCTTGAATTCAAAACTAGATTGCTTCAATTATTCGAAGGAAAAATATAACATCAAACTAACAGGGCTTCAGCATACTAGGTGTGGTCTTTTTACAAAGGCCAAAATGGCAACTACTTATAGAATTTCAGAGAGAGGAGAAATAATGAAGTTCAAAGGTCACTAGAACACATGCCCGATTGATAAATAGTTACATTGTAGGGAATTGGAGTATGAAATAGACCATAAATTCTTCCCAAGACAAATGTCCATATAAACCATGACAAACTTTCTAAAACAATGCAAAGACTCTTCAACTATTCTTTGTAAAATTGCCTTCATCATGGATCATCTCTTAAGCATTTAAAACTAAATTAGAGAGAGTTGACACATATGTACTATCTGAGGGAGGTTTAAACATGATATGATAGTCATAATATGTGCTCCTAACTACTAGCTATCTTCTAGACATCTATATTCATCATCTAGAATCATTCATTGCTTTCCTAGACTTCGTTCTTCACATTTCATAGTCATTATTCATCTCGGGTCTTCGATTGAGCTTTCATGGAAACATATGAATCTGAAGAGCTTGATTTGATATAAAATACGTGATCCTAAATATTTTTCCATGTGGCATTCCCTTGTCACATTGCTCATTCCATTATAAACTATGCTTGTTGTCATTTGGACACGTAGCCTCATCTTGTCCATTTGGAACCTGGTCAAATTTTCTCTATCGATCTCGTTTGGAGTCTCTTTGCTTCAACCTTCAACACTGATCATTGATCATTGATATGGGGTCTTAAGATTATGACATTTGACATCATTGCATTCAATCTGAGCTCCTTGACCTTTGACTCTCGCTTGCACTGTTGGATGTGGATGTACGTTCAAATGCCAACTATTGGATCTGACTCCATTTGAATTCAAATGACTACTTTATAAAACTTTATTTTGATGTCTATGTGCCTATCATTGATGTTCACATGATCTTCATTGATGTCCATGCACCCATCATAATTTTAACCCCAATGGTTAATTTTCAAGGCTTGTTTTTGACGTCCACACAACCATCACTGTCTACTTGTTCAACTTTAAATATTTATATCTTAAGATAGAGATCTCGTCAAAATGCCATATTTAAAAGGGATGTTATTAGCACTAAGGGCATGCATCACATGTGATCTTTTGGCCATGCGAGGCTTTCTAAGTACCTTTATAATATACACAAGTGAGCTAACCCATCTATTTCTACTTGACATCCCATGACGGTCTAGTTTAGTTAGAGTTGTGTTATGAGCTTTTGATTAATCCTATATAGCTCCAATAAGTTTGTGAGGTATATGAAAACTTTTTTCATGACTTTGAACTACTCGAACACCATGAAAACCTACTACTTGCATCTAAGACCCCAAAATGATCCCTAAGTGACTCATATTGACTTAAGACTTAATTAGACTATGACCAAGGCTAAAATGACATTAAATTATATCAAATAAACTACAAAACACCCTATGACACTATGTTATACCACTATATAAGTTTTTTACTATATGGGGGTTGATCCATTTTGACTTATGATCAAAATGGTCAACATCTTTGGTAGTTTTTCAAGGGTGGTATGCTTGCTATGCCATAACCAGTTGCCTAATCCCATCCATTGGGTTATAGAGTCAAATGTGCACTAGTTGACACACAAATTTCCTTTGACAACACACCAAACAATAAAAAATAATAAGAACAAGACACAAGACAAGAAACACACATGTGCTCAACTAAAAAACTTAGGGAACACAACACACATAATTGAAACAAAACACACACCTATCCTACTATTTACAAAACCTCATCTTGAGGTCAAACATCTAATCACATCTTAACCAGGGTCAAAATGGTTTCCCTAGCATCTTCATCACTCCATGAAGGCAACCTAGCATGAGGAACATGCTCGTCACCAATCACTCACATATGTAGGTGATCAATAAGCGTATCACCTTTGAATCTTCTTAGGCATGCAAGTGAACTATCTAGGACCTTCATGAATGATATTTATTTCTCTCTAAGAGCCTTGGGTGGAGTTTCAACTACTATGATCTCCATCATATCCATTGGATGTTCTCCAAAGAAATATAGACTAGATTATATGATAGTCTTTTCAACCTTGTCTTCATCCAGGATAGGAAGTTATTGATGTTTTAAAGCATCAAGCTCCTCTTCTTCATGATCCAATACATTTGGATCTGGATCAACATCAGGTGGGTATCCTAATTATTCTTAGGGCACAACGACTTCTGCCTTAACCTCATTATCCATGTCTACAACTTCTTGGACACTAACATCATCAAATTACTTCATGATAATATATTCTTGATTAGAAGAATGACCCTCATCTTTATGCTTGATAGAAACATTTTCAACATCATCATTAGTCTCATTATCAACATTGACATCAAATATAAAATCTCTTGGATAAAAGGGAGACTTACCCAACTTATCAAACTCCTTGTATATGTCATTGAGATTTTACCATAGTTCTTCATTCACAATGTGAGACTCTTATTCATACTTATTGAGACAATAAACATCATGTTTATTAGAGGCATTAACCAATTCATATGTAGACTTCTTAAGAGGAGAAGTAACATTACCAAGCTAATCAAACTTATGACATATGACATCAAACCTTTGCAATAAATCATTCTCATCCACCTCATGAGTGTCATCATCCAAAACATCCTCATCAATGGAAGGGATAAATACATCATTTTTCCCACTATGGTGCTCAATTAAATTATTCAATCTATGATCATCATGTTCATGAATCATATAATTATTTTCAGTAGCATGAGAATGTTTGACACTCACCTCAGCTCCTTCAAATCGCTCTTCATGCATGATATAAGTCCCAAGGTCAGTTTGTTCAAATTATGCATAAGTATAATGTCTATATGCATCTACACCATACTCATCCAAGAACAAATCAAAGTTTCCTTCAAGTTTAGAAGCTCCATCATCCACATTAGACTCCTTATCATGAACAACACAATTCAAGTTAGAGCTTGTTTCAATGTATAGATCAATGTGAAACCTTACAAGAGGCTAAGTTCTAATGGTCACTTTGGTCCCATATCTTGTCCTAAAGGCTAAGAAGGAATAGTTAGCCAAGAGATAGCCACCTATCTTGGTTGTAAAGTCTCTTGACAGGCAGATTGTAAAGTGAGCTGAGAGCTCGGCAACAACTATATCTTGAAGGATAGGAAAACTCGGACAATCATGCAAGAAGACCCTCAAATTTTTGATTATCCCTATGGTATTAATAGGTATACCATCTAGATGGAACACTCCTTTGCTACGAGGTTTATATTGTAGGCCCAAATTATCGTCTACAACTTTGGGCATGATTGAGGTAGAGGCTCCACTATCAACTATGTAATTGTGAATCAATTTGTCACCCACTATGAGAGTGAGGTAAAATGGTGAAGGTTTCTCAGTCCTAGTAGATGGTTCAACAATAGTATTAGGATCATTTGAAAGGACAACATGATTATTAATTTGATTCAAAGATGAAGGGCTAGTAGGAATGATGGATAATTGCTTTTGCAATAACTCTTTTTGGCCAGGCATATGAAGGATATCCCATAAGGAGATAGATGCTTTGGCACTTTTCAAGGAACCCACTATGTTTAGAACACTAGTACTCACCTTTTATTGAGTCCTTGGAGGTAAAAAAAATTATTGAAACTTTAGGAATGGAGGCACCTTGATCAAAATTTGTCACATTTTGATTGGATGGATGCTTAGGAGGTTTTGGAACTGTCACACTTGCAACCACGCCTTGCTGCCTTGCAGGAGGATTGGATGAGCTTGTGGGTATGCTACTTCCACCTCTTAGAGCCTTCCTCTTAGCTCTTGTATTTTTTGAAATAGAGGCTCTTTGATTGAGTACAAAAGTGTCTTCTACCATGAAATCGATGAAGCTTTCACCTTCAGGCTACCAACCCTCATTAACTTGCATCATCACTTCATCTTCAACTGATAGGAGGGGAGCAACTACTCCTTGAGCAACAAGAGCTTGCTCTCCACCTTCATTAGCATCCATGAATTGGATTTGTTGCCAATCTTCTCCTTGTACTAAAGTTATATGAACTGATACCATCTCTCTTGCATTGGTGGTAGAGTTAGGATTGTATGCATTGGTAGGCCTATTGGAGTTAGGTTGCCATTGACTACTTTCTCTTCCATATTAATGACCAAATTGTTGTTGATAAGCATTTGAATTCTACTATGCACCTTGCTATATATTTTCTTGTCTATTTTGATCCTCTAAAGCTGGGAACTTTGATTTCCAATCAATATTATTTTCTGCCTACTTGGACTTGGTATTGGCATTAGGAATTTGGGCCACATCTGGAATGTTAGAAAAAGTATAAGACAATGGAGGCATAAACACCTCAGGAGGCAATCTTCTAGCTTAGATGAGACCATTCTTAACTTTGATAACAATTTCATATGCTTCAAGGAGAGTGGAACCCCATACGGATTGAAACATGATAGCAATTTCAATACCAATGGCTCTCAAGTAGGTAAGGAACACAAAACTAAGAGGTGGCCTCATGGGAGGAGGTAATCTAAACTGGGTCTTTTGAAACCTCTCATTGAAATCATGCATCATTTATTTGGATCCTCTTTTGATCACATTTAGTTGATGTATGAGAGAGGCATGATCACTTTCATTTCCAAATATTGAGGTCAACAATACTCTAAAATCATCCCATGATGTAATGCATCCACCTTCTAAAATCTTATACCAATCAAGAGCTCTCCACCTAAGGAACATGGTAAGGAGTCTAATAGAAATGTTATCTTGAGTGATTTTATGGAACAAAAATTAGAGACATCCCTAATGTGCTCACTAGGTGTAACATAAATCTCACCATTGAATATGGGCACACGTTTTGTGGTATTAAGAGGAATAACATCAAATGCTTGAAGGTGAATTGGATTTTCAGTGTTAAAGGTAGGGAAAGCATGAGGTCTAGCCATATCTTCTTCAAACTCTTCAAAATCTTTAATTTTTTCAATTTCTTCAACCTCTTCCTCTCTAGAAAAATCTATTGGTTCTCCAAGGGGAAAATTAGGCCGAGGATATTGAACTTCAAGGGAAAGTTCAAGTTGAGTAGGTGGATTAATGGGGTTGAGCACTCTATTAGAGGATAACCTAGTGAGAACCATGAATTATGAGAGTAAGTTTATAATAGGATAATGGTCTTGAACCGGATCTTACCTTGATGGAGTTTCCAAATGTTACGTAGCACACCAATTTGTAACTGATATTGTCAAGACCAACATTCACCTTGACAAGTTGTCTTGAAGACAATGGTCCCACTAGGTGTGTCAGAATTTTTGTCACCAAATCTTGCACCCTAAAAGAGGGTGTTCAATCCTCTTCTAGATTTGGGAAACATGAGCCTTTAGATTTAAGGGCTACCTATAGTGGGAGTGAGCCTTTAGATTTAAGGGCTAGCTCTCTAAATGTATCTTGAAGTGCTTTCACTTATGCTAATGCATGATTATGGGGAAAAAGTTAGAATTTGCATGAATTGAACATATTCTAATGGGGTGATACACCAAGATGTTTTCCACATGACTATCACATTTCATTCACTAATAAATAAAGCATACAAACTAGTCTCAAAGTCCTAAATGATTCTAACATGAATGTTTCAATATAGAGGTGAGATGTATGAAGCAACACAAGGAAAATGAACCAGAGGGAAAATTTCACACTCCAAGGACAATTATATAATTAAAAAGAGACTAACACACTTGAATACACTCTATATGACCTGTTAGAATGAGAGTTTCTTATAGAAGACATGAAAGGATAATGAAAAACAAAAGATAAAAGCACTAAACTTAACCATTCATCACTTTACACACTCGAACAAGATATTTTTGAACTCAAAACCAGATTGTTTGAATTATTATAAGGCAAAATGTGAAATCAAACTACCAGTGTTTCACCATACCAAGTGTGGTCTTTTTACAAAGGCCAAAATGGAAGCTACTTATAAAATTTTAGAGAGAGGAGAAACAATGAAGTTCAAAGGTCACTAGACCACATGTCCAATCGATAACTAGTTACATTTTAGGGGACTATAGTATGAAATAAACCATGAATGCTTACCAAGACAAATTTCCATATAGACCATGACAAACTCTCCAAAATAGTGTAGAGATTGTTCAACTAACCTTTTGTGAAATTGATTTCATCATGGATCATCTCTCAAGCATTTGAAACTAAATTAGAGAGAGTTGGCACATATGTACTATTGAGGGAGGTTGAAACATGATATGACAGTCATAATATGTGCTCCTCACTACTAGCTATCTTTTAGACACCTTTATTCATCATCTGTAATCATTCATTGCTTTCTTGGACTTCATTCTTCACATTTGGTAGTCACTATTCATCTCATGTCTTCAATTGAGCTTTCATGATGGTATATGAGTCTAAATAGCTTGCTTTCATACAAAATCCTCAATCCTATATAGTTTCCCATATGGCATTCCCTTGCCACATTGCTCATTCCATTGTAAACTATCCCTATTGTCGTTTGGACATATAACCTCATCTTATCCATTTAGAACCCAATCAAATTTTTTCTATCAATCTTGTTTATAGTATCTTTGATTTGATCTTCAATGCTAACCATTGATCATTGATTCAAGGTTCTGAGATTATGACATTTGGTAGTATTGCATTCAATTTGAGCTCCTTGATATTTGACTCTCACTTGCATAATTAGATCTAGATGTACATTCAAATGCCAACCATTGGATTAACCTCAATTTGAATTCAAACAACTAATTTACAAGACTTTATTTTGATTTTTGTGTGCCTATCATTAACATTCACTTGCCCATCATAATTTGAACCCCAATGGTTAATTATCGAGGCTTGATTTTGACATTTGTACGCCCATCACTGTTTGCTTGTTAAACTTTAAATATTTATATCTCGAGATAGAGAGCTCGTCAAGACAACATATTTATGGGGGATGTTATTGGCACTAAGGGCATTGATTTCATGTGATCTTTTGGTCACTCATGGCTTTTTGAGCACATTTATAATATGCATAAGTGAGTTGACCTTTCTATTTCTGCATGATGTCCTGTGATGGTCTGGTCTAGTTAGAGTTGTGTTATGAGCTTTTGCTAAATCCTATATAGCTCTAATAAGTTTGTGAGGCATATGAAAACTTTGCCCATGACTTTGAACTGCTCGAACACCATGAAAACCTATTACTTATATATAAGACCCCAAAATGAACCTTAAGTGACTCATATTGACATAAGACTTAATTAGACTATGACTAAGGCTAAAATGGCATTAAATTACATAAAATGAACTACACAACACCCTATGACACTATGTTATACCCCTATATAAGTTTTTGACTATAGGGGGTTGACCCATTTTAATTTGTGGTCAAAATGGTCAATAAGTACCTCATCAATGCTTGTTACTAGGACCCAATTTTTTTACCCACCTAAGCTATGCTTTAGAGGGTGCCAGTATATGATTTTTCCCACTTTATTTTACCTACATGGTTGTTAGTCAACTTTATTAATGTTGTTAAGGTCATTAGGGGAAATACACTTTATGTGTTTTTTAATTGTGAGTTGAGTTGTGACGTTTAGGGTGATCTAATCTTTCACTATATACTATTCCTCATTTGTACTTTGGGCTAATCAACTAATGGACATTAATGATACTCACCTTTGCTTTATATCTTAATTTCACCTACTCCTAGGGTTTTTGTATAATATATGACATCTATATATCTGAGATTAATCTAACACACCCAAAGAAGGGGAACACATGGTCTCCCTGGTTCATGTGCTCAAAATAATTATTACTCATTGATGGGCCAATCCCAAGTTAAAACTAACAACTTGGTGGTGAACACAACTATCTACTAAGAGGGGGGTAAATCAGTAGATCAACTAAAACCTAGTTCATTAAACCTTTTAGAGAAGATACAAATGCATATGCATATTAAAGAACATATGCAGAGATCACACACACACAAAAAGACATTACACTAGATTTATATGTGGAAAATTCAAAGGAAGAAACCATGGTGAGAATAGCTACTATAATCTACTGTTCTAATCCAACCTCATAGTTAAACGTCTCACTGGAAAAACCACACTGGTTACATTTGAGGACACCCATCATAAGGAGACACCCATCCCCTGACTGAACACTAACTCAGTTTATTTGATGATACAAACCAATTATAACTATGGAGCTACAACTCCAATATACAAGATAGATTCATAAATGAATCCAATTTTATTTCTCTATTACAAGTCTACTCTATAACTACTCAATCTTTGCACATTCTTTGTGTGCCTTTTCTTCTTCTCTGCCTCACTCTCTTTATGTCTAGATATACCTTTTTAGACACGCTTCATCTCTCTATCCCTCCAAATTTTACTCTGTGTCTGCATACATTTATAATCAACACACTTCGAGTCACTCTAGTAGCACCTTCGGCAATTACAACAATAACATATGACAATGTTCTAGATGTTATATATATGGATAATGAATCTAGGGTTTCATGTCTTCAATGTGTTCACACTTTGACTACACTCATTTATCTCCATGATTTAACCTATTGATTTCTCATATCTCGATTCATGCTTCACACTATAATGTTCAGGTCTATTTATTATCTATGGAAACTACTAGGTTCAAGTCATAAATGTGACTTGACATGTACACGTTTTGGGTCTCATTTCAAGGGAACCCACTGCTCTTTCTTATTAATTATGGAAACCATTTTTTCCAAATCTTAAATGCGCATATCTTCATTCACAGACTAATCGATTGAATCGATCAATCTTGGTTCCTGTGTCAACACATTGAACTAACCATTTATCTAGTCATGTCTTTAAATGAGGATCATTGATCTTATCTTTGGCACGATTCACAGTCTATCATACAATGTTAGATCTTTTGAATGCATTAGTTCAACGTTTGAAATGCATCCATTGATCTTTTTATCCAAGTTCCACAAGCCTTTGGATCTACAAAATAGCATGCATTTTATCTCACTCTTTCATTAACTGTTGAGCTCTTTTTTGCATCTTGCTATCTCCTATATAATTAGGTCACTTTCACTCCTTTCGATAATCTCAAATATGCTTGATCTTTAATCTCCTACTATGTTGATAATCATTAATCACCTTGTTCCATTATGTCATCATGCTCCATTGGATCTTCCTCATTCAAATTTCCACGTTCCATATGATCTCAAAAGATGTATGATCTTTGCATTGGCTTGGTTGTTAAACTTCAACATGTTGACCTCTTCTCACTTCTTTTAGTGACAATGGTATGCTTTCATTTTATCGATCTCCTCAGACTTGCTCAACTGTGATCCTTCGGCACTTGTGAAAGTGCCTTACACTTCTTTCGAATCATCCTTCAAAAACTTTTTAATGGTCCTTCAGAGTTTCTCAAGGTGCCCTTCAGAACCTTTTGTTGTGGACTTTTTGTCTAAGGGACTTCAAGATAATTTCCCTGATAAAATGTCTAAGTGCCCTTCAGAACTTTTGGCATGTACCCTTCGAGACTTTTCAAAAGGCCTTTCAAAAATTTTGCAAGTGTCCTCTGCTTCATTCAAACTATCCTTCAGAACAATTTCAAGTGTCCCTTCAGATATTTTGCAAAAGACCTTTCGAAAACTTTGTTTGGGTTACTTACCCTTCAACACTTTAACAAAACTCCCTTCGAAATTTTTCTTCAGGACCCATTTCCTTCAAGAATTTTGTTCAGGACAATTTTTTTGACAAATACTTAACCATTTTTCTTGAAATAATTCATTGAACCACTTTCTCTGAAAGAATTCCAAATTGCACCAATTTCCTTCAAAAACTTTGTTGCAAACATTTTGTCTGACAAAGTCTAAACCATTTTCTTGATAAAATTTCAAAGCTTCGGAACAATTGTTGTGGGCTTTCTATCCGAAGAGTTTTCAACATTTTTTTGAAAGAATTTTCTTTACCATTATTTCCAAAAGAATTATCCAAATCACTTCTTCCGAAATAATTCCCCAGACAAATGCAAAGGTGCAAAATCAACTAAGTATGGAAGCTTAGTAGGATTTTAGCTGAGGGACAACCTTATGCATTTATAACATTTTCTCTACCCATCCTTATGACTTAGAACTTAGACCACAAAGATTAGACACAAATCTAATTATCATAATGTGATCATTTCCTTTAGATGCTACCATACGTGCAAATGTTGTTAACATCAACTTGTGTGCTTAGTCATATCTGTCAAGATAACCATATGAGCAAAGGCATTCATATGAATTTTCTTGTATTTTCATAATCATTCAAAGTACACACATAACTCCACAGGGCTTTGCAACAAGTTTGTTCAACTCAACACCTTTATCATTAATGCATAATAGCACATGCTGCCTTTGACATCAATGACAATCCTTCATACATCAATGATTATGTCCAACACTTGGATATTGGTAAAGGAATACATATTTACATGTTTCATGAGAAGATATATAAATAATGGCTTACCCAAGTATTACAGAGATTTAAATTTGGATGAATATTTGAAGGCCTATGAGTAGGTTTAGACTCAAGGGAAACATTTCCTAATAATAATCTTTGGGTACATACCATATAAAAAAAACTCAACACTTGGATATACACATGGTACATTATTATTGATACTTGGATAAAAAACACCAAAAGAGAGGTGGTGAGGGATGAATTTGTCCACACCTTTACTTTCTCCTCTTCAAAACCTATACACTTTGAGCCTCTTGTGATAATGAGAAAGACCATATTTATAGATGATGCACTAATGGAGGAACATGTACTAGCTATGAACAAATACAATGGATTTGTGCTACCTCAAATGTTTTTAAGGAGGACTTGGATGATGCATCCAATGAGGATGATAGTGCATAAGACTTAGTATGTGCACCAAAAATGGAGTCAAGTGAGTGGAAAATTGTTTGCCAGGTAGAGGAATAAAAAAACTCAATGATAACTTGGATCACCTTAATGTGTAAACCACCATGGGGGAAATAAGTGTGATCAATACATAAAGAGATAAAAAAGTTACTATAATGAATCCATGTGTATCAAACAAGTGAATATTGGGATAAAGGTTAAATCTAAGATAGAAACTATAGGGGATTACTAATCAGATGCAGAGTTGGATTGTAACATATAAATCATCAAATGATTTCTAGACTTGTTCTATAATAGGTATAATGATATGAAAGGAGTGCATGAGTACGTAGGAAAGATGTGGATCACGTTGTGAAAAGGCACCTAGATAGTCAAGAAAGGCCATATCACAAGATCCTCAACCCCTACACAAAGGTAAAAGAAAAGATTGAAAAAAAGCTTGCTATAGGCTTGATCTATCTAATGGAAGATTTTGAATGGATTAGCCCAATGCTTATAATAATCAAGACATACGAGAGAATTCATATATGCATGTAATTACACACAATGAATGAATCATGCATAATTGACCATTTTTTGATGAATTTCATAAGGAAATACTCAAGTGATTACCAGTTGTGAGATATATAGTTGTACAAAAAAATTATCAAGCTATCACAAAGTACAAATGATTGAAGAAGATAAATAAAATACCACACTCGCTACTGAATGGGAATATTTCACTTTCCTTGTGATGCCATTTAGTCTCAATAATGTGCTAACAATATTCTCATGCATCACAATATAAGCCTTCAAAGATTTTATGCACTAATTATTATAGGTGTGTTTGTATGATTGAATCATATATGGATCAGTAAGGGATCATAAAAAAACTCAAGACTTATATTTTAGAGATGTAGGAAACTAAAAATATCATTAAATATAAAAAAATGTCTTTACAACACCATTGGGAATGCTACTTGGGAATTTAACTTGTAAAGAGAGTATGTTAATAGACCTAAATTTTTTAGTTTTTATTCTCTAGTTGGAAGCCCCAAGTACCCAAAGGGAAGTTCACACATTTCTTAGACACACAGGTTATTATCACAGGTTTTTCTAGAACTATGAGAATATTACATGGCCAATGGAGGATATCCTAAGGAAAGATATACCATTCATTTGGTCTAAAGAGACATAGGAGGTTTTTTTAAACATTAAAGGAAAACTGGCTAGTGTGCTAACAGATTGGAATACACCCTTCCATGTTCATTTGATGCATCCACTACTATAGTAGGTGTGATTCTCACACATCTCATGGAAGATGAAATTGATCACTACATATATTTCACAAGTACAAAGTGTGCTTCAATAGAATATAACTATATAACCACCGAGAAGGGAACCTTAACCATGGCATATGCAATTTAAAATTTCCATCATTACTTATTAGCTACACCATTTCTATTTTTAGTGAAGATAAAACATTGAAGTACTTGCTGAATAAGCACATTTTGCATGGAAGGATTTATAGGTAGAAAATCTTGTTCTAAGAATTTTAGTTTTTAGTGTTTGTGAAGATAAAAAAGAAAAATTATGGATGAGATCATTCTTCATGAATTAATATAGGAGAGGAGGCACACAATATAAAATATGATATACTAGATGCACAATTATATAGAGTATAGAGGGTATCAAAGGACTTGGCATAGATTACATTATTATTGACATTAGGCATGACCCCAATTAATTTGAAGTTAAAATGAAAGAAATAACTAGTAGTGTGCACAACCCATTATCATCTTTGTGGTGGGGAATTAAATAAATTAGGCAAATACTAGGTCTTAAAGAGGTGTTTTGGAGCATGAGTGGGAGGAAGTCTTGAGCAATGTCATGAGGGAATTACAAGAGTACATGATGTCAGTGAGGAAATTATATGCAAGATTATGTTCTCAGGACTATGATGGCTGACTGTGTATAAGGATTATAAGGAATTCACATAAAAGTGAAATATTTAGTAAAGGATTGGAAAACCCTATAGGTGGTGTTGTCCCCAAAAAATGTCATTCATTTTTGGGACAACCTATGGACTATTTTGACCTTGCATAGACCAAAATTGTCTCTTCCATTTTTGAAATTTGTCATGAGCATTCAAATTCCTCATTTTTCAAGATTCTCAGTTTCTACGGACTTCATAGGAAGAAGTCTACGAACTCAACATGCTTGAAAGTAACAGGTTCAAAAGGGTTCGATGGATTTAACAGGTAAATTCCTTCGAAAGAGCAAGTTTCCAACACTTATACATTTCTAGGCTTGGTTCAATCAAATGGTTCAAAGAAGCACATGAAAGAAAAAGATGAGCAGAAGTTGCCAACTGTCTTCTATCGAGACACATTGTGATTTGCTTCTCAAAGCAGTGGAACATGCCACGTGTCCCTTGTAGAGTTTCACAGAAAGTGACAAGTGGCAGCTGCAGAAGGTTTCAATATCTTTTTCTCGAAGCAATAGAACATGCCATGTGTCATTTGCAAAGCTCAACGGAGGCTGCCAAGTGTCAATGGTCGCTGCATCTTCCTTTGGTTTCATTATCAAGTAAAGACTGTGGTGGGCCCTAGGCAAGTTGCTAAAAGAATTAGCAGAGCGCTCCAAGTGTCATCCTCCGTGTGATTGATAAAATTGAGTAGAAGTTGCCACGTGTCCCTAGTAAGACTTGGTGGAGGCCGTCAAGTGTCGACATCCGTAGTGATTGAGTAAGGACTGTGGTGGACTCGAGGTAAGTCGTAAGAACAAATAGAACATGCCAAGTGTCATTGTCCATGTGAATCCAAATGAGTCCCGAATTTTTATGTAGTGTTTCTAGAGCTTAGTGGAAGCTGCCACGTGTCATATCCTATAGGACTCTCAAAGTTTTCTAAAATATCCTATAAGTTAGGTAGATGCTACCAAGTGTCCTCACCTATTCTGTTAGAAGATGCCACATGTTACTTGTTAAAAGCAGTAGAATGCGCCGCGTGTCAAAAATGGAACACTCCCAATACAAATACGTAGAGCCAAGGAAAGATTTCCTTCAAACAAATTGTCTGAAGGAATTCCTTCAGACATTTTGTTTGAAGGAAATAAAGGATCAAGTGTAACTGAAGAAATTGAGACCCAAAGAGGCACTCGACACTCAACAAGCGAAAAAGGCACAAAAGAATTGCTAAAGAGGATATGACGGACCCAAAGACGTCAAATTGGTGGCAATGAAATAGCTATTGATCCTTGCAGACTTAAAGGTAGAGTTGAATGCATTCAAAGGTCTGAAGACCAAAGCCAAAAGTGAAGACCCACTGATGATAGAGCTGAAAGAGCCAACAAAGGGGAAAAAGAAAGCTCGAGGGCCCAAATCGCAGCAGGAAGAGACAAAGAGGGAAATATCTGGAGTAGTTATTTCAGTAGCTAGAACAGTGTGCAAAGATAGATATTTGGGCCTGTAAACATTAAAAGCATAGCCTATTTGTCTCCTTTGGAGTAAAGGCAAAGTGGACAACTGTGAGGATAGTAGGTGATAGAATAAGTGACTCAGGCTCAGGAGATGACATTTGAGATGAATCAACACGCCACAGTTAGGGCAACTGCCCTGTTTCAAGCATGGCCCTCCCTAACAGAACCAAAAATGCATTCAAGGCATTAATGCATAGCATGGGCCGCTCCATGGGACAAAGTGCCAAGCCTTCCTTGGCCTCTATATATTGTAATCTCTTGGTTTGTTTAAAAGAGATCTTCTAGTTACTAGAAGCAAAACTTTGCCCAAATTGAAAGACATCACTGAGACTTTGAGCTCAGATTGTTTATCATATTTCTTTGTTTGAATCAGAAAGCAAGTTACTTTTAGACTTTGTGCTGTTATAGCTTGTATCATTCTAGGAGATTGTTCTTATGTATATTTCCTAAATATATTCTTGTTTATGCAATTTAACATGTAGAGCTAGTGGAAGTGATAAGGAATGTGTCATGAAGCCAGCTACTTTCAGACTTTGTGCTGTCATAATTGTCTTCAGTGTGTGTTTATTTTCTATTTCTGTGTCAAGGACCTTGGGATGACTTTGTGCCCCCATTGTTCTTTGTATCTCACTCTTGGGCAGTCAAGGTGGAGACTTTGTGATACATCTTAGATTGTTGGTTACTCTGTACTCTGTTACTAGTTACTTATTTTACTTGAAAAAACTCCTGCTATTTCCTGCAAGAACACTTTTGAAAGAAGAGAAGTGCCTTCAGTGTTTTCACCAAGATTTTCTCCTTTGTTTGTGACCATCATCTCTAAAAGAAGAGAGATGAATGGTGTATCCTACCCCTGAGTGTTATTTTTAGCTTATTATATATAGTATATAGCACCTCATATTTAATAGGGAACCTCCCCTTGATGAGAGGAGAGATTTGTCCCCTTTGGATGTGGTAACCCTGCAACTTTGGACGACCAATCTCCCTATAAGCTGGTTGACAAAATATTCACCCAACAGGTGGAATGAGATGTCGTTAGTTCCTCTATCTGGACAAGAACCATTTAAAAGTAGGAAGCTTATGTTGTAGGGATAATTAATCATATCATGCATAGGTATCCACATAAAAGTGCAATATTTATCAGAGGATTGAAAAAACCTATAGGTGGGATGAGATGTCATTATTGTCTATAGTTGGACAAGAACCATTAAATAAATGGGAAGTTTATTTTGGCACATGGTATATCATAACTATGAATTACTTAACTAGGTGTGAAGAGGCTGCCCTAAAAAAAGATTACATTACAACAATAGTTACATGTTATTTTTGAGAGAATATGCTAAGCTGAATGGGTTCCCCCTAATATTGACAAGTTATATAGGAAGTCATTTCTTAGTAGTGAAGGTGAACATATTACTAAGTGAGTTCATGATTGTGCACCATAAAAGTATACCCTATCACCTATGGGAAAAAGAGATGGAGTAGGTATTTTAGAAGATACAATGTACCACACTTACTAAGATTTGTGACATAGGCCATAAGGATTGGGGTAAGAAGGTATTAATAGTATTATGGGATTACTATAAAAATTACAAGAAGTTGAACAAGTATACACAATTTTAATTGGTGTTTGGAAAAAAGGCCATTTTTTTTGTAGAATTATTTATGCCATCATTACGCATATACCTCACAAAATATCTGGATATTAAATAATCATTGGATACAAGGCTAGTGGAGCTCATGAAGCTTGACTAGAAAATGATATTGACTCAATGGAGACAAGTAGTATAAAATCAAGGAATAATATTTGGCATGATAAGTATATCAAAGATCAGGCTTTACATAAGGGCACACAAGTGTTACTCTATGAATTTAAGTATGAAAAACACTAGGGAAAGCTCCAAATCAGGTGGATGGGGCCATATATATTTCATGACATCCTTGAGGATGACACATGTAATTTACACACTTTGAATGGTGAAATGATACTGTGGAATTGCAATTTATGTAGGATTAAGCCGTAACATTGGTAGTATTCATAGGATTACTCACTAATAAGGCTACTGGCCAAGTGAAAATGTAAAACAAAATATTTCTTTTTAAGTTATTTCCTTTAAGTAATTTTATTTTAGTAATTTTTTTATTTCCATAAGGAGGCATTTTTACCCCAAGTTTGGTTGTGTGTAATTATGGTTCTATGTAAGCAAGATATGAATTCATACTATGTGTCACTACATCAAATGAAATGGAAAAACCAGGTTAAGTATGAAAAGCATGCATGCAAGATTATTGCATGAGGTGCACAAAACATAAATAAGGGAGGAGGGGTTCTCAAGGAAAAAATAGAAAAAATAGTCTTCATCAAGGAACATAAGAAGGCATCATGGGATAAACAAAGGTATGCATAGGAGGACCATATAAATAATTAGTGTAGGGATAGTTTAAAGGGTTTGATGGAAGGAAAGGCTCAAAACATTGCTAGTAAATGGAAATTAAAGGATATGTGAGACATGAACATAAAGACAACCAATTATCCAAATATGTGAGAAATGTGGGACTGTTGATTACCTGAAAGTAGGATGTATACAACGTCTATGAATGCCACAAAGGGAAATGATGTAGGTCATGTATGCAAGGAATTATGATGGGTCTTCAACTCATCTTACTTAGTGAATTCTAATCTCAGGGAAGGTAATCTTACTAACAAATCATTTCATAGCCATTTATATCAAGACATGACCAATTTAGATTTGTTATACCTACTTAAGGGATCTCTTATGACATAACACCACTATAGATGGTTCCAAAGTCTCTAGTCAAGTAGCACCACAAAATAACCATAGTTAGGCCTATAATACATAAACTAAATCTAATCTAGTGTTCACCAAAGCTTGTGGCACAAACGTTATAATTAAATAAATAAAATAAAACATGCATAGGAAAACTCTACTCAAGTCAATGTAGAAGTAATTCTAAGTAAGGAGTAAAACATTCAACCTATTTCCTTATGAAATATCTATCTAACAAAATGAAAAAGTAATAATTATGAATACTTACCTTGAATGAACCTGTTGTGCCTCAATCTCTCCCATGGACAATGGTGATTTTATAAGATGTTATGGTTTTATAAGGATCACACTATAAAAATCAGATCTAGGCTAAAAGACTCCTACTTTGTATCCAAGACTTTCCCAAAAGATAAGCTTCTTTCCTTCCAAGGTAAAACCCTAAGTAATGACTCTTCAAGTGTAGAAATAATAGAATTACAAGCTGTAATAATGCAAAATTGAATGTTCCTCTTTATTGGATTAAAGTGAAGGTGGTATTTATAGCTAAAGATTGATCCTAAACCCTCTCAAAATTTTAACTGACATAATCAACCAACTCAATTTTGCTAGGATAGAAAGGTAGATGTTAAGTTTTGAACTAGGTCGGTCATGCTGACTTAGTTCCATAATGTGCGTTGAATCCCTAACAAGATCAACCTGACTGATGCATTAGGAAAATGAAAAAAAAAAGTTTACTTAGTCAGGGGCTATTTTGGAAGGGGAGCTCATCAGATGAGTGGATAAATGGGTTTTAAATAATTATAAAGTTAGATAAAAGTGACTTGTAGTAGTTTTAGGTAATGGTATAGGGACCAACAATCTTGCAAAGCACCAAAGGTTTGCCCACCTCTTTCCTAGTGCACCCTTTAATGCATGCACTCAAAGAGATTGAATCTTGATAGATTCTTGCAAGAGAGAAAATGTTAGTAAATGATAAAATTTAAAAATATTATGTGTATACATATGCCCCACTTGAAGCTCATCACATGTCATGCAATTATAACATGGGATGGTGCTTCAAGAAATAACATGACAACACATAAGAACTGATCTAATAAATTGCAGTTAAAAGTGAGAAATAAATGAAAGTAAAGAATTAAAAAACACATACATTCACTTACCTTATTACTTTGAAATAAGAGTTATGTGGTAAGTAAGTGAAAGAGGCATCCAATGTACATAAAACTAGGACTTGAAAAATAAGATATAATTTAATTTTTTTGCAAAAATATGGGGTAAATATAGAAAAATTGTCTATATTGTCAAGATTTTAGGATTTCTTTCAGTTTTTAAAAAGAGATTGCAGAAGCCTAGTTATGATCAAAATATGATTTTTTGGGTAAATAATTATCAGATAAAGAATTTGTAAATTTTGAATATATAATAAAATTTTAAATTTTCATTTGCATGTTTACTATTTTGACAAATTAGAACTCTATGTGACCTAGAAGAGTGATGAGAGAAAATGACATGAATACGAAGAACACAAGGAGGGAAAGGAGGTTTTACAACTATTGTAAACTTAGTCCTGGTATGGGGTGTATTGAATACAATTTTTTATCACTTTTAGTTGTAAATGAAGCAAATTTAGAAATTTAGGTATCGGGGCAAATCCGTGTAGTTGAATTTACCTCAATTTTTTTTAGGATAGATAGTAATTATGACAAAAAATGGGTAAGGTCCAAAAATGATTTTTTTTCTAGGGTATTAATGATGAGTTAGTAAAAATTCACTGTAGAAAAGAAATGGGATCAGCCATGCTGACATAGTTGTAATTGTGTAAGTTAAATTTAGTGGCTGATTGCGTATTAAATGTCCAATCTCGTTAGGTTGGTAATGGTCGACTGCATATTACCTAGCCAATGTAGTATAATATGGTTGATTGTGTATAGCCTAACTAATCTAGTATATCCTTCAAGTGGCTAACTTAGTATGTGAAATAGTCAATTGCATAAGCTTAGTGGCCAATGTAGTAGGGTTAACTGGCCGACTTCATAGCAAATGGCTAACTATGTTTGGTAAACTGGCCGAATTCATAGTAAGTGGCCAATGCAATTATAAGTTGATAGTGGCTGATGTAGTAGAAAATATATCCCTAGATGACATAGTTAGTTATGTGGATGACATAATATAACAAGTTGAAAAAGAGATAATATAGGTTGAAATAGTTAAGCCAGATGTAAATGCATGTATTGTTGATTTTAGTAATGTAATTTAATGATTATTTGATATATATAGTCAATATGTGCTTTATTTTTTGATATTTTACATAGATGATGGAGGCTTTGGTGATTGGTGGATGTAATTTGGTTACCTAATTTGTTAAAGATATTGATAGAAGGTGATCAAGTATGGTTGGAAAAATTGGGATTTAGAGGAATTATGCAGATGTGACACATTCCATTGAGTGTTGACTTAGTTACCATATTCTTAGGACATGGGAGTGACCAATCAACACCTATAAGTGGGTAGGGGATGGGGATACCATTGATGTGGGCATCACCCTTGAGGATGTCCTTGTGATATTAAGACTTGTTATTGTAGGGACACCCATCATTTATGATACTCCTAAGATGGATGCTGAGAGATGAGCCTTAGTCTTATGGTTGACTAGCTTAGAGAGATATTTTTATGGTTTGCGAGTTCATTTGTTTGATATTTATACGTCAACCATTCTGGATATTCAAAAGGCCATTACTAGTCTTATAATAGCTCAGGTGATCTGTCACAAGTCATATGGGAAGGGTCCACTATATGTCATTACCTTGTATTGATCTATATTAAAGATAGGCATGATGTATGATGTAGGATTGGTGATCTTGGTGTAATTAGTGCATGATTTATATAGTATATCATCAAGAGGGAAGATGACTTTAGGCCTTATGATTTTGTTGAGTAGTTGGATATATGAAAGGTTTTTGATGTATTAGCTTGTGAATGCAATAAATGGTACTTTACCTTGTGTATTGAGGTGGAGACAATATCATGTACTATGGCCTGTGTTACATGTACTAGCTTTATAGATGATTACCCGAGGATAGATTATTTGGTAGCCTTATGTGGGTACTGTCGATAAAAAGGCCAAGTAATTTTTAGGGACAATGCCATGCATGGATTAGAAGTCATTATATGTGGTGGGTGGAGGCACACCCTACTAGGTTAGTTTGGGTTATCACATTTGATGAAGCCTATAGTAGTGCATGGATTTTGGTCATAACATATGAGGGAGCATTAATGTAGTGAAGGTGTAGGATCACTTATGGATGTACCTATGATACGACTGTGTTGGTTGAGATTTTGGGGATGATGACACTAATGGCAACTTAGAGAGGCAACAATAGTAGAGGGAAAGGAATAAGTAGTTATGGTGGCATTGTAACATGGTTTACATCTACCAACACAACCACCACCACAATGACATAGATAGAGGCAGGTGTATGTAGAGTTGTAGCCACATGTAGAGGCACCAACTTAGGGAGGTCCCCTAGCAGAACCTATAGAGAGTTTATCTATAAAGTGGTAGATTCGTAGCGGACCACAACATGATCGTGTTCTCTAGTTTAGTTTTGTGACACTATAGAGTCATCCCTCATGTGAAGTACTCAGTGGGTGAGCTAATGGAGAGACTATTGGTGAGTAAATTATGTTTTATTATGTAGTTGATGTTTATTATTTTATGAATAGCTCTGTGTGTGTGTGTGTGTGTGTGTGTGTGTGTGTGTGTGTGTGTGTGTGTGTGTGTGTAAGATCTAATGTATATTTGGTTTGTGTTTTACAAGTGCTACTATAGAGGAGGGTATATGGTCAGTGATGGTACAAGTGACACATCATGATATATTGGATGATGTGTTACCACATCATGATACTACGTACATGATTACCCTTTCGTACCTTCTGCTCCTGATCATGCGATTTGGTTTCAATTGGTTGGTGAGGTAGTGAGAGAGTTATAGAGATGGAGAGATGCAACACAGTTGGAATTAACCCTAGGAGTGGGTGATGAGGAGTTGCAGGCATGGAAGCCATTAGCTGAAGAGTGGTCTGTTCATTTGGATACATATGGAGAGTTAAACACATGTATAAGTCTAAGTGGCCAATTTATAGGGATATATTGAGGGCCTGCACATGTGGATAGAGTCTCTATAGTGGACTATTCAGAGGGGGTATCCATAGGCATCTACGAGTAGTGTGTCCCATCTACCATTAGATATATAGGGTGGATTACAACCATAGAGGTAAAAGCATAGCATTTTATTGTATTGTATACACTATTTGATACATTTGTATATAGATATATATTTATTGCTATGACTCATGGATGTTATGGATGTATGTATTTTATTTCTATCACATTTTTAATATTTGATATATGCTATGATAAAATGCATGATGTATGTTTATTATTTTCTAGCAAATGGGAACAAATGCATAGTTAAAAAGAATGATAAACAAACAATGTAAAATGTAAAAATGTAATGTAAAATGAAATCTCATGTAAAACACACTAAATCATGTTGGGAAGTGCATAAAACATAAATAATAAGAATAAAATGGAAATGTAGAACACACTAAATCATGTTGTGAAGCATGCAAAATATGAAATAAAAGACAAAAATGAAATGAAAATTAGATCACACTAAATCATGTTGGGAAACATTTAAGACATGAATAGATAACAGAAATGAAATGACATGTAAAACACACTAAATCATGTTGGGATGCATGAAATTGTAAATGACAAAAATAAATTGAAATGTAGAATACACTAAATCATGTGGGGAAGCATGTAAAATATGAAATAAAATGGTTTTCAATGTAAGTACAGGTAGAAATAAAACAAAATAGAAACTGAAATGACAAACATAAAATTTAGGGTTTGTGTTAATCTCCCATTTGAAAAAGTATAGTTATTTTTAAACTTAAAACATGGTATGAAGCTTGAGGATATTTTGTGAGAAAATCCTGGTCATATCCAAGGTCTTACACTACAACTCACAAAGGGTAAACCAATGAGGTTAATGATAATTAGGGTAAATGTTTAGGGAAAATAAAGGAATGTTTGTGACCTATTTGAGGTCTTACGTTGCAACTCACAAAAATAGAACTGAAGGGGTATGATCATCTAAAAAGTAATATTTTCTAGGAAGAATATTGAGAATGTTATATTGAAAAATGGAGTGGAAAAAGCATGACATAGGCATTTGTAATAATCCTTAATAGGTATGAGACACACTAAGCAAATAGGTAAGTGCTAAAATTTTATTGGATGACAAAACCATAAGATATTTGTTCGTAGTAGACATAAAAAATCTGGTGAATAAATGTAGTGTTTAGATTATCTCATGAAGGTTATATATACAAGAATAGTAAAATGGTCCTACCTTCTGACAATGTGTTCTCTATTCCTTAGGACCCATTATAGAGTCACCGGTGTACTGTGAAAATTGGGTAGTTACGTGAGAAAGTAGGTAGCACTATAAAGAAGTGTGAAACTTCATATCCTAGTCTATTGGCCTACTGCACCCTAATGGACCTCAGCTCTATCATGAGACCAAATGTGGAGTTTGATCTTCGACTAGAAATAGGAGATGTGCTACGATAAGAATCACACCTTTTAATATGATTTTAACTTTTGAATATTTATTTTTGTATTTTTATCATTGTCTTTTGGCTTTTAAAAAATTTATGGTTTTTTTATTCCTCCTCCATATGGATACATAATAACTAAACATGAGTGATAAAGGTGACAAACACAAATAATCTTTAAGCTTTGGTTACAATATACAAAGTACCTAGTGATTTTTTAAGCTTGCTAAATAATTAGGGTTGATCATAAACAAGTATGAGATCTCAAGACTAACCATATGTATACTTAGTATGAAGGAAGAATAAAGGAAAAGTGAAGATCATATATATTTGTGTATGAAATGATATAATGAGAAATATATTTGTTAGCTGATCATATGGTAAAGATAAGATATTAAAGAGGTGTTGGGTTTAAATCATATCATAATAATAACTATCTGATCCAAATAAATGATGTAATAAATGTAAATATAAATCATTATAAAGAGAATAGGAGAAGAACAAGTGAAAATAAAATTAATCCATGAAACAATTTTAAGTGATAAGTGAAACATAAGATCAAAATATACTCATAAATCAAATCCAAATCATATGAAAATATAATAAATAATGCGATAAGAAACCATGATGTGTTCATAAGTATTGATAAATTTTATGGTAAACATTGTCCATAACATCTGATACATTCTTGTATAATGACTTTAATCAAAGTCTCATCAATCTTTACAAGGAGTCGTGAAAAGATTTCCTGATGCATTGTCTCTACAGAGAAAGTGGGTATGTTAGAAGATTAATGATGCTCATGGGGTAACTCATGTAAGGGGTACTCAATGTGAGGAATTGATGTTGAATTATGACTAATATCCTTAAATTTGTGAGCAAATGTAAGTTGCGGAGAAGGTTGAGCATTTGTCCATGAATGGCCTAGAGTAGGTAGCTGTGTTGGTGAGGGTGTAGGCTAAGAAAAATTATGAAAGTGCTATTATAACACTTGAAATCTATCTGTATAATGTGTGGTACACTGATGCCAATGACAATAAAATTTCCTATATTTAGGGATGTATTCTAGAAGTATCTTAGGAGGAGGTAGGATCTTGTTAGTAGATTATGCCTTCTCTGGATGAAGCGTATCAATATACTACCCAATCTATCAATAATGAGTGGAAAAATGCATACACGTGTCATGAAAAAGTAGTGGAATGTGAAGGTCATATATCTATAGTAGGAGTAGAGCCCGAGGCTTACTGTTGCTAATGTGCACAATAATCCTTGGCCTAATGACTAGAAAACCTATGAAATTCACAATATGGCTCATCTTCCCATCATGTTGGTAGAGGATCAAGCTTAGGAAAAGGTAATAGCCATAACCAATAGGAGGATGACTCAAAATAGGAAATGACTAGGCTGGGTCACTTCAAAAGATGAGCTCAAAGTGGGTGAACACAATATATCTGACATCTTTAGAGGAAGTATGTTGGAAGGACCCAAGAATCTAACAATCTGATATGGTCCCATCATGGCATGGTCAAGAAGCATACTTCAAAGGGGCTCAACCATGATTGGATGAGAAGTAGTGTGTGTGTTTCATCTTAGACCCATAAACATCAAGTGAAGAAGAAATAATGTCAGGTTCCATATAAGGAAAAGGAACTACATGAATAGAACTAAAATAATGCTGTAAAGAAGAATGATATTTAAGTATCTCTACATTTTTAGCTTTAACAAATCCAACTAAAAAGGGATCATCTAAATAATATCCATCATTAGAATCAGGACTATAAAGATCAATAGTATATGCATCGAGGATTTTATCAGTCGAAGAGGCATGATGAATGGAGTGTTTAGTCTTTGTTAGAGTGACATGAATTTCATCTACTGGTTTTTGACGAGACCGAGGTCATAAATAAGGTAATTTATCAATTATTTGATGAGAGATAATTTTTTTTTAATTTTTAAATAGATCTCATTAGGTTCATCATCATATGAATCTAAGAGATTAGGGGGTATATTGCCTATTAATTCAAGGTGACCATTATAACCTCTAATAGAGTTAATGGGGTAGTTAAAGCATTGTGACTCATGAAAATGAATTCTAGGTAAAGGTTTGAGGGTAGGTATTTAAAAACACTTTTTTCTTGAAATTGTTCAAAATTCTAAGGATTGGTGTTTCCTTGACTCTTGTATATAACACCATTATAAGGAGATTTAACACATTGACATGCTGATGAGGATACAAATATCATGCAGTGTGTCTAAGGTCAACTAAGTAAAATGTTATATGATAGTGGAAATTTAAATATCATGAATTTGATGCACATCATGACATGGGTAACTATGATAGGAATCCAAACATAACTTAAAGGAGGCATTTTTCTTCTATCATATCCTTGACATGTACTTTGAGTAGAGTTAGTATTACATTCAGAATACCCAAGTGTTTTAATGAAATCAAGGGAAGCCACAAAGGTGCTTGAACCTTCATGAATCAAAGCACCATTGAATTGGATACCTCATATTTGGAAACTTATGAACAATGGAGGATTATCTAGAAGAAATAATACCTCATCGAGAATCATTGAAGTGACAGAATTCAAGTGAAAGAGAAGTATCTACTATTTCATCAATGTGAATAGACATTTCTTCACACTGTTGAAGGATCCTATCTTCAAATCCAGATAAAATGGTTTTTTCCCCATAGGTGGGGCATGATGGATGTTCATTAAAAATAACAGTTGCATTAGATGATTACTATTATGAGAAGTTCTCATAAGTTCTAGGAAAGGTATTTGAGATGGGAGATGCGAGTGTTTGGTTATAAGATCCCATTCATCATATCCAGTTAAAATTTTATCGGATAAAGGTGCATAATGTTGAAGTAAAGTAAATCCTTTGAGAGTGTAGTAGAAGTGCATGTAAATTGATGTTGGTAAGGCATATTTTATTGTAACTTAATCAATATGGGTTGATCGATTGTGTTTGATTATGTTGACTTATATGACATGGTTGCATTGGTTGTGTCTTGTGAGCGAAAAGAAGAGGTACCATAAATAAATGACTTTGAAATTTATGAGTGAGGTGGCTTAGTTAAGGGAGGGTTAGATTAGTTAAAAGATGGGTATAAGTTATATCGATAGAATTTGAGTTAGTGTCTTAACTTTATCATTTGATTAGACACTTGTGAGTTTGTTGAGTTGATTGAAATTGGTCTTATGTGCCCCAATTCTATGAGAGGAGATGGGTAAGAATATTGAATAGTACTTAAAGTTCAAAAATTTTTTAGTTTAAAGTTGAATAATGATTGATGAATGTTAACATTGGGATCCAAAGAACTTTTGACATTATTCATAGTGGAAGCTTGGGTAGCACTAGGTTGATAATTAGGAAGAGGATCTTTGTAAATCGTTATGTGAGCTTTATCTTAATTAAGGGCTTCATGTTTAGTTTTGGTTTTATGAGCCTTAGATGCCACATCACAAGATTGTTGATATGTACATATGAGTGATTCATGATCAAAATTAGTTCCAAGAAGATATTCCATAGCAAAGGTTCTTAGTTGGTGATAACTTTCATGAGAATGGCTCCAACTAGCATGATACCAATAAAATTTGTGTGGATCATACCATTTTTTGGTAGGGCAATTAGGATCAAGATCTCATGGTGAAGGTCGAGGACATTTTTGAATCTCCACCAAAGAAAGTGGTTTACAGATATCTACATTATTTACTTGAGAAAATGTAGAACTAGGATGAGGATTATTGGAAATTGAGGATGAAAGAATAGGTTCCATGGGACCAGTAGGAGTAATGGCTAGAATGTTGTGTGTGGAATCATAGGTATCTATAATACCATCATTGGTTGCATGCCTATTTTTAGCTTTTATAAAGATTCAAATTCATATGGGAGGGTGTGAGGGCTCAAATTGTCATATTATAAAATCTTAATATCTGACTTGATTGAGGGATTTTTTTAAAGATTTTGGAGAAAGAGTCCTCACACAATATTTTAGTTTGGAATGAAGAGTATTAGTGAACAAGTGAAAGAGATTGTCATATGACATGTTATGCTAAAATGTTATAGATAAAGATTTCCATTGTTTGATGAATACTTGGAATGTTTCAGATTATAATTACTTACAATTGATAAAATGAGCTAGGTTATTTTTATGAAGATCATTAGTTTGAAATTCTTGCACCAATACATTGACTAAGTGTTTTAAGCTAGAGATAGAATGAGTTTTGAGTTGATTATACTAGTCTAGAGCATCACCTGAAAAGGTCTTAGCTAAGATATTGGTGGTGATGAAAGTATTGAGTTTAATCTAATATTTATATAAGTTTCTAAAAGCCTTCAAATGTAAGGTTGGATTAGTGGATCCATTGTAAGTGATAGTGGGAACTATGCCACCTATGTCAATGTTTTCAATTTGAGGGACTTAGAGATTTATTTTGTAAAATTTTAATGGCCTTGTTAAGAAGTGAAGGTTTGATGTATAATATTATCGTATGCATCTCTAAGGATGGGGAAGAGGGGCCATTAGGATTTTGCATCCCCAATTGAGTAGTTTGAGGATGATCTTAGAAAAGTATTAATTGGTTTTGTATTTGCATCATTCGATTGGCACTATTAGTTTGAAAAGTAGCCTTTTGATTTAACATTTGTAATAAAAGTTGACTAGTATTAATAATGTTTTGACTAGTGAAAGCAATAAGGATACATGGGTAATATAAGAGATATTGATAGTTTGAGATGCACTATTATTTTGAGGTGCACTAGTAGTTGTATGCATTTGAGTAGATCCATTAAAGGTCACACCTGCCATGTTTATGAAAATAGTTGGCATGGAGGATGAAGAAGGCATGGAAGATGAAGACATGCTAGCATAGGAAGGCATGAGAGAGGATAAGGGTATGACAAAATTTGTAGGATGACTTGCCCCAAATCCTATAGCAAATCTAGGTGAAGGTGAATGGGGTTATCCAATATGAGGTCCCATCATGAGGTTATAAATGATTGTGGTAACCTTACTCCTATATTGCGGGTTTTCATTGATGAAAATGATCATTTTAGTCATATATTCAAGATGACATTCATCCTTTACCATAGATATGAATAAAAGATTAAGAGAAGAGGAATGGAGAGGAGTCCCATAATTAGTAGTTCTAGTAGTAACATGGTTATTGCTAAGATCATGATTATCTACTGCATGATAGGGTATATGCATATTAGAGGTTTTATGAGGATTAGTAAGATTCATCATGTTAGTTTAATTTTTTATGTATATTCATCAAAAATGTTTTGCATGATGAAAAACAAACCTATCTAGACACTTACTAGAGAAGTGAAAGTTTAGAGGTTGAAAATCAACGAGATTGAGTTAGTCAATCTAGTTGGACTGATAAAATAACATAATAGTGTATAAACTGACTAGATTAAGTTGGAATAATAGGATAATAGAACAATTTAAAAATTGACTAGATCAAGTTGATTGATCTATTTAGACAAACAAGATAAAATAATAGTTTATTAGATTGATTTAATTGATCTACTTAGGTAGATAAGATAAAAGAGTAATCTACTAGATCGATCTAGTCAATCTAGTTGGGTAAAAAGATAGAAGAGCAATCTATTAGATCGAGCTAGTCAATTTAGTTCTATAGTCTAGTAAAATTTTTAAACTATTAACATAGGAGGATTTAATTTATAATTATAATTAAATTAAGCACATATAAACTAGATCAATTTGGTTGATCTAATTAAAACACATAACACATAGCTTGTATCAACACTGGATGATACAATTTGAAATACAACATAGATAACATGAAACTAGCAAAGAATGCAATTTTTACAACTACTAATGCTAACTAACTATTTAAAAAAAAGATCAGGGGTTGTGTTAAAGGTTGTGTTTGACAATGTAGGCTTCCACATATACTAGTTTATCTATTTGATAGTGATAGTCTAATGTTTCAAAGCACTAACTATGAAAGAAGTGTCATTCCTATAGCCCACTAAACCTAGTTTTAAGGATAAGTTGAAAATTTTTTCTTGAAATTAATGATTAATTGATGTACCACACAATCAAACATTTGGCTAGATTCTTATGGTTCAATATAAAGAAAAATCCTAGGCGTTTTTGAAATAATGTGAGGTACATAGAAACTAAAGACCATGCTTAGCTCTACACTATGGATATGAGTATTTGGGAAATCTATTCATGCCACAATATATGTAAATGATATATAAGGATTGTAAATATAATATCAAATAACCCTTCATGATAATAGATAATTTTTTTAAAAACTACTGGTACACAATTTCTAAAGAAAACTAAATAAAATAAAAAACAAAGGATAAAGATCAATTTATAAAAAAACAAATTATCATTTAAAAAAAAATAAACAAGAAATCAATTTTTTATTTTAATATTAAAAGTGATTGTAATTACTATGAAAATAGAGGTTAATTTCTTTGCTTATACTAGGAAATGAAACATACAGAATAAGATTGAGTAGGTCGATCTCGTTGAACAATTAGTACAAAACTTGATCATACTAATCAGTTTTATTTATTTAAAAATGAAACTCAAATAATTGAAATTGATTAGGTCAATTTAATTTAGTGGCATAAAACACAAATATAGATTAAGATCAAGCTGGTCAATCTAGTTTACTATGTATGTATAGTTTGACATAACTGACAACTGAGTAAAGTAGTAAGGATTTTTTTTTGAATTAGAAAAACATGAATTGTAAATTTCTTGAATTGACAAGGTAAAAATGATAATATATTAAGAATGAACCTAAAATATAGAACAAGATCGACTAGGTCAATGTGGTAGAATTGTTAAATTTTTGTTGACTGGGTCGCCTAAGCGAGATTTTTAATTCTATAAATGTAGAAAATTGAAAACACAACTAATAACCAAACTAGAGTAGATCAATATAGTTTGATAAAACATAAATGATGAATATTAAATAAGATCGAGCATGTTGACTTAGTTCACTGTAAATAAAATGTAAAAATCATGAAAATGACTAGATTGACCAGTTAAATTTAGCTATCTAAAAAAATGAAAGTTGTGTACAATAAAATTGAGTAGATTAATTTCATTAGATATAAAAAAATGCAAAATACTAGTTAAATAAGGGATTTATTAGTTTGGTCTAGTTGGCTAAAACTGGAACATGTAAAAAGAAGATAAAACGAAGTCAACCAATGTGACCTAGTTGATTATAAATCTTGTACCTGTAAATAAAAAAATTAGCTAGATCAACCAACTTGATCTAGTTAGATAAAAAGCCTAAAATTGATAGAAAATAGTCCAAATCAAACAACTCAATCTAGTTAACTGAGAAAGAAATATGTGAAATAAAAATTGATTGACCAAATTGATCTAGTTGACTGTGATTGAAAAATTAAGAATGTAAGGGTTAGATTCACACTAGGTTCACCAAAATATATGAAACAAATTAGGATGGGTTTGTAACTTGTTATACTTAGTGAATTTCAAGACTGAAAAAATTAATCTTATAAACAACTCATTGCAAAGCTATTTATATTTGGACATGACCAATTTTGCTCTTCTAAACCTACCTAATGGATCTCTTATCACACACCACTAGAGATGGTTCCAAAGCCTCCAGTCAAGTATCACCACAAAATAACCCTAGTTAGGCCTATAATACATAAAATAAATCTAATATAGTGCTCACTAAAACTTGTGGCACAAAGAGGATAGTTAAACAAATAAACATGAAAAAGAGAACTTTACTCAAGTCAATGTAGAAATAATTACAAGAAAGAAGTAAAACATTCAACCTATTATCTTGTGCAATATCTATCTTGCAAAATTAAAATATAAAAGTTAGGAATACTTACCTTGAATGAACCCATCATACCTCAATCTCTCTCTTGGTCAATGGTGCTTTGTAAGAGGTTATTTTGGATTTATAAGGATCACATTATAGAAATTAAATCTAGGCTAAAAGACTCTTACTTTTCATCCAAGTCTTTTCCATAAGACAAGCTTCTTTCCTTCAAAGGCAAAACCGTAAGCAATGACTCTTTAAATGTATAAATAATAGATTTACAAGCTGTAACAATGTGAAATAAAATGTTCATTTCTATTGGATTAATGTGAAGGTAGTATTTATAGTTAAGGATTGACACTAAACCCTCCTAAAAGTTTAGCCAACATGATCGACCAGATCAATTTTGTTAGGTGAGAAACTTAGCCATTAGGTCTCAAAGTAGGCCAGTTGGGCCAACTTAATTCTATAACATGTGTTGAATCCCTAAAAAAATTGACCTAGCTGATGTAGTAGTAAAATAAAGAAAAAAGATGTTTACTTAGTCAGGGGTTATTTTGAAAGGGGAGTTGCTTAAAGGAGTGGATAAATGGGTTTTAATTTCTTATGGAGTTGGATAAAAGTGATTTACATTGGTTTTAGGTAATGATATAGGGATCAACAATCTTACAAAGCACCTAAGGTCTACTCACCCCTTTTCTGGTGCACCTTTAAGGCATGTACTTAGGGAGATTGAAACTTGATAGGTTCTTGAAAGAAATAAAGTGTCAATAAATGATAAAGTTTAAAAATATTATGTGTATATAAGTTATAACACAAATAAATAAGTATAGGATATGATGTCATCATGATTACATGATGGGTGGAGGTATGAAAAGTAAAGTTGTAGAGGGGTAAGTGATATAATTCAATGTAGCAAAGGATATACATACAAACCTTGGAATCCTTATTTTTCACTTTTAATTTATAAATATTCAAGTAAAATAGAACCATTTAGTGATAAAGGGATAAATTACAAGTTTAAAAAAGAACACACAAAGGTTACCATAATCCTACAAGGAATCAACTTCAATTAAAAATTTATTAGTTGGTGTTGCAAGCATGAATTATGAAGCAAGTAATTTTCGCCAAGGAAGGGTAATTAGACCATGGAGAATAAATAATTACTAGTTAGGGATCAATACCACTATTTGCTAAGGGGTTAAAACTTTGAGTCCAAATCAGTGGAGAGATACTATAGTGAAATACAAGTATGAAGAGGGGTGAAAACTACTAAAAGATCTAAGGGGATGGTACCAAAGAGAAATAAAATGGTGGAAGTCAAGGTTATGATAGGTGAAAAAACAATTGTAATTAAATAATAAGCCCTAGGTAATAAGGAAATTAGAAAAGAGAATAACCAAAAGGAAGTGACACTATTTGCTTCATCATCGATAATATTTCTTGAGATGGTGTAAAGTGGAGAGGTGCTAATGTCATGTGTAGGGTACTATACCATTAATGAATTAAAACAAATGGAAACCAAGTATGAAGACATGTCGAAATTTGACTACTACATTGAGTTGGAAAAGGTTGGAAGAGATGGATTGGATCTAAATGATGCCACAATCAACAGGAAACTCAAGGATAATGGGTTGTTGCAAAATTAGAGAAGCTAGTGAAATTTATTATTTTGTGTGTACATGAGGGGAGGTTTGAATTCATAGGTATAAATATGGCCATCATACTCAAGCATATTTCAAGGTCAACTAGGATGAAAAATAAAGGAGAAAGCATACAATTTTCCCTTACTGGCAGGGAGATGGATGAAGTTACCAAGGAGCTGAAGTTACAGAGAGGTGGGTCTACTATGGTGATTGAAAAATTTGGAGGATTTAGCTACACATGAAACTACCCAAATAATGAATGGGAAGTTGACCAGGGTATATCAATAAAACCCATCTTCCAAAGAGATAATATACCTCACACACAATATTGGGGAAAAAGGGATGTAATACAACTTCATGTGATATATTGAAAATAAGTGACATTGGGCATGCAAGAGTCATACATCAATGGTGGTGTATTTAGATAGGGGGCCATACTTATATTGATATTTATAGATGATATTGTGATTCCAAATTGGATACTAGATAAAACATTCATCTATCGAATTTGTAATGACTCCATTGTACAAAGATAAAAAGATAATACATGACCTATCCAAGTGACTCAAACTTTTAAAAATAAGATGGAATGGTGATATGAGATGTTGAAAAATATGATAGGGTATGAATGGTGAATGCCCAAGGATTTGGAGAGGTTTATTTGATGATTCATAACACTTTTAATAAAGTAAAGAAAAAGGATGAGGATAATATGATCAAGTAGCTCAAGTTGTCATGTGGGATCATGACCAAGTTTGTGGAAAGGGCCTTATGTAAAATATAAGAGATCCCACATGCAAAGGTTGAATTTGCTACATTTGAAAAAGAAAAATTCATTATGATGTTTTAATATAGATACCACATAAAAGAGATAACCTCCAAATATGAGAACTTAGAAGATGACATGTTCATTATACAACCCATGATAATGAAAATGATCAAATGAGCTAAGTGTAGATGAACCTACACATTTAAGCCTTCTAAAATAAAGTACAATGAATAAACCATGGAATTAACTCTAAAATGAAATCCAAAGGGAAGAATTTATGACAACATGAGTGGAATAATAAAATAAGTAATATATTTCCATCTTTCATGAGAAATGAATATGGGTTATCCAAGAGAAGTAAGATAAAATTGAGTATTCAGGGGAACATCTCAAGACAAAAAAGAGAAAGAACATTGAATGTGACTAAAAATGACTCAAAAGAGAAGAGGAACACATTAAAATAGATACAAAATCCCAAAGAAAGGGTGGGAAAAATGTTTAAGACCATGAGGAGTAGGGAGAAATAATTTCACAAGAAAGCAAGTAACTTTGTATTTACACACCAATAGGTGTTGAAAGTGAGTTTCATGTCAATCTTAAGGCAAAAATACACACTAACAATGACCAAAACAAGAATCATAATGGTTATGAAATAAAAATGGGTCATTAATGAGAATATAATTTGGGAAAGAGATAAGGTAGGAATCTCCTATGCAAGGACTACCGTACCAAGATAATCTTATGTAAACACCATGGCTACTTCAGGTCATACCTTTACAATTCCAAGATCTAGAGAAGGAAATTTTTGAATAAAGTATAATAAAAAATGGTAACACCTATTTTGTCACTTGGGTAAGTGCATAGAGTTGGGGGAAAAATCCATGGACATTTACCCTAATGCATATGCATTATGTTTTCATAGTAAAAAAAGGAGAATTAGAAGGGGAATTTGTGTCTTTCACGTTATGTGAAAGGAAAACGTACACATTATGACCACATAACGTGTACATGTTATGTTTTCATAACAAAAAAAAAAGAGAATTGGAAGGGTCATTTGCATATTTCATGCTATGTGAAAGGAACCCATACGTGTTATGTTATAACATGCACATGTTCCTTTGACATTGCATGAAAAAGCACAAAAGAGCTATACAAAGGGGTAGATCTTTTGGTTTACTAAAATAGATGTTAAGTATAAGTTTACATTTATATTATACTTTAAATTTATTTTAGTAAATATTAGAAATTAGGGTCACTTTACATTTGATAGAGTTGGTCTCACAACTACACACCTTACGATGTGGGAAATAATTTTTCAAAATCTAATCTTCTCAGTATTTAGGCATTTTTTGGGTCTCAATATTGAATATAGGGATTTTAGGGCATAAATTTTACAACTGATGTCCATTTTAGGTAAACATTTAGTCATTTTTAGATTTTTTTACTTTCTAAATTATTTGTTGGCATTTCTAAGAGTCTTAGGTTTGTCAAAATTGAAGTTTACAAACCAATCACTTTAAATTCAATCCAAAGTGGTGTGATTGGGGTAACATAGGTCATATTGATGACCTACACACATCAAATGACCACTTTGTGTTAATTTTATTTTCTCATCATTCCTCCCTCATCCCTAATCACTTGCTCCTCATCCTTCATCACCCCTCATCACTCTCTCCTCATTCCTCATTATCCATAATCACTCCCACATTGACCCTCACCATCCCTCATAATATCTAATCATTCCATCATCATCCTTAATCACTACCTCATTAACCCTCACCATACCTCATCATCTCTAACCATTGATTCATCATCCCTCATCATCCCTAATAATTCTATCATTAACCCTCACCATCCCTGATGATCTCTAATAAATCCATCATCTTGAATCACTCCCTTATTGACCCTCACCAACCCTCATCATCCTTAATCACTACATCATCATCCTTCACCATCCCTCATCATCCTTAATCACTCACATTGACCCTCATCATCCCTAATCATTCCATTATCATCCCTAATCACTCCCTCATTGACTCTCACTTTCCCTCATCATCCCACATCACCCTTAATCACTCCCTCCTCATCTCTCTTGGTGAACACATGAGGAGGGGGAGACCATTTAAATATTTCCATTAACTCCCATGTTGTAGGGGTGTAATAAAATGAACAAACATAGTCATTTCCTTAAATAGTTGAGGTTCACATAACAAAGATCAAAATACTTGCATTAATAAAAACATAATTTAAATTTAATCAATGCCACTATTAGGATTTTTACATACACAACATGGAATAAAATAATAGACAAATACTTATGATCATACACTAACCTCTGCCTTTATAATGGCAGTCTAACTGACCTCTTAGATGAAGACAATCAAATCATGTAATTCTAGTCTTCTCCTCTATTTTTCTAGTTGACCCATCCAACAAAATGTCTATTTGCTTATAAGTATGAGAATGGGTATCCAATGAAATTATCCTCCCATCCCTTTATCTTATCCAAATACTTCAAGATCATCACATGCATTTTCAAAAGTAACACGACACAAAGGAAAGACCAAACCTATTAATCACCTATGGGTGGTTCAAATCCACTTTTACACAGATCATAATAAAAGAAAATGAATATGTTTTTCACTAGAAAACAAAATTGGGATTTGAAATATTATACACAATTTAGACATGTCAGGTTTCATTTAGGTGATAAAAAATAATTTGAATAAGCATGAGACCCATTCGATTCTAGATAATTAATAACAATGCATCAAAACATTTACATTGCTCATGACTCCATTAGGCTTTATATAATTGATTTACCATTATGCAAAAAATTGTATGTATAAAATACATCTAAGGGCTTCCAAACTTTGAAAAACATAGTCAAATACCATGTTGATTCCTCACGACCCAATCATGGCTCACCTTACTACATACCACTATGTGAAACAATTTAGCATGTTTAAGGCTTAATATGGAATTAAGATTTGATGAATCACTACTTGAAGACCTGTCTTTAAACACAATCGGGTGTTTAGTCTCGAATAACACAATTACTTGTTACTTGAGTCATTAAGAGACTTCATTGAATGAAAAACATCCAATCACCAAAAGAGATAAAATAAGGAGCTTCTAAGACTTATGTGGGATTCACCACTTTAGTTATCACTATCAAGTAACAAAAAAGCATTTGTAGACCCATGCAAGTTTTAATTTTCTGAATAACATTGTGGATTATACAAAAGACACAAGTCCACATATAAAATTTGAATTTATAATTTAGGAAACTTGAATCGAATACATAGTAAGTGAACAAAATGTTTCACCAATACCGAATTAGTTAATGCAGTTTGAAGAAAAAGGCACAAGCCATAACGTCTCACCAAAGAGAAAACCAAATAACATAAAAGGTGGATTTTTTTAACTAAAACTCCATGACAAACACAACTATGCATGAATGAATGTTGAAATCTAAAGTTGCAAGCACCACCATGAACTAGCCACAAGGATAATAACCAGCATGGAAATTGAGGAAGAAAGCTCCCCTAGTGACGCACACCAAAACCGAGACAAAGAATCAAGCAATGAAAATACAAATGTACTCTATTTTCTATGATGCAAGATTTATCAAGACCATGGATTCTCATGCATCACATCCTCATCCTTAATCACTTCCTCTAATAGTTTGATGGTGGGTGCATAGCTTCTTGCTTGTCCCTGATTAACTTCTATTTGAATTCTAAAGTTTACTCACTCAAATAAAACCCAAAGAAACTCTTATTTCACTCATCTTATTTCACATAAATAAGGAAATCAAATATATCATCTGATTTTCTGGTGGGATTCAAAGAACTATATGGTGATCAATGCCTAGACCATGGAGAGAGTGCGTATCTAAATCCCCAGGATAGAATAACTAGGTAGTAAAGTGATCAAAGGATGGGATGAAATTGTATTACTCACATATATAGATTATGATTTGGGCATATAATAATCTCAATCCTAGAGTTGAGAATATAAATTTATATCTATATAAATAGGGGTGACTAAAACTAGTTGAGAGTTTCAATCCCAACCCCATATTTGGATTCTTATTTTATCTATATATCATTGAGAGTATGTTCATATTAGATCATATTTCCATATAGATATATAGGCATTTGCCAATCTAGTATAGTGTTTTCAAACCCAACTTGGTCTATACTCAACCGGATCTAGCACAAGAAAAAATCTATTGCACCCTAGATAATCAAATGATATATCCAAGTTACTTATTTTAGTGAAATATGATTAATAAATTAAGAGTTTCCTTAGGATTTATTTCAGTGATAAAAATTAGAATTGGAACATAATCTAATCAGGTACAAGAGGCAAGCCACTCCACCCACCATTAAGGTATTGGAGGGTGTGATTAGGGATGAGGAGGGATAAAGAGGGAGTGAGTAGGGATGATGCGGGACAATGAGGGAGTCATCAGGGATAATGAGGTAAAGTGAGGGTAAATGAGGGAGTGATTAGGGATGTTGAGGGTCAATTAGTATGAGGAGGGAATGATTAGGGATTATGAGGGATGGGGGGGATATTAGGGATGATGAGGGTAAATGAGGGAGTGATTAAGGATGATGAGGATGTGATTAGGGATAATAAGGGATGGTGAGGGTTAATAAAAGATTGATCAGGGATAATGAGGGATGAGGTGGGAGTGATTAGGGATGATGAGGGATGATGGAGTGATTAGGGAAGATGAGGGTCAATGAGGGAGTGATTAAGGATGATGAATGAATGATTAGAGATGATGAGGGATGGTGGGATTAAAATAATATGATACTCATTATCAGTATAAACACCAAATCATTTTTATAAATATATTCATTCAAATTTATTCCTTATACTACCCCCATATATGGTTTAAAAAATGGGTTATATTGATAATGATGTTCTACTTAGAAATTATATCATTCATGCACATTCTATTGAAAAAATAGAGAGGGTTATTACTTTGTGCCTTTTTTTTGAATTAAAGATAAAACAATCAGGACCCATAATTGAGCTAGGGATTTCTACCACCTGACACTATTTAATAATATGCAACACACAATAATTATTATATGGCTATTATCATACTACAATTGATAAAGATTAAACATAGGTCAAAAAGGTTGATAAAGATCCAATCAAATACAAGTCAGATTGTAAGTATGATCAACTTTGAGTCAACAAAATTAGGGGAACGATTTTGACAATAATTTTATATTAGTAAATAAAAAATTCTATTTTTTTTCACAATGTAAATTCGTTCTAGCAAATTTTTATCATAGTTATAACCTAAATACCAAACATATAGATCATCGAAGAATAAACATACTTTATTACTAGCTTAAGCATGTGCAATTACATTCATTAGAATCCCTTTGGAGATCAGAGATATTCAAGGCTTTTGATTGATATAAAAAATGCATATTGGATGTAAAACATGTTACTAGAAATATTTAAACATAATATCATAAATAGAGTTTCATATACACTCTGAAGTGGTACAAGGAGAAACCTACATAATCAATGATGCCACCAAAACATTTTCTTGTCCACGTTGTTCTATGTTTTAAAGAGCTTTCTCCCAAAGCACACACTCTTTGAAAAATCATGAAAAATTGATCATAGACTTAATTTTTCCCTTAAACCCATACATCCTTCTCCATTTTACATGATCCCTCTATTCTAATTATAATGGTGGTCATTACTCTTAATTTCCCTAGCTCCATGCCATTATGTTGTCCAAAAAACAAACTTAACACTGTGGAGAGGGATAATACTTGAACAAGGAAAGAGGTGAAATAGAGGTGGAAAGGTGTAATATTATAATTAGAACTCATGGTGATTGTGTGTCCATTTTGTGGTCTACATGGAAATTTTTACAACTGTGTTGACATTGGAGAGGCTTTTGAAAAGGAGAGGAGGATTTGCTATGTTAGAATCCCTAACTACCTCTCCCATCAGTCTTTTTTTTACTACATTTTTTTTCTTATGATTATGCATTTATTTTCTCTACATGGTTAATTTGTGGTGTCTATCTAGTGTGCCTTTCATTTTGAAATGACTGTGTACTAGCTGGAAGGTTGAGAGGTGTTGGAAGTGTGTTGGAGGATATAAAATCAGAGATTTACATGGAGTTTTGTCTTCATCCGAGGATTTTTTTCCTGTTCTTTCTTGATGTATAGGACTGTGTTTTTCTATTCTTTTTTTAGTGTTATAAGTGCTTTGGAAAGGAGAGAAGATCATATACCTACATGAAAGAGTGCATTGGAAATCCTCTAGGTGGTGTTGGAAATCTCCTCTGTGGTCTGTGTAGTAGGATCACAACCTTTTTTTGATCTTCTACTATTTTGAAAAACTATTCATTGCACACCTACTTTCATCTAATAAAATTACAATACACCTTTCTTTCCTCTTATCACAACTGAATATTTATTATTTGTTTTAATAAGCTATATTTTTTTCTTAAGAGGAAGTCAGTTTCACTTGCACGCGCATAGGGGGTCACCCAGCTAGTTATTTTTCACTTTGGTTTGATTGAGAATGTTCATGGTTCTATTTTATTTCTAATGAGTGGTTGTAAGGATATCTTCATTTCTAATTTGGTCACTAAAATTAACTTATAGTGTAATTTTTAATGTTTTTGACCCATTTATGAGAATTCATAAAGCCTATATCTTTTGAATTGTAACTCAAAATTGAGTTCCATTTTTTTTTGAAGTGTATGGTTTTAAATTATATATCCATTGGTGTCATCAATTTTTAAAAAATAACTACTTTTATAAAGTGCCAAATTATGGGGGGGGGGCTTCCACATTTTTTGGGGTTTATGTGTTTGTTGTCATTCTTTCAATCAGAAGTTATTTTGGGGGGATAATTATTTCTTATTTATAACTTATTATTTTTATTTCAATAATGGAGCCCCTTAACACCTAAAATTACCCCAATTTAAAAGTAAAAATGAAGATATACCTTTAGCTATAAGGCTTTTGTAGAATGGTACTTGGCAATCTTCCCAAATTCATCGACGAGGAAGATATTGCCTAGATTGCTAGTTCAGGAACCCCAACTAACAACCCATCCCAATTACAGATTGATATTATAATATAGGCAAAAACACCAATGGGGGCATCAATTACATCTACTCCAACACCAACAACTTCAACATCAAGGTTGCCTCCCCTCCCTCTTTCCAGAGAAGGACCAAGTATTATAGGTCAAGAGCATGTTTGATTACCTCCTTTAATCTATAAACAAACCTTGAACATGTTTGGTGAGCCCCCAACTCTAGACCATTTCAACCTCTTATCCTACATGCCTTTCACCAGACCTATAATTAGGCTTGTGACCATGCCATTGCCCACGGTCAACCCCTTTTTCATATCATCCACCTCTAGGGTATCTATAATGGAAAATTTACCCCCAGTTATGCCTGAGACTATGCCTAGACTTGGTCCATAAATAGCTAAAAAGAGTCATACTTTTATCATCCCCAAAGTCCCCTTGTTCACAACTACTACTTTGGTTAACACTAGTTCCCCTTCACCTTTGGGAATGACACTTCCCTCTTCCTCCCTCGGCTTTGCATTTGAGATCAACACACCCCAATTTCCTATTAATGGGGACCCTATGAAAATTTGGGTCCTTTATCGTAGGAAATACCTTACCATTTGTTCTACATGATAGAAAACCCTTTGTATGATTTTAAAGGTTAGAAAGTCACATTGGTCCATGACAAATATTAATGAGTACCTTTTCAAAAAGTCTCACTAATGTTTAAATTCATTGTTTTTATAATGATCTAACTTGTTTAAAAGTGATATTGTAAGGGGTTACAATTCAAAAGTCAAGGTATGGTCCCTAAAACAAAATAAAAAATACTTAATTAAGGTTTTCAAATCATAGTATTACTTTGGCTATGTCAAAAATCATAAATAAAATACTATGATGTACCTTAAATTTAAGTTTTAAAAGAGGGTCCAAGTCATATTCCATACTTAAGAGTTTACAAATTTAGACTTGTCCCTTTTCTTTTATTGGGAAAATTACTATCACATCATTTGGCTTCATATCAGATCTTGATGCTAAATCAACCTCAATTGAGGCGTGGACACATCACATACATTAGTCACTCGGTCATATAAAATTTGGCACCCAGTCATAATATTTTGGGTTTAAAAGAAAATTTTAAAGGTATGCGACCCCACGATCTAACGAGAGTCTACCACTTGGCACCTAGTCATGTTGTTTCTAGTTCAGAGAAAAGTTATAAAAGGGATCGTGACCTAATAAATCCATCACAACATGCCACTTGGTATCCAATAAAAATATTCTAATAATCTTAATATTCTCTCAAAGTCTTGTAACCAAGCGATCCAGTGATAATATGCCACTTGTCACTCGATCACTATGTTTAACCTTACAAAAGAGTCATGACCCCATCTGGACATGCCACACAACAACCACTAGAAACCTACCAATATCTCAATTGATTTCAAGGGTCCCATGATAAAGTAATCCAATCACATCATGAAACTTGGCAATCAATCATGCCCTTGTAGCTAAACTATAACATTTAATATCTCAAGGCCTAAAATTGCATGAAAACATGACACTTGACATCTGGTCACTTAAACCTTAGATAATTAGATACCACATAAAAGCCACTTAGCATCCAGAACCAATAGGCTAATGACACATGGACCCCTTTCCCTATGGTGGTATGTTATCAAAGGAAACTATGAAAACCCAGTGAAGGGTGATCCAATCAAAAGAAGACATGTGGATAAGTGTCACGATAGTTAGGTCCATCAATAATTTCATGTAACAAAGCTGTAGGATAATGTGAACCAATAAGAGTCTACCATTTGGTGAAATAGTAGGGGTCCCAAAACCATTCCTACCCAAAGCAAAAGGGGTTAAACCATGAAAAATCAAAATGAGGCATGAACTAATGAAAATATACCACTTGGTAGAATATCATGTAGTATAGGGAAGGCCTTCAATGGGGGAAATCATTACATCTACTCTAGCACCAACAACTTCAGCATTAGGGTTGCTTCCCTTACCTCCCGTGAGAGAAGGACCAAGTATTACAAGTCAGGTGGATGTTTGCTTATCTCCTTCTTTCCTCTATAACCCATGAACATATTTGGTGAGCCCCCCAACTTTAGACCATATCAACCTCTTACCCTACAAGCCTTTCAACAGACTTATAATTAGGTCTGTGACCATGTCACTTCCCATTGATAACCCCTTTGTCATATTATCCACCTCTAGGGTCTCTATAATGGCAAATTTACCATCAGTTATGCTTGGGCCTATGCCTAGACCTACTTTACAACTAGCTAACATGAGGACTATGTTTGTGATCCCTAAATTCCCCATTCACAACTACTATTTTGGCTATCACTAGTTCCCCTTCACCTTTGGAAATGACACTTCCCTTTTTCTTAATTGACTCTGCATTTATATTGGTCACATCCATGGTTACCTCCTAGACATATACTTTCCAAAGATAGACTCTAGCCCAACCATTTACACTATTTACTCAGCCTCTGAGTGGCTCTTCAAACAAATCATGGATAAGAAAAATGCAACTAACTATAGTGAAAAACCTAGATTTTATCATAATGGACCCTCCACAAGTCATGATGAAGTTTTAAAAGGAATTTGGGGCAATGAAGAGGGTGACCAAGAGGAAGGTTATCCATCAAAACCAAATAATTATGTATGAGTTGGAGGAGACTTTGTTTGAGTTGACTAAGACAAAGAGAACTAGACCAGACCAACAATAATAGTATGAAGAGGACCCCCTCTCAGCTCTTCAAGCAACTATGGATGTGCTTATTAAAGTAGTAAAAGGAGTACATCATAAAACAAATGACCTAGAACAATAACACAAATCCACATTACCAGAGCATACCATAACTAAGGTAGAATGGATTGTGGGATAAATGTTTGACATGTTAAATACCCTTGCCCAATACAAGGTAAGGGGGATGAAATACACAATAGGATTCTCAAGTCCAAAACTACATATGGGGCCTATGAGAGTAAGATAATCAACTTATTGAAGTTGATTATGATGAATAAGTTTTAAGACTTAAATATGATCCCCTTGGAGGATTTGAGCATTGCTCAGTCTTATGTAATTGGTAGAAGAAAGACACTAAACCATTAGATTGATAAGATGATGTCCCTAAGCTACTCTCTTATCTAATAAGGTGACATGGTCATCACTTTCTCGAAGGATGTTGAGATCACCCACCTTGATAACAAGGATGGCTTCATTATTATAAAATATTCCTTCAAGGACTAGCTACATAACTTTATTGTAAACTTTAGAAAGCAGGTCATGGCTAGAGGAGTAACTTTAAGGCAGGAGATGGTAGATCTGGTAGCCTTTGCCAGTTAGAAAATAGAGAAGGATATAGAAATTAATGAAGTTTTAGGATCACTTTTAAGTAAACATGATGAAATGGTAAGACTCACAATCAAGATATTAAAGGATCCTATCATCAATCTAAAATTAATTGACAATGATTATAAGACATGCTCTGAAGCATGAAGAGGACAAATCGAATCCCAAAAACAAACTATCATCACAGGAACTTCTACATCCTCAGCCCCTCTTGAGATATCTTCTTCCTCAGCTAGCACTAACACTCTTTCAACTGTTATTGGCTCACATCCATCTTATTCTATAGTAGTAGCTTCATCATTGACTACACCAACAAGATCTCAGCCTAGCTCTTCAAGAGTGAGATATCCATCTATAGGGATTTATTTTGATAAGAATCATGCCATAATTCCCTTCAATTGCATTGTAAAATATTCCCCTATTTGAATATGGAATATTCTCTAGCTTAAGGACATTAAGGTCATTGTTTACTAACATATGTCATATCTCTATTTCTTTTGTCATCATTTGAGGCATTCAAAAGCCTATACATAGGGGTTCTACCCCTTTATTGTACTTCAGAATAGAATTTTGTAAGATTAATGTAAAGAGAAAGAAAATTCATGTGATTTGTTTGTTGTTTTCATTATCTTCATGTGTTCTTGTTTCTCAATATTTGTTAATAATATATGATTTCATTTCTCCAATGATTAAAATCTAGCAGTAGTATTTTGAATTCACCTTATTAGTTTGTGCATTTAGCTAGGCTAACAAAATATGTTATATCTGATCTATTTTATTCCTATTCTACTTGTAAACATGTTTAGATATGTAGGTATCCTTTTGAAATCATATGTTTAGATATATGCATTATATTTACCCTATAAGCCTCACTGCACTTATGATATTCTGAGTCTGGCATTAAGATCTCATAGATGTAGTTTTATTTGCACCATTTTCAAAAGAAATTAAAGGAGATCCATTGGTATTTTTTTATTGCAAAGAAAACTTCATTTTATGTTTTACCTTGCTTCCTATTTTGTAATTTTAAACATGAATAACTTTATATTAATAGTCATCATAAATATCCATTTGTTTGTTTCAAAGTTTGGGCTAATATTGGCAAAATACAAAGAAATTTTTACATCATAGAAACACAAAGAAATTTAGGTAGATTGTGCCATCACTGAAGATCTTGCAATCCCTACAACATGGTATGCTTGTAGACTAAAGGTGGTAACCACATAATCTCTCCATTAAACTAATTTAAGTCCTAAGGGTTTTCATGACCTATACTACAATACAAGAGATTTTATTCTATTGTTCAAAGTATATCTTCGACACCAATATACATCAACATTTAGATAAATTGGCACTAGAAGGAAGGTCTATTTGTTTTGAGTAGAAATTGTAATGTATTTCATTTGAAGTATATCATAACCTCTATAAATACATAAATATTAGGATGAACACTGCATTTTGTTCTCATTTTATATAAGATCTTAGCAACCTTTGAAAGATCCTTGTGAAAAGTGTTTATTCTAAAAGATCATTAAATGTTGGCTCAAGTCTGAAAGTATTATGGCATTACCCCTTTGATATGTTTAAATTTCATATAAAGACACTAAAGATAGGCATGTCATTGAGTTATTTGAATGTATCAAGCTCTGTTTAGCCCATATTTGCAAAATTTGGCATGATTTGAACTAATAACTTTAGGTTTGCAACAAATAAGTGTAAATATCAGTGTCTACGAAGGTTATATGGTCAAATATCACTAAAACATGGATTTAGAGGTCAAAATATAGTATGATCACATAACACAAGGCCATTATTTACAAATTTTCATTCTAAGATACTTATATTAGCTTGAGACACTAAAATATTGTTCAAAGTATCATGTCTAATGCTGATCTTTGTAGAATAAACCAAGTTTCTAACATAATTTATGTATCCTCTAAAGATTCAAAAGATCTAGATAAATGAAGGTAAAATAAGACCACTCTGATTAATTATGGGCCCTTTTTTGGGGGGTTATTTAGTGTTAATTTTCCCAATCTTGATGGAGAGCATCATTCATACTCTACCTATATTCCATTTCTAAATACCTGCAAGTGTAAACTCATGCATTCAATTTCTTCAATCTCTTTTACCTATGAATTCTTTCTTATATGTGACACCATGATCTTTGATGATATGTTTACTAATACTCTTTGAATTTTCTCTAACTACTTTAATAACCTCTATTATTCTCATTCTTTTCTCATACATTCATTTCACTCATCTTCTCACTCTCCTAGATTCAACTTTCACACTCTTGACCCCATTAGTCTATAACTTCTTTGGTCCAATCCCTTGGAATATTGAACATGGATTCACATATACATTCTATTAACATGAAAATTTTCTTTTATTTTTAACAACTTGAATCATTACTCTTCAACTCATCTCTCAACCCTAACTGTCTACTTTGCTTACCAAACCCTTAACCACTCTTTATCTCTTGTAGCCTTTTTTTGTCAAATCTGATTGGTATGGTCAAGTACAACACCAAATTTAGAAAATGAAAATGTATTCTGATACCCTTTATATTATACACTTACATCAAGTTTCTAGACCTAACTCATTCTCCTTCCCCTATTTTTAGCTCTTTCTTCTTGAAAATTAGCCCTTTATAGGCCTTTCCAACCCTGCCCATAACTCAATCTTCATTATAGGGTCTGTATAGTGTCATACTTAACTAAAACCTTTGAAATATTCTTCATCTTGACAAATTCTAACAAACTACCAACTTTCATCACATTTGACCTATTTATTTTCTAGATATTCCATTTTTAGTTTTTATGCCCTAACCTAGGGTTTACACTGTCTCACATAGGACCGAGAGCCTCCTTAATGGGTTAATTTGATATTGTGACATTTTAAAAACCTATTGTGACCTAATCAAGGTCTATCCTACATATATCCATCTTTCTCATGCTTTCAGTCCTCTTAATCAATGACTATTCTCCTTAGAATACCACCTCTGCAAGATTTCCTTCCACATAGTCTACCTATATATGAACAAAACAAGTTATCAATGCATTCTTTATTTACCTAACATATTTAATGTCTCCCTCAATGTTATTAAATCATTCATATGTATTTTTTGATTATATTAAAGCCACATCAACCCATGTCCACTCGCTATTTAACAATCAATTAGGATTCTTGATTGTCTATCAACAAAACTCACACAAACTACCTATTTATTAGCAAACAAGGTTATATGTAATTTAGATTACCAAAGGTGATGATAAATCTTATCCAAAGTTCTTCAATACCCCTTGTAATTTTATCTCATCATCATACCATAACCAAGTCTTAATAATACACTAATCCATCATCCAAATAGGGTTATTGCCTGTGTTAGACAAACATAATTCCTATAGGATTTTAGTCACAGTCTACCTAAAACAAGAAAATATAGGGATTAAATGCATGATTGATTACCAATCAGGTCTTATAACATTACTCCAAGGTCTTTATTACTTCAAGGTGTCTTTAATCATGATGTTTGTGATATGAAAACCTCCATTCACTCACATATTTGCATAGGCTTCTTGTTTCAACCCTAAAAAACATTATTACTTATAACATGAAATCTATAATATTGTTCCAATAGACTTATAAAATTATATGCATAAAATTATGGTCACAAAGAAATATCCAAACATAGATTATCAAAATCATTTCAAAGATGTCAACTTCATTGATTATATGAATATGTTTATTAACAACTCTATCTCTTAGATAGAATACAGGGGATTTTGTTTACATTCACTCTGCCTCTTCCGTACCTCTATCTTCCAACACTCAAAACTGACTTTTCTAAATTCCTAACTCCTACTCTACCTCTCCTAAGAGAGACTACTCTCTATGTAAAACCAAAACTTGTTACCAAAATAAGAAACTACTTTCTTTTCATAACCAATTCTTGGCAATCAACACATGGACATTACATTTCATATTTTAACTTATACCAACTCATGAAATGTACACAAAAACACCTTAAAAAACTAACCTAGACTCTTTTAGGACCCTACACAAGCATTTTGACAACTTGAAACTTTCTCAAATTACTCCTAACATACTTATTTAAATTCAAATTTTCAAATACCTCTTTTAGCAAGAAAATCCAAAAGGGCTAAAAAGACTCACTAATGGACTAACCTAATGATCCCAATGCCTTATAAGGCATACTAAGAGAATTAAAATAAACTAAACATGATTAATTTTTAAAATATGCTTGCTGCTTCTGCATCATACTTTCGAGGCAAAAAAGACTGGAACTTCAATGTACTGCTGTATGCTTCTTTCGTGTTTTCCAATTCTTCTTTTTGGGATCATCTACTACTACTCCTGATCCTTTATGCTTCAACTTCTCCTTTGATTTATTTTCTTACTTTCCTTGATCATAGACCAACCTATCTGCTTGCTTTCTTATCTCCTCTTGTACTTTATATGCACTCCTTTCCTCTTTTCCTGTGTCATATGGGTTGATCATGCCCCAATATGTTATTGATACCACTATATTCTCAACTTCTTCTAATTCTATATTCATACCTACAACTAATATAAAATCAATATCTTGTCTAGTTATTATAGACACCTAAATCTGACCCACCAATAACCTCCAACTAGGCTTTTGACTAATTTACATCAAAGTGCACAATTTAGCCTAAAAACACTAAAACATATTAAAATATTTGTAATTGATATATTTAAGTGCTGATTTTATCCAGGGTATCTCTAAATGGGGTAATGCATTTTATGGGCTAGCTAACTTTAATCAGATCATTTTGAGTCAAAATGTTAATTTTACACCTAGGTGTCCTAGATTGCTCTTTTCTATTAAATATCTTACATAAGATATGTGCCTTTATTATTTAGTGTTGACATCATCCTAAATGGGATAACGGATCTAACACATTTGACATCACATCCTAATTTCAATCTAGTCAAATTTTGGGCCAATAACAAGGCATTTTGATTGATTTATGCACAAAGTGCTTAATCATGCTTAAGAGTTAATTAAACAAAATTAGAGCCTAATTAATAATTCCATAGAACTTGTTCAATGATTTATTTTTAGAACTGAATATTGAATATTTACATTATCAAAGTGACATCATTTCTTAGGAAGATATCCCTAGGCCATAAATACATAAAATATCAAGGATTAAGCCACCTCATGCCTCATCAATGCCCTCCATGCCTCTTAATTTTCCTTCTATCTAAAATATTGATGAGTCTATTTATAAATTTTAATTACATAATTGAATTAATCCTTAGCTACACATCTCCATCTTGAGATGGATGGTTCAAGTTGATTCTAGCCATTTGCAAAAATTTATAAATACGAGGCCTTGCCTTTTGAATTTTAAGCTCTCATATGGTAAACTTATAATTCTCAAATGCATTCAAAAATAATTGCATATTAGTGTTATAATACCAAAATATCAAGCCAAAAGCTAAGCTAAAGCCACATAAGATGCCAAGGAGAGATGAAGGTAGCCAAGCTTTCATTGATGTAGATTTCATGAGCACAAATCGAGCAAGCCACTACAACAAACACTTTGAAGCATCTAAAGAAGGTAAAATAAGGTTTTTTTTTAATATTTTAATTGTATTTTCCATTCATGTTTTGCTAACTAAGCTCCACCTAGTAACTAGGCCTAAAGATGCTATGCTAGTGTGTTTGTTTCATTTTGATTTCATGTTTAGAACTGACATTAAACTAACCATCCTCTTTTGAGTTAAATTCTTAGTTCACATAATGGCACACCTGGTGAGACTTGTAGCCTCATAAAATTGATCAAAAATATCTTTCAAGAAACTCATAATCTTGGAGTGGGAGGCTCAAAAGAGTCAAAAAATTAAGTAAAACACATTTTTTTGCAAGTCATGGGTTTTACCTGGACACAGTCACGTGATTGTTTTGGAACTCATGGGGTTTCCTAATAGAGTCACGATATTATCTAACTGTTAGTGGTTAAGCGATAATACCACTACTCACATAGTCATGGGATTACCCTACAATTTATGATATTGTGATTAAATCATTAGTGGTTGAGTTACAATACCAAAACTTGAGAAGTTACGAGATTATCCTGTAACTAGTGGGATTTCTAAATAGAGTCACGGTATTGTGACTAAGCCGTCAGTGGTTAAGCTACAATATCATAATTCTAGAAGTTGTAGGATTGTCTTGTAACTAACGAGATTGCCAAATAGAGTCATGATATTATGATTAAACTGTCAGCGGTTAAGTTACAATACTGCAACTCACTAAGTTATGGGATTGCCCTGAAACTCATGAGATTGCTATGTGGAGTAGTGGGATTTCACTATGTAAACCTGAGACTTCATTTTTCAAAGTTTGTTACTCCAATCTTAAAATAGCTTCAAGGCTAAAGGACATACTAACTTATTTTTTATTATAGGATCAACTTAAAATTTGTTAAATCATGCCTTTTAGATCTCTTTTGAAAGATTAAAATAGATTAGGAACCTTATTTTGATGCTTAATAAAATTTTTAGATGCTTAGGTGAATGTTTTCAAAGTTACAACTTAAGAATAAGGGGTCAAAATAATATCACCTTATCTTTCATTTGGGTTTTAAAATTGAATTCACTTATCAATTTTGTCTTCTATAGTTGTTTAATCTGGTTTTGATTGGTAAAGAGAGGGACACTGCATCTATGATCTTCTATTTGTCCCCTTTAAACAACCCTTGGAATAAAAAATGCCATCTTTATTGAAAACATGCCTAGTCTAAGGCATCAAAAGAATGTCATCTAAAGTACTCTCTAAAAACTTGTAATAGTTTGGGTGACTTTGAAAATGATCCTAAAGTCTTTTTATTAGTCATTTATTTTTATGCAAACTTGGATTGCAAAGAGGACTCCAATACCTCTCACAAGTTTTATAGGGAAGCTTTGATCTAGGGTTTCATCTTCCAACATTGACTTTATCCACTCCCATTAGGATCAAAAGTTTGAGCAGTTAAACCACCTTCTAGTGTTAGAATTGCACATGAGATGTATCTGCACTTTGGACATTACACTACTCTAAGCAAGTGATGAATGTAGTGGTTGCAAAAAATATAATACCTTTTTGAAACAAGCCAAGTGTCATAAACACTCAATTATGTGTTTTTCTTTTACATCATGACATAAAAGTCATTATGTAATTAATTTCCCTAGAAATGTTCAAAAACTTGTAGATCTTAGATAAATCCCCACTTGTTGTAGAAGTGTTGTTGGTGCAAGGTGCACCTGAAGGTCCATGTCGTAGTACTATCATTTGAGAGGAGGGTGTAAAAACCCTACTATATAATATGCATTTTATTTTTTAGATGAATACTAAAAGCCTCTCAAATGATGTATATTGATGGATTCTAATAATACTAGGCAACCTTGTCAGTTTAAGATCTAAGAGTGATTAATTAATTTGTTTTGTCTTAGATTAAAGTTTTATTTGGATTCAAAACTTGGTGTGAACAAATAATACAAACCAAAAACATAGTCCTCATTTTTCTTTGAATAAAGAGGCATTATGCTGACCATGTGAATCACCAATTTACCTTGTTCAAAGCTCATCAAAACTTGGAGTCATATCATCCAAAATAGTGTAGTTATGCTACCCAATTGAGTCTATATTTCTACCAAACATTGTTTAAGTCCTTCATTTATAACCTAAATTCAAAATTTTATTTTTGCAAGTTCATAGGGTTGATGTGTTAAGTGGGTTTTCTATTTGCACTAAGCTTGAGGGAAATTAGGTTCAATTTATAATTTGGGTTGAAGGTCATTTAAGACTCATAATGATTATCACCACTTGATAGACTTAAGTCATTTTGTGCTAAACACTTGCACTTTGAGTCTATGCACCAAACCTTTTGTGTTACCATTCTATTTCCATTAAGATCATTTGAATACATACTTTTTTAACTTAGAGATATTGTCAAAAATTTTAAGGTATGTATGTCATTTGAGTTAAGAAAGGTAGTGTTACACAACTAAATTTATGAGAAACCATCTTTGCCTTAGGGAGTTTTTGAAGCAAGCTTTTTGTCACTTATTTTGAGTAGTCTAGTGTTGTTACGTTATCCAAAATTTTTTAGATATTATTTCATAGACCCTCTTGCATAGAGTTCAAAATTTTGCCCGTATTTTCAATCCAATTCAAGTATACCTTTATGAATATTTGTCTATCACTATTACACTATTCACTTTTGTCTAGCCTATTTGTCAAAAAAACCAACTTTTATACCATTATTTGTGAAAAAATAAACTATCTCTAGAGTGATTTTTTTAATACCTTATACTTATTTGATCGAGTTCATGTCCAAAAATCAAATGCCTAGTGTTTTTTAAAAGTGTTTCAAATCTGTTAGATTAAAAAATTCATCTATTTCAAAGTCTAGATTTTGATGTCATTTGGCCAAGAGTCCTAGCACATGCCTTGTTTAAGTCTAGATTTTGATGTAGTGTTTGGCTAAAAGACCTAACAACTTTTAATTTTTTAGATTAGATTGATTTGAAACACTTCAACCTTAGAGTTTGACATTTTGATTTTAGGTCCATTTGATTAATTTTTTGTATAAAATGTGTAACATTATATACTTAACGTTAGATTGTTTTATCACAAATCATTGTCTAAACCTTTTCCATCCTTTTGATGAATCTATACCAAGTTTGAACATCATATTTTAGATATTGTCTTTTTAGAGTTTGTAGAACTCCCTTTGTAGCAAAACATTCACTATGGATCCCAACATGTATTCCTACACTTTTAGTGGACTCATGTATAATTCGAAGATTAGTAATATGGTTGTGCAAGATGAAATGGTGCAAAGCCCCTACGTAGATAATATTACTTATGAGACAAATAATTATCCATCTTATAATACTTAAATGGGGGCATAAAACCAAGATCCATTGGTTAACTATTTGGTTAATACACCACCATATTCAAAAAAAGATCAAGAACAAACCACATAATACCTAGCTATGGTAGATGCAGTTGAGGAACCTTTTCCTCAACAACCATACTTGGTTAATGCACCATCTGTGTATGATCCATTTTTGTTTGAGCATCATTTTTTAGAGAACAAAGATGAGATTTTGGTTAGAGCCATAGAGGTAGGGGCCAAGTTTTCAATAGACTTCCCCCATGAGAATTTATTAAGCCTAGTAAGAATGCCCCACAACATAATTTACAATCAACAAGATTCTTATAGAAATCCTTTGGATCTGATTCAAATAATGTATCAGGACTCTAGTATGCTTTTCAAATGCAAGGACCCCATGGAGGATCACTTTGTACAAATGTAGACAACATACCAATACTACTTGAACCTAGCACACAATTTTAAAAAATGACCATGTTAAGTAGGCCTCTCATAGATTTAGTCCCTTCAATTAGAGTATTAATAGAGTTTACTAGTCAAGACAATTAGGATGTAGACCCATTTATACAAAACAATTTGGTAGATAACTTATTGTATACGCCAATCATTGAAGAAGTATCTTTTGCTTCTATACAGAATAATGAGCAAAACATGGTGGACAATGTGTAAGCAACATCCCATCCCAAACAAAGTGGTGTTAATATGAAAATAGCTAACCAACAAAAAGTGCCTTTAGTTAACACTGTAAATAATCTCAAAATTAGAGAGTAGGAGTTTCTACATCCCAATCTCAACTAGTTACTTCCAATCCTCAACCAATTGCTTTTTTAAGTGCACAACTAAAGGGATTAGGTAACCAGCTCGCAACCAATGCCGTGCCTCAACAACAAAATGTGATGAATCCTACTCCTCAACAAGTGACCAGTAGTATTCCACAACAATAAGCACAATCTAGTGTACCAATGCAATAGAGGCTAAATATATTACCACCTTAATAGGGAGAAACTAATGTTCCACCTTGTTAGGTAGTAGTAAATATACCTCTTTAATCACAAGCTGATATGCCAATTCAAAACCAACCAATGTCTAACCAATAACATATAAATATTGTTCAATGACAGATGCTAAATCTTCAACATGCATTCACTTTCCAATAAGGATTCATGTAACAAGGAGGTTCTAATGTTTCTCAAGTACCTACCAGGTAACAATTGCCTTTTTTTCAAAATGTGCCACAAGTTTAGAGATAGGGTGTTGACTCACAAGTTTCTACTTAATAACAAGGTTTGATTAGTCGATAGGATATCCTTTTTCACCCACAACATGCACAATATAGTTATATCCCTCCATCCCGATCTCAAAATCTTCAACATAAAACCTTTATAACCAACCCTAACCAGAATATTATACAATTATATGTGCAATTCTAACAAATAAAATTGAATATACGTATGCATATTCTTGGTCATTTCCTAACCAAACCAACATTACCTAATAAATTCCTCCATCATACCCTAGTCAAAGTATTCTACTTGTGGCCTCTCAACCGTCTATTCAAGCCAATATTCTACCTCAAGCTAATGTTCTCTCCAGTTTCCTAGCCCAAGAACTATAACAGATGAAGGATGCGATTGCTACCATCCAATCTGGGAAATAGAGTATAAATTTTAAGTTAGATGATGTGTGTTCTTATCTATTCAACATAGAGTACTTGTAGATATCATTTCCTCCAGGTTATGAGCCATCAAAATTTGACAAATATAAAGAGAAAGGTGACGCTCAGGCCCATTTAACTGAGTTCTTTGTTGCATGCCATCAAATGGCATATAGTGACATATACTTTTTGTTGTTGTTCCCAAGGAGTTTAGCAAGATAAGCCTTGGAGTGGTTTTTAAAGTTGCCCAAGAATTCAGTAATATATTTTGATGACCTTTTAGAAAAGTTTGTACAACACTTTTCCTACAATTTCGAACATGAGATTTCATTGGTTGACTTGATGCAAGAAAATCAAAAAGCCAATGAGAGTTTTGTGAGTTATCTATAGTAATAGAGAGCCCTTGAAAGATGATTCACTCATAGTTTACCAGATAAACTATTAGCCATTATGTTTATTAAAAATTTGCATAGTGAGATAACTTATCATCTGGAACTATAATGTGTGCATGCTTTCAATGAATCATTAAGATTACTTCAACTAATCAAAATCAAGGCACCAATTAGGGAAACAACCAAAATCAAAACCAATTCCAAGAACAAACATCGCAACCAACATAAGCCAATACCCAAGATAGACCAAAGCAATTCAACTGCAATAAGAATGTTGTAGGAAATGAAGTAACCGAGTAACGTTATAACTAAATGGTGAAAATACCATTTGCTCAGCCTATGCCACTTTTTCAACTTACTCCTACCCAACAACCTCTTTATCCAATGCACCAAGTTAAATAGACTAGGCCCATGCAATAAATGCAACAACCTTTGCCATTACAAACCCCTCCTCTGAGAAGGATTGCACCTACTTGTAGCATATTTAGTGATATTAGAGAGCCTATAGAGTATGTATTTCACAAACTTGCTACTATTAATCTAATTAGTTGGCCTATACCAAATCATTATCGGCAAGGCATTCCTTATCCTGATTGATACCATGAAAGTAAATTCTATGAATATCATCAAGTCAATAGGAAAAAATTATGAAGATGTGTGTAAATCAAACATTTAATTGAAAATATGTTGGAGAATGGGGAGATCACTTTGGATAGTGGTGCTTCCACCTCCAATCAAACTCTTGGAATCTATAAAAACCTTTTTCTACAACATAACTATTAATAACAATAACAACAACAATATCCATAGCCAATGCAACAACAAAATCAAAGGTTGAACCAACAAAATCAACAACATAATCAAAAACATCACAACAATGGATAAAAATAAGGTCAAAATGGTAACAAACAACAAACCTACCATGTAGTTCTACATGACTACAACAGGGTTGTAGGTCATATTGTAGGGGGTAGCATTAACACCATCTCCATTAATCCTAGATTGACCAACAATCAATCTAGACCATTGATAAAAAATGCCACTCAACCAAATTACATGGATAATCCTTCTTTGTCCTGGGACCACATGTAGGTGAACCAACAAACCAAGATTTTCACTTTTAGATCTTATACTGATAACTCATCCTTGCCTCATGACCACATACAAGTGCACCAACAACCAAGACTTGTCTTATCTGGTTTGACACCATCACCATCATTTGTTAGCAATCATGGTCCTATACTTACTCTTGATTGTGTAATCAAAACTTGGAGATCATGGATTACCATTCCAGGACCATAGCCATCTACCACCCTACACATTATCTAACTAGCAATTCAACATTAGAGTAATCCATTTACCACTGACTCAAAAAAAAAATTGATATTGTGGAATCTTGCAAAAGACACCAACCTAGATCTCTATTTTAGATTTTTTGTGAATGTCAACAATCCATAAGAATATTTTGAATGAGTTTTTAACCCAATACATCATTTTCAGTGACATATCTCCTGATAAATTTCAAGCTTTGGTTAGACATCTAACTCCATCTCAACAAGTCACATTCAACCAAAGCGATATGTCTTCTTTTGGACCACTCCATAATAATCCATTGTACATAGAAGTTTGTATAGAGGCATAAAGTGAAACATGTCCTTATAGACAATGGATCAGGCCTCAACATAGTGTCTTGAAAGCTCATCAAGCTTCTTGGGTACATAATGGTAGATCTCCAACTAGAAATGATAACTATCAAAGCCTATGATAATTAGGAGAGAGAATCATAATGCACCATTAGCCTACCAATTATCATTGGGCCTTTGACCCATGATACACTTTGACATGTGTTTGATCTTGAGTTGTCATATAATATGCTTCTGGGTAGGCCTTGGTTACATGAGATTTGTGTAGTCCTGTCAACACTGCACCAATGTATCAAGTTCTCCCATTCAGGGATGAAAGTGAATATTCTAGGAGATTTGCACCTATATGAACATTTTAAACATCTCAAGGCTGATTTTCAAATCTACAATTACCAATATGACATGAATTCAAGTTCTAAGCAAGATAAAGGAAAGGCCATACTTATTGATTCTCTAGAGGATAATTATATAGATCCTAATATCCTAGATTCCCTTTCCCATATGTCACCTCTTGAAGCTTCTAATCATTTCAACATTACAGATAATGGCCCATTGGAGTATGTGACCCATGATACCTTTCATATTGCTAATCTTCCTCAAGATACTAAGACCTTTGGGAGACCTAAACTCATCCCACACATGCATTGGCAATGAAAAAGTAAAGATAAACTTCATAATCTAGGATTGATCATGTTCATACCGAGATCTGGCCAAGAACAAAACCCTCTCAAAGGAGATGAATCATGATTATACAATGACAATTTGGTTGATTGTTATAAGAGTGCAAAGTATCATATTCTCAATAGGATCATGGAACATCACGATTATGAAGGAAGAGGCCTCAGACCAAATCAACAAGAAACCATTGAGCCAATTTCTAAGAATAAATACAAAAGACCTTATGGACTTGGATTTAAACCACCTAGGGGTGACCCCACATATCTTATTTGAGTTTCATCGCCATCGACTAGTGATGATGTTATTGATAGTGAAGCAGAGTTTGATCATAGCCTTATCTTCGATGACCTAGCTGATACTAACTTGTTTGATAACAATGCCATATGTACCCTTAGACTAATCATTTTTAATAACCCATTGCCATTATACTATCCCCAATTTATAGATTGGGACCAACAAGAATCTAGTTTACTGATTGATGAGTTTTAGAATGATGAGGCATTTTGTGATTTCTTAGGCTTTAAAAATAATATTTCATTGGGAGATCATAAATCAAAGTTCTTAATCACATTAAATCCTAAAGCCTATTTTGGAGAGCAGGTGAACACCCTTAGCTAAAGATAAATAAATAAAAAATTGAGGTCACAAAGTGAAAACCTCTTTGAAGTGCTTTCTAACTAGGGAAAAAGTAAAGATAAAGGCTAGTCTAGTGGTGAAAACTTATTTTAGGCACCACTAAATGGGGGTATTCATTATTTTTCTAATTTAGTCTAGGAGACCACCAATGATGAACTTACCTATGGATTTGAATTCAATTTTGAGTAACAATAAGTATTTAATCAAATTCTTCAAAAAAAATTGACTATTTTTGTCACATGGCCAGATCTTCCATTAGGAGACTAAGATTCATCATGCCTAGGAGAAGTTGAAGATCTAGTCCTAAGAAAGGACTCTAGTATAGCCCAATAGTTCAAGTCTTTGCCTACTATCCTAGAAGATAGTTCAACCCTTCTAGTCAAGGATACAATAGAGGTAAAAATTGGCACTCCATCAGACCCAAAATGAATAAAATTAGGCATGTCCCTCACCAAGGAGGAATGTGAAGTCTTTACAGCTCTATTGAGAGAATATATAAATATCTTTACATGGGCTTATTTTGATATGCCAGGTTTGGACCCTACCTTAGTTTTACATCACCTTATAGTAAATCCTAATGCCAAACTAATTAAGACAAAGTTATGCAAGATGCATTGTTGCATTTTTGTATTAGTAAAAAGGAGTTAGAAAAACTCTTAGAAGTAAGATGTATTTAATTTATTGACTACTCAAAATAGATATCTAATATTGCACCTATTAGCAAAATAAATAAAAATCTATATTGAATTTTGAGACATAAACAAAACTTACCCTAAGGATGCTTTTAATTACCTAATATTAACATGATCATTGATTCCACTATGGGTTATAAGATGATTTCACTCATGGATGGCTTTTTAAGATACAACCAGATCAGAATAGCATCAGAAGATCAACACAAGATAATGTTCACTACTCTATAGGGAACATTCTATTATTAGATAATGCCATTTGATATTAAGAATACTAGAGCTACATATCGATGAGCCATGAATATCATATGCTATGATATGATGCATGATATTGTTGAAGACTATGTCGATGACATACTAGAAAAATCCAAAACTAGGGTCGACCATCTAGTAGTGCTATGCAAAATATTTGAAACAATATGAGAGTATAAAGTCTAACTCAATCTAAAGAAATGTGTGTTTGAAGTAATATCAGGCAAATTACTTGGTTTCATCATGTCTCATAGAGGTATTCAAGTCAATTCAGCGAAAGTCTAAGATATAAATGAGATGCTACCACCAACCAATTTGAAGTAGCTCCGTAGTTTGTAGGAGAAGATCCAGTCAATCTAATGCTTCATATCCTAGTTAGAAGATAAGTGTCATCCATTTACACATATTCTAAATAAGGGAGTTGCATTACACTAGGATAATCACTACCAAACAACTTTTTAGTAGTCAAAAGATTACCTAGCAAATCTACCTATATTGTTACCCCCTATGCTAGGCAAACCATTTTTGTTGTACCTATCAGTTATAGATAGTGCCTTAGGAGCACTTATAAATTAACACTATGATAATGGAAAAGAACATGTAGTATACTACTTAAGTTGTACATTGGTGACATATGAACACAAATATATGCCTATTAAAAAACCCTGTCTAGCCATGGTATTCACAGCTCAAAAATTGTGACACTATATATTGAACAATAAGACCATGGTAATTTAAAAATTAGATCCACTCAAATATCTACTATCTAAAATAACTTTACAAGGTAGAATGGCCAAGTGGATCATGCTTCTTAGTGAGTTTGACATAGAGTATGTTAATCAGAAGGCAATTAAGGGATAAATCCTTTTAGATCAGCTTGTTGAATCACCTCTTTCAGATATAGAGCCACTCACATTCTGATTTATTAATGAATCTATAATGACCATTATTGACACACCTATTGAAGAGAAGAAATGGAAGTTGTATTTTGATGGGTCATCTACTACATATAGATCAGGGGTAGGCCTCTTATTTATTACACCATAAGGGAATCTAATTCCCAAGTCTTTTAGAATCAATTTTTTTAATACAAATAACATGGTCGAGTATGAAGGAATTGTTGTAGGAATTTGATAGGTATTATAGTGGAACATATCTCATCTTCAAGTTTATGGTGATTCTCAGTTAATCATCAATTAGATCACTAACCATTTCCAAAATAAAGATGATAACCTGGTTTCTTACAAAGCTATGGTTGACACTCTAAAAAAAATTGTAGATATTCAATTTGAGCATTTACCAAGGGCTAGTATTAAAAATTACAGATGTCATGGCTAATATCGGCTCTCTGATTTGAAAAATAAAAAAGCTATAGAGTATCAGTTCCTCATCAAGAATTTGATCATCCCAACTCATGAACTTTTAACCATTGCCATGATTTGTGATATTGTTGGTCTTAATTCTATATGGTATTCTAAAATTTATGAATATCTTCATAACCAAGTTATACCACCGGACCTATCTTGAAAAAAAACCAAAGCTTCATTGACCAAACCACTCATTATACTCTACTTGGATCAACCCTCTACCACCATAGTTTTGATAGAACTTTGCTTCACTTTTTAACTTCGATAGAATTTACACTAGCATTATGATAAGTACATGAAGGAGTATGTGGCACCCACTCTAGAAGGGTAGTCTTATCTAAAAATATTTTATGTACTGGTTATTATTGGCCCATGATGGACGTAGATGCAACTACATACTTAAACAAGTGTGACAAATGTCAATGACATGCTAATCTGATTCATGCCCCAGCTAAGACTCTGAAACCTATGTTGACACCATAGCCATTTGATACATGGGGCCTTGACCTCATTCAAAAAATGAATTCTATATCTTCAAATGGCCATAAACATATCCTTATCATAACTAAATATTTCACTAAGTGGGTTAAAGTTATACCCCTCACTTATGTGACTAGAAAGCAAATTTACAAGTTCATTTTCAACCATCTTATTTACCACTATGGTATCTCTTCTGACATTATATCTAATAATGGAGGATCATTCACAAACAAAGATGTTGATAAACTATGTGCCGAATACAATATCACATAACATTTTTCTACAACACATTACCCTCAAGGTAATAGTCAAGTTAAAGCATCCAACAAAAATATTGTCAACATTTAAAAAAATATTGTCAATGATGTTAGTCATGATTGACACCTTTAGATATTTTATGCCCTTTGGACATACTATACCAATCACCATACCCCCATAGGGGTCACTTCATACTCACTTATTTATGGTACATAATCTATCCTTCCTATTAAGGTTGAGTTACCTTCATTGTGCATATCTTTCAAGCATGTCCTAGATGATCATGACTATTGAGTAAGTCAGCTATAAGAGCTAGACCTACTTGATACAAAATGCATAGATACACTCAAAAATCTTTAGACATATCAAAATAGACTCAAAGACCACTACAATTGACGCGTCAAGTATAGAATATTTGAACTTGGTGATCTTATTATTAAAAAAACCAAAAGAATACCATGATTGAGAAGAAGCATAAAGGTAAATTCAAACCAAATTAAATATGGTCTTTCATCATTACTACATATTATAGATCAAGAGCATATAGGCTCGCTATACCAGATAGAGATGAACTTCTTGAGTTGATGAATATTATTCACCTCAAGTGGTACTATGCTTGAGTGACTATGGTGTATTGTCTATAAGGACTATTTCAGTTGTGCCATTTTATCACTTTTTTAATTTATGAATAAATTCTTAACCATCATTCTCCATCAATCAAGTCTATTTTTCCCTCCCTACTCGACCCTATAACCTTGGTTCTGTTCCATTCGATTCCATCACTACTTTTAGCAGGAGGATTCAAATTCAATTTTAGTAGTTATTTTGAGTATTTCAAATAGAGATCATATTTTTTAGTATGATATAAGTTTTGGTAGTTGTATCCTTCACTTGTTCCTTTCTTATCACCGATCATGCTACTAATTATAACTACCTATGAAAAAATTAGTACCATTGATCTATGCCATTGTGTTCTAGTTATAACCACCTATGGGTAAACTAGGAGCAAGACTTGTTTCTCATTCCTTAACATACCAACTAACCATTTCCTATGCCATACTATGTTTATACCACCTATGCTTATTTTGTTTAAATTGACTGCTCCACTATCCATTTCTTATGTCATAAGGTAGAGCTACAGTGACTTAAGGTCCTAATTGGAGACTATGTAGGCAGTGCTCGATACTTATTGAGGTTATCTTAGTCACCCTTTCTAGCCATACTCTCACCATTTTTTGAGCATCCTAAGTAACACGCTCACCATTTTATGAGCATCTTAAGCCACACTCTCACTATTTTGTGAGCATCTTAGGTAGCGCTCTTGCCATTTTGTAAACTTGAACCATTTATTGTCTCATCATCCTTGGTCAAGTTGAGACACTCCAAAAATTCCAAAAATATTAGTGAAATCATTAGAAAAACTAAAATCATTGATCAATTCTTTGCCTTAAGGATCTTGGGAACCCTTACTAAGTTACAATGAAATCACTTCTCACTTAGTTTTCCCCATCCTTTTTAGCCTTTTTTCCCATGCACTTGTCATTTTACTAGACCATTCTTATTATTATATCACATTCATTCTATTTTTTTTAATCAATTATCATTTTCTTCTCATTCCTTGGGAGAACTACATTTAGCCTGAAGTTTTTATTGGATATTATGTCCATAGAACTATGTAGGTAGTGTTCACTTTTCTAGTGCATATGGAGATAACTTGACCACCCCCTTCCTTTTCTTCCCCCATTGTATTCATTTGTTAAGTTGTTTCCTATTTTTTAAAGACAATGTTCGTACATATTAAATTAAACTATTTGTTTCATTGCTTGTTCTTTGTTTGTTTTTTCTTATTTGTTTGTTTACCTATTTATTTGCTTTCAACATTGTTGCCTTGATTCAGTGTATATGCATTCATCGGGTGATTCCTTGCATGCACATATAATTGAATCCATCCATATTTATTCACTAATATTGACATCATGGTTTTTAGCATTAATGCATTATTTTCTATTGATTATTGGGTTTTGGGAGTCAATCCTTATGCATATTTTGACCAAGTCCTCATGCTATAACAAAAATTAGATTTAGAAATTCTATTCAATAATGATGACATCAACATATCTTTGACACCAATATCTTGATTCAATCCCAATCATATCTCAAACAGAGTAATTAAATAATGAAAGAATTTTAACCCTTGTTAGTTTAGATGAGCATCTTCCTACTAGTCAGTTATTCCAATTCATCATTTTACCTTTGTGTTAATTTATACTTATCATCAACCAATCAATCATGTTTGCCATAATCGAGGTCCAATGATTTGAAAAGTCTATGGAAAATCATTTCATACCATCCCACCTATATTTTTTAATGATTATAACTACCTTTGGGCAAATCATTGTGTTGTCACCAACTTTTATTTTTTCTATCCATATAAGGACATGTTTCTATCTTGTTTGTCTGTCTTAACTAGGGTAGCTATATCTTCTCAATGATTATAACCACATTTGAAAAAACTATTATACACCATCCTAATTTCATTCTCAGTGATTTTGACTACTTTTTCAAAATCATTACATTTTCACCCCATTGTCTTCCTTTCTTTGGTCCCCTCATTTCACTCCTTTTCAAAGGACTGTTTACCAACCTAATTATGCCACCATTCCCTCAAGGGGGCATCATACAGTTAGTTCATCATCATTTTAGTTTTAGGCATACATGACTTTTTCATTCTTTGAGAAGACATTACTATGCTTATAGCTTGTAATGCCTTCCTAAATAAGGGCAAATTATAGACACCTAAATCTAGGCAATGATAACCTCCAACTACACTTTTGACCAATTTCCATCAAAGTGCATAATTTGGTCTAAAAACACTAAAACATATTAAAATATTTAAAATTAATATATTCAAGTGTCAATTAAGGCTAAGGTATCCCTAAATGGAGTAATGCATTTTATGGGTCAACTAACTTTAATCAGATCATTTCGAGTCAAAATATTAATTTTACACTTGGGTACCCTAGATTGCTCTTTTATATCAAATCTATTACATGAGACATATGCCTTTGTTATTTGGTATTGACATCATCCTAAATGAGATAATAGATCCAAAACATTTGACATCGCATCCTAATTTCAATCCAATCAAATTTTGGGCTAATAACAAGGCATTCTGATCAATTTGAGTAATTTGTGTATAAAGTGCTTAATCATGCTTAAGAGATATTTAAACTAAATTAGAGCCTAATTAATAATTCCATGGAACTTGTTGAATAATTTTTTTTTAGAAATTAATATTAAATATTTGCATCATCAAAATTACATTATTTCTTGGGAAGACATCTTTAGGTCATAAATATATAAAATATCAAGGATTAAGCTACCTCATACCTCATCAATGCCCTTCATAACTCTTAATTTCCCATCTATCCCAAATATTGATGAGCCTATTTATGAATTTTAATTGTATAATTGAATTAATCTTTAGCCACACATCTCTATCTCGAAATAGATGGTTCATGTTGACTCTAGCCATTTGCAAAAATCTATAAGAGGCCTTGCCTATTTAATTTTAAGCTCTCATATGCCAAACTTATAATGCCCAAATACATTCAAAAATCATTGCATCTTAGTGTTATAATGTTAAAATATTGAGTAAAAATCCAAGACAAAGCCACATAAGGTGCCAAAGAGAGATGGAGGTAGCCAAATTTCTATTGATGCAGACTTCATGAGCACAAACTAAGCAAGCCACTATAACAAGCACTTTGGAGTATCCAAATGAGGTAAAAGAAGGTTTATTTTGCATTGTAGTTGTGTTTTTCATTCATGTTTTGTTAACTAAGATCCCGCTAGTAACTAGGCCTAGAGGTGTTATGTTAGTGTGTTTATTTCATTTTGATTTCATTTTTGGAACTAACACTAAACTAACCATCCTCTCGAGTCAAATTATTAGTTCATAGTTGTTTTATTAATGAAATTCAAGCCTCCATAAGGCTCCACATATTCAAACTATTGTACTACTGCTATCATTTCTTCTCCATGCTCTTTTCCCTCATTCATGTGAGGTTCAATTGATATAAATTTCATTTATTCTTCCTTTTCCTTCACTTCACCATGCAAATCATTTTCCAAAGCTTCCAATTTTGCCTCTGATTTCTCATTGCTTTCATAGATAGACCAAAAAATAGAATTCATACCTTCTTCATGGGGTTGCACTCTTTTATCCAATCCTTTAATGAGGCTTTCAAGCCGATCTTCATCTTCTTTGTCATGCTCAACACTTGGATGGCTACAATTGTTATCATTTTTTCCATTCAAACTCACCTCATTCAAATCAAGAAGTTATTTATCCATCTCAATAAACTGCTCACTTATTCTATATCTCATCATCTCTCTCCTAAGTTGTTTTCAAAGCAACTCTTCTCTGTCTTCTCTCCTATCTCTTGGCTTGCACCTTTATTATCTTCACCAATAGTTGATTGGAAATTTGATGGATTTATTCCTCATCACCCACACAATGTATAGGTCCCCCATTTATCTCACTTTCTCTAGCATGACCAACAACTTATCCATCTATAGCCTCATTTCAGCCATCTCTCTCTTCTAGTGTCATCTTGCACCATCTTCTTCTTGTGGTAGCTTCTCTTATCAACTATGCCCTATTTATTCTTACCTCTCTTTTCTCATCTCTTTGAAGATGTTTAACAATTATTTGGACTCATTTGGACCTATCCTCTCTGATAAGTCTTCACTCACCACATTTTGACCATTCACTTAGTCTATCTCTCTATCTTGACCTCAATTAGGTCTCTCTTATCTTGTCCTTTCACTAGGACTTATTTTCTCTCCTCAAGATCAACTATGAGATCCTCTTTGAGATTTCTCAAAAAATCTATCACTCATTCATCAAGACTTCATCAGCTAAAGGCTTACTACCACCTCACAACTTGCATTCACAATCTCAATACTATCTCATCAATACATCAAAACCTAAATGAAAAATAAAAGTAACATGTACCTTTTTGCTTGCCACTATCCTTTATCTTCTTGAATAATCTTGGATGTTTTGATACCAAATGATATAGAGCATCATTCATATTCTACCTATATTCCACTTTTGAGTACCTACAAGTGTAAACTCATGCATTCAATTTCTTTAATCTCTTTTACCTGTGAACTCCTTTTTAGCTTTGACACCATGATCTCTAATGATATGTTTAATAAGCCTATTTTAATGTTCTATAACTACTTTAACAACCTCTTTTATTCTCATTCTTTTCTCATACATTCATTTCATTCATCTTCTCACTCTCTTAGATTCAACGTTCACACTCTAGACACCATTATTCTATAGCTTATTTGGTCCAATCCCTTGAAATATTGAATAGGGATTCATATATAAATTATATAAACATGAAAAGTTTTTTTAATGTTCAACAACTTGACTCATTCCTCTTCAACTCATCTCTCAACCCTAACTATCTACTTTGCTTACCAAACCCTCAACCACTCTTTATCTCTTATAGCCTTTTTTTTATCAAAACTGACTGGTATGGTCAAGTACAACACCAAATGTAGAAAATGAAAACATATTTTGATACCCTTTATTTTTTATACACTTCCAACAAGTTTCTAGACCTAACTCATTCTCCTTCCATTGTTTCTAGCTCTTTCTTCTTGCAAATTAGACCTTTATAGGCCTTTCTAACTGTGTTCATAACTCAATCTTCATTTTATGGTCCATACAGTGTCGTACTTGACTAAAACCTTTGAAATCTTATTCATCTGGAAAAATTCCAAAAAACTACCAACTTCCATCACATTTGACTAGTTCATTTGCTAGATATTCCATTTTTAGTCTTTATGTCCTAACCTAGGGTTTACATTGTCTCACATAGGCCTGAGAGCCTCCTTAATGGGTTAATTTGATCTTGTGACATTTACAAAGCCTCATGTGACCTAGTTAAGGTATGTACTACCTGTATCCATCTTTCTCATGCTTTCAATCCTCTTAATCAATGATTATTCTCCTTGGAGTACTACCTATGCAAGATTTCCTTCCACATAGTCTACATGTATATGAACAAAATAGTTTATCAATGTATTATTTCTTTACCTAATGTATTAAAGGCCTCCCTCAAGGGTTTTACATCGTTCATATGTCTTTTTCAATTGTATTAGATCCACATCAACCCATGTCTACTCACTATTCAACAATAAATTAGGATTCTTGATTATCTATCCAACAAAACTCACACACGCTACCTATTTATTAATAAACATGGTTATATGTAATTTAGATTTCCAAAGGTGTTGGTAACTATTGGCAATATTTGACCCACATACCAAGCATGTGCCCAGTGGCTAATGGTCTTGATTTAGGAAAGAGGCAGAGTTCTTGATTGATCAAATGATAAAAATGGCTTGGACTAGCTCTAGATGGAATGAGTGGAACAAATGAAGATCATGAAGCTCACAAAGATTTTGAAACACTTTAGGTTCACTTAAAGTGTAATTTTTTAATTTGTAAGGACATGTCTAGAGCTGTAGAGATTCTATGGAGTGTTTGAAATGCTTGGGAAGAGTATGGGAGTGCATGGTATTCATATGGTCCACTCATTCCATCCAAATCTTGTCCAGACATTTGGCTCCAGTGGAAAAAAAGCTGAGTGACCATTTTGATGCTGCTAGATCTCACTCATGTGGACAAGTCAAGGAGAATTATTCACATGGGTTTATTTGCATTAGTCCTAGGCTACGATGCACGAAGATTCAGCTCATTTTCTTAAGCACAATAGAATATCTAAGGGTTTAAAGTGGGATCCTAGGATAAAATCTACTAAGTTACCATACTTAGCTAATTTTTAGAGAGTCCAAATAGAGCTGGAACATATTCATGAGGTTATATCTTAGGCATATAGAAGAGTCAGAGAAAATAGTTAAAAGGGTTTGTTTAATTTTGTACCAAGATCATTTATGCTAAAGTTTTAGCTCACATGCTATAACATAATGAAAGATATGCATGGGAAAAGTTGGCTCCCAACACAAAAAATACATAGCCTCTTTTAGACCAGACCATTGTCAAGATGTCATGTAAGATAATATAGACCAGTCGACTTCAAATTTTTATAAAAGCACTCAAAAATCTTGAATGGCCAAAGGATCAAAAGGGTTTGTTCCTTTCAATGTTAAGTCCATTATGAAAATTTGGTGTTCCCATGATCTTTGCATTTCAAGTTATAAAATTTGTTAAAAAATGGTAAACGTCTATATGAACATCATTTTGAAGACCCATAAAGTGACCATTTGGATTCAAAATCCTTGGTGGGAACCTGAGAAGGAATGCACAACTGATAGGTGTCAAGCACATGGGAGCTTGAATAAGTCAAATGATCAGTGAATCCCAATGACCAATGAGAAATTGAGCTTGAGGGAGTGGGTACCAATGATCTATGGTCCACATTTAATTAGATCTCAAAATTTGATGGAGAAAAATAAAGTCAAAAGGGTCAATGATTCAGGTCAATTGCCTATAACCAATAACAAAGGGGTGAGCTGGGATGTTTGATGAAAGTCGATAAAGCAAAATGGACCCGACTTGGAAAGTATAATAAAAGGACCCAAGCTCAAGTCTGACTTGAGTTGGTATAAAAAGTAAAGGAAACTAGCTTGATGTGGACTCGGGTTGGACCAAAATGTATTAAGATAGATCTCTAGAGGTAAAATATGTCTTTTAGACCTATTATGTACCAAAGGGGTGGTAACTTGTTACCAAAAGGGGGACTTGGCATTGAACATAGTGCCATCTATATTGATTATAGTAAAACCAATATCCTAAGATTAGTTTTCATCTATAGTTAATCTAGGTCTAGTTTTATAAGCATGGAGTAGGTATGTACTTTTAATAGAGGGACATTTAGTCCTTTTAACATGGTCTCAGCTCTGATAAGCTGCCACTTAGGCAAAATTGAGCATGGCTCAATCAGATACATGAATATGGAGATTTTGTCTTCATAATGAGATTAAGTACAAGATCAAAAGAAAAAGGAATTATGGAATTGGAAAGTAATTAGAGCGTTCATTTCCAACAAGAGCATGACTTGCCACTTTTGGCAAACTCTTGTCTTCTAGTGGAGCTTGCTCAACCAATGGAATGATTTAGAGGATATTGGGGTAAATCATGAATATCTTGCTCATAATGACTTATTTTGATTGGACCAAAACCATGGTGGAATGTCTCTTGAAAGTTGGTAGCTCATTGATTATCATGAACAATGTGCCCCTCTTCTCTCTCTCTTCCCCTTCTATATTATCCATTTATTTCCATTTGTAAAGGGTTCCCAGTTTTTAAACTTTTTCAAAATTTTGAGAGATGGGATATTATTTGAGATACTATAAAGTATGCTCAGCTTGATTAGGCTAAACCCTGTCAAGAATTTGTAAGAACTACCTCTTGCTACAATATGAGACTTTATTTACCTATCTTCTACCTTAAATCTATGTTTGATGAGCTATGCACTATGGAATTGTGTCAAGGAGAATCTTCCTCATCCATGGTCCTTATTTCTAACCTTGTTTAAGGAGTTTTTAATGATGTTTGCAGGTCTAGATTAGTGTTCTACTTTGAACCTCTTCTATGAAATATTTATGAAAATTAGCTTGATCTTGAGGTTGTGTGAGCTATTATTATCTTTAGTAGATCTAGTGTGGGTTCAATCTTATGGGATTTTTCCCTTTTAAATTTGATGCATCACCTATTTATCTTTCTTAGGAGCCTTTATCCCCTTTCTAACCATTTTTATGTATGAAGCATTAGTTTAACATTAGTTTTAGGTGAGCATCAAGAGGAAGTCGACCTTCTCCAGAGGTTCAACCTCAACATAGGTTATCCATAGTCTGTGGTTATCCTAATATTATACATTAGTTGGAGAGAGCCTAAAGAACCCTCTCTAAGCATGCAAATTAAGCCTATTATAGTTTTTGGCACACTTGGTAGGACTAAGGTCCAAAGTAGTGAAAGTATTTTTGGTGTTATTCTTCTAATATATCAGCGTTTGGAGTCAGGTTTACAAACATCATTGACAACTCCAAACATCTACCAGCTAGTTAAGAAGCTTACCTAAGTGTCTAATCATCATAATCTAGTATGTATAATCAATCATCTTTTGATTAATATGCTTATTCTCTACCTTAGCATCACACATATCGGGCAAATAATGTTTGTGTTCCCCCCAAGTGGCCCTCAAGTAACCTATCAACCTTATCATGGCCTTTGTCCTCCTTTTCCCCCTGTATATGACCAAAGTTAACCTCCTTTGCATTCAAATTAGTCCTCAACTTCCCCTTATCAAGACCAAGCTTACCCTATTACATCCTTGTCAGGGGTCAAGTAAGAATTAGTAGTTTATATTGAGTTGATATGGGAGATTGGTAAGGTTTTGGATTTTTCTCTAATTATCCCTATCCATGTTCTATAAAAAGAAAAGAGTGCTCTTCAATTAGTCAAGAAGAGATGGTCAATTTGTGAGGGAGAACAGTGGTCACCTTATAAAAATGAGGATATAGTTATGATAAGGAACATGGTCCAAAATGCAGAAACCATGCTAATATCTTATGAAGGGAAATAAGATCTTTTGGATCAGCCTTATGTGCCCCCTCCATTCCAAGAGTCTCAAGCTCAACCTTTATGAGTCCCTGATCAGCCCCCTAGCCCATCCTTGTCAAAACTTAGAGAGGCAATATTAGACCAAGGAAGAGAAATCATGAAGATCCAAAAGGGGGTCAAGCTTGGACAAGATTTACCTATTCATGCCTTGGAAGGGATAAAGATCTACTTGTAAGAGTTTTGGAATGTATGGGCATCCATTGAAGAAGCTGACTACACACATGTTGAGAAGCAAGAAATGAAAGGGTGGGTCTTTCCCATTAAGGAAGTGTTTGAGCAATGGGAGAAAGAGTATGTCAAGCCTAAGATAAACAGTTTGCCCTCTGTTACCCCTATGCCCATTATCACTCAAGAGTATGAAGATATCCCATCTTGGATCCTCTCACATAACCCTAACTATTTCATACCCTTTCTTGTGAAACCACACTCTCCCACACCCATTCAAGAAGAAGAGAAGGTGACCAAGTCTTGCACTTTTCCATTATGGAAATCAACCAAGAAAGGCACAAAGAAGGAAAGGGAGGTGTTATTTGAGGTAGTCTAAGAATAAGTCATGGTAGAGGAAGGGTTAGCTATGCCAAAAAAGAATCAAACAACCATAGCTTAGCTCAATGATCTTGGTGTAATTTTTTTTTGAGACTCTCTCTCCTTAGTTTAAGAGTCACTTAAAAGAGAATTCAAAGTACCTAGCTAGAAGGATACCCTCTTAAGTTTCAAGTAAGGTGAACTTCTTCACCCTCCCACCATCTCCCTTATAAAAGAGGATCCTATTCTATAAAGGATAGAGGAGGAGCTTGTAGTCATAAGTGAGACTGAAGAAGATAAAGCAAGTGTCTATAATGAGGAGATCATAATAGGTAGCCTAATTCACAAGGAGGAACATGCTCCAATTTTCAAGTTATAGGGTCCTAATGAGAAGAAAGAAGACAACCTTCATGGACATAGTGTGGATGTCAAGATCAGCTCAAAAGGTGAAGAGATTGAAGAGTTATGGCAACATTTGTACTCAGATTTATTGAGTGAAATGGAGCAACTTAATATTGCAAACTTTCCTGAAGAAGACAATCCACAATCTGAGCATAGGGAAGACCTTGAATGGACTATTGAAGGTCCATTCTACATAGATGAAGAAGATGATCAAGACCAAGTGCCAAAAGTTAGTACACTTCAGGATGAGGTATAAGTTAAGGATAACCTTAATATGTTGGAGCTAGAGGAAAGTAGATTATACCTTGAGCAAGAAAAATATGATGTTTTGGACCTTGGATAGTCAAGTCAACCCTCATTTATAGTTGAAGAACAAGATGAAATATTGAGTGAGGTTGATGAAGGGGACATCTTAAGTTCTCAAGTGTTTCAATTTGATAAACATACTAGTGAAGAGCTTGAAGAGTTATGGTAGTGTTTTAATGCCATTACCAAAGAATTTGAAGAGGCTAAGGGATCTGTTTATCTTTCAAAAATCTATGAACATGTTTTTCTAAGCATGAAAGTCTTAGTTTACATAAGGACAAGGTAGAAGAACATGGTTTTTTTAAACTATCAAATGAAGCCTTCATGCAAGACTTTCTCAAGAATGGAGAGCAACATCAAGCAAGTGCTCATGCAGTCCAACATGAACCAAGTTTGGAAGGCTTGGACCAATATAACTACATTGGAGACATGTTAATTCCACTCCATCCATTGGGGAACACATCAAAAGGATTAGCCATCAAGCTGCTTGATTCACCAATTTTGGTACCTCTAATGCAATGTATCTTCCATCCTGATTTGTTTCAAATAAATCATACTCGAGGTTTCCCTTTTGATCTAAGAGGGCCAATTTTGAAAAGGACTTGTATATATTAGGGTAGTTTTTAATGCTATTTTCCAAGTGCCTTTATGTATATTTATTTAATATCAAGTTATTCTTGCTTTGTTCTAGGTTAGTTTCCTTTCTATTTTGTGCCTTGGGCACTTTGTTGTTTTATTTTTATTGTTCTTTTGCATCAAGAGACTTTCTAAAAAAGAGGTAGTCATGCATCATCTTTGTGATCAACTCAGTTGTAGAGAGATGAATCCATACCCAATGGATTAGATAAGATAAAATGAACTGGGTTCTCAAGCATAGTAGGCATGCTTCCCTATGAGGCACCAAAAATTTTGGCCATATTTGGCCCACATACCAAGCATGTGCCCAATGGCTAATGGTCTTAATGCAGTAAAGAGATAATGTTCCTGACTGATCAAATGATCAAAATGGATTTGACTAGCTCTGGATGGAATGAGTGGAACAAATGAATATCATGAAGCTCACAAAGCTTTTGAAACACTTTAAGTTCACTTAAAGTGTAATTTATCAATTTTTAAGGATGGTCCAGAGCGACAGAGACTCTATGGAGTGTCAAAAATGCATGGGAAGAGTATGGTATTCAGATGGTCCACTCATTCTATCCAAATGTTGTCTATACATTTAGGTTCAGTGGCATAAAATTTGAGTGACCATTTTGTTGTTGCTAGATCTCACACATGTGGATGAGTCAAGAATTGGTCACATGGGTTTATTCACATTAGTCCCAGGCTGTCATGTACCAAGCTTAGCTCATCCACGTTAGTGTAGTAGAATATATAAGGGTTCAAAGTGAGATCCCATGAAAAAATCTTATAAATTCCCATACTTAACTAAATTTTAGAGAATCTAAATAGAGTTGAGGGAACATATTCTTGAGGTCATATCTCACACGTATAGAAGAGTCAGAGAAAATAGTTAAAAGGGTTTATTCAATTTTGTACCAAGATCATTTACATTAAAGTTTCAGCTCATGTAATGTATCAAAATGAAACATATGCATGGGTAAGGTTATATCCCAACACATAATTTTCTAAGTTCTAATACTTAGCCTCTTTTAGACCAGACCATCATCAAGACATCATGCAATATCATACGAACTAGTCGACTTCAACATTTTATAAAAGTAATTAGAAAGATGAAATGGCCAATAGATCAAAAGGGTTTGTTATTTTAAATGTTAAGTCCATTCTTTACAAATTTAGTGTCCCCATGATCTTTGTGCTTTAAGTTATAAAATTGCCAAATTGGTTAAAAAATGGTAGACATCTACATGAACGTCATTTTTAAGACCCATAAAGTGACTACTCAGATTCAAAATCCTTGGTGAGACCTTGAGAAGGAACGTGAAGCTGATAAGTGTTTAGGGGAGCTCAAGCAAGTTAAATGGTTAGCAAATCCCAAGGACCAATAAGAAATTGAGCTCAGGGTAGTGTGTCCCAAAGATCCATGACCCACATTTAATCAGATCTCAAAATTTGATGGAGTAAAATAGAGTCAAAAGGGTCAATGATATGGGTTTATTACTTACAACCAATAAAAAAGGGTGAGCCAAGATGTTTGATGAAAATTGATAAAGCAAAATAGACTCAACTAGGTAAGCAAAATAAAAGGACCTAAGCTCGAGTCCGAACTGAGTTGGTGGAAAAAGTAAAGGAAAAGAGCTCGATGTGAACTCAAGTTGGACCATAATGTACTAAGATAGATTTATAGAAGTAAAATAGGTCTTCTAGACCTATTATGTACCAAAAGGGTGGTGGCTTATTGCCAAAAGGGGGACGTGACATTAAATAGAGTGCCATCTATATTAATTATAGTAAAACCAATATCCTTAGATTGGTTTTCATCTATAGTTAAGATAGGTCCAATTTTACAATCATGGAACATGTATGTAATTTTAATAGAGGGATGTTTAGTAATTTTAATATGGTCACAACTCCAAAAAACCGTCGCTCAGGAAAACTTGAGCATGGCTCAGTCAAATACATGAATATGGGGATTTTTTCCTCCTAATGAGATCGAGTACATGATCAAAAGTAAAAGAACTTGGGGAATTGGAAAGCAATGGGAGCATTCCTTTATAGTAATGTAATGACCCTCCACTTTTGAAAAACTCTTGTCTTCTAGTATAGCTTGCTCAACCAATGGAATGGTTCAGAGGCTATTTGGGAAAATCATGAATATCTTGCTCATAATGACTTGTTCTGATTAGACTAAAACCATGGTAGAATGTCTCTTGAAAGCTGGTAGCTCATTGATTATCATGAACAACATGCTCCCCCCATCTGTATTTTCCCCTTCTCCTATATTATCCCTTTCTTTCCATTTTTAAAGGGTTCCCAGTTTTTAGAATTTTTCATCTTTCTGGGATATGTGACATTCCTTGAGATAATACAAAGTATGCTCATCTTGATTAGGCTCAACCTTTTCAAGAATTTGTAAGAACTACCTCTTGATGCAATATGAGACTTTATTTACCTATCTTCTACCTTGAATCTATGTTTGGTGAGTTGTACACTATGGAATTATGTAAAGGAGAATCTTCCTTGTCCATGGTCCTTCTTTCTAACCTTGTTTAAGGAGTTTTAAATGTTATTTGCAGGTTTAGATTAGTGTTATACTCTAAACCTCTTATATGAAATACTTATGAAAATTAGCTTGATATTAAGGTTTTGTGATCTAGTATTGCCTTTAGTAGATCTAGTGTGTGTTCAAGTTTACGAGACTTTTCCCTTTTAAATTTGGTGCGTCACCTGGTTAGCTTTCTTAAGAGCCCTTATCCCTTTTCTAACCCTTTTACCCTATGAAGCATTAGTTTATCATTAGATTTAGGTGAGCATCAAGAATAATTCAACCTTCTCTAAAGGGTCAGCCCCAACATAGGTTACCCATAGCTTGGGGTTGTCTCAATTTTATAGCTTAGTTGGAGAGATCTTGAAGAACTTTCTCCAAGGGTGAAAATTTAGCCTATAACAATAACTCTTATCCAAAGTCCTTCACTACCCCTTTTCATTTTATCTCATCATCATACCATAACCAAATCTTAATAATACACTAATCCATCATCCAAATAGGGTTATTGCCTATGTTAGACAAATATAATTCCTTTAGGGTTCTAGTCATAGTCTACCTGAAACAAGAAAATACAGGGCTTCAATGCATGTTTGCTTACCAATCAGATCTTATAACATTACTCCAAGGTCTTGAATCCTTCAAGGTATCTTTGCTCATGGTGTTATTGCTATGAAAACCTCCATTCACTCATATATTTGCACAAGATTCTTGTTTCAACCCTGTAGAACATTGTTACTTATAACATGCAATATATAATCTTTTTCCAATAGACTTATAACACTCCATACATCAAATTATGGTCACAAAGCAATATCCAAACATATAATAGTAGATTAATTTCAAAGATTACAAATTCATTGATTATATGAATATGTACATTAACAAGTTTGTCTCCTAAAAAAAAAATAGGGGACTTTGTTTACATTCACTCTGCCTCCTCCGTACCCCTATCTTCCAAAACTCAAAATTGACTTTTTTTAACTTCCTAACTCCTACTTTACCTCTCCTATAAGAGGCTAATCTCTAAGTAAAACCAAAACATGTTACCAAAATAATGAACTACTTTCTTTTCATAACTAATTCTTGGCAACCAACACATAGACGTTACATTCCATATTTTAACTTATGCCACCTCATGAAATGTAGGCACAAATACCTTAAAAAACTAACCTAGTATTTTTTAGGACCCTACACAAGCATTTTAATAACTTGACACTTTTTCAAAGCACTCCTAACATACTTATTTAAATTCAAAACTTCAAATGCCTCTTTTGGCAGGAAAAGCCAAAAGGGCTAAAAAGACTCACTAATGGACTAACTTAATTATCCCATTGCCTTGTAAGGCATACTAAGAGAACCAAAATAAACTAAACATGATTACTTTGTATAATGTGCTTGATGATTCTGCACCAAATCTTTACCCTCTTTTTCAAAATTTTAGGAGCTTCTATAGCATTATGAGCTTTTGACATAGATCTTTTGCTTAACATCCTGTAGTTGCCTATGATCTAAACCAAATCTCATTTTAAGACTAGAGTTCCCCTTAGATCTTTGGAAACCCATCATATGGATAGAGTCGATAAAGGGAGATGTAGGAGATCCAAATCCCACCCTACTTCTCTAATCAACCAACATCTACTCCCTCTATTCTACATTTGGCCGTCTATGGCATGGTTAGGAGGATATTTCGTAAATGTGCTTGGCCCTATGTATGATTTTCCTAGGAACCCATATAAATACCTCCCTCTCTTCAATCTATCTAGGGGTATAACTTCAAAAGAACATATAAAGTCCTTCAAGGTAGCCATCAAGATTTTGAACATCATCCATGAAGATGTAAACTATAGACTCTTCCCATTCACCTTCAGGGAAGCATCCTATGACTGGTTCCTTAATTTACTATAGGATTCCATCATAGGATGTAACTAGTTTAATGCCACCTTCATTGCATAATTTATAAGGGTTATTAGTCTTAGGATTATTTACCAATATTTCATCATTTTGAAGCAAGACTCGAATGAACCCATAAGAGCTTTTAATACTAAATTTCAAAAGATGTATAGTCTCACCATAGCTCCCTATTGATATGAATATGACCTGAAATTAGAAGCCTATAAAAATTCCTTGGATAACATGATTATTATCTTTTTATATAGGGATATAAACATTAATACATTGCCACATGCATATGCAGAGGCTATACACATTGATGAACAAATGCACCTATAAGGGCACCCTACCTTTGCCATCCCAAACATCAACCCAACATTATCTACTCTAAATTTGGTCCTAAATGCAAACTAAAATATGCCTTCATTAAATCAGATACTTGGCCTCAATCAGTTACCATTAATCCATGCAACTCCTAGCCAAAAATTAGGATTCTTCAACCAACCCAATATTGGGGATCATCCCCCAAAAAAAATCAAGCTCTGGTCCCTATTAACAACTCTAACACCTAAAGTGTTGTCCAAAACCCAATTCAAAACAATAATATTGACTTCTTAAAGGGAGACCTGAAAGTAATTCAGAGGATGGTTTAAAAATTAGGTAGTGATTTTCTAAATTTGCAAAGGAAAATGGGACATACAAGGGATGGTTATAACAAAAAAATACATGTTTCAAAAGTATAACACACCTTTCAATAGGTCTAAGAATAATAATAAAAACAATGAACCCCCATCTAGTAAGATGCTTGGCATAAATATCTATGAGTTGGTATTACCTAATTGTTGTAGGGTCCATAACACAGCCTAACATGGAGAGTTAGGTTGCATAGAATTTTACAATGATTTTGAGATGTTCTGAGGTGACTTGGAAATTTATGAGATTTTATCTGATAACCAAAACAATATTGGCAATTGGAAAAACATAAGAACACTTGATAGTGGGTCTAACTCCACCAAAATTACCCTCATGGTAAAAAATTATGAGTTTCCTGACCAAGAGGAAAATGAGCTTGAGAGTAACATGTATGAGATTCATGCCTTCCAATAATAATAGAAGAGCAATTATGCCTTGATAAATAGAGCCCAAAAAGAACCCGTAATTACTTCCATGCCACTTAATAAAGTTGATACTCCCCTAGATCATAGAACCAATAATGATCCTCCTCCTTCGAAGGGAAAGGATACTCAACTGACTATAGAGATGGATACAATTGGATCCAAAGGTGGGTACAACATTGTGAAAGATACAAAGAAAATCAAACCAAACATTACTTTGCATGAGCTTACCCAAATCACTGAATAAGGTAATCTACTGCTTAAATCAATAACTGAGAAATTGGATAAAGGTAAAGCTAAATCAGTGAATGCAAATGTGATAATGTATAAAAGGAAGGTTGAAGTCCCTCCATTCTTGTTAACTATTAGAGTCTTTGGGAAGGATGTGCATAATTGTTTACTTGATTCTAGAGCATCTGCTAACATAATGCCCATAGATATTTGTGAAAAATTGGGACTAACTCTAGTTAAGTCTAATAGAGTTGTCATCTAATTAGACAAGTGAAATGTTAAGGTGGTACGAGAACTATTGAATGCTCATATGCAATTGGCTCATGAACTATGGATTTAAGCAGTTCATCGACATTTAGGTCATGAAATCTTAGAAGCATATGGGATGTTATTAAGCAAAGATTAGATAAAATTGTTGAATGGATACATGTCCATGGACTAATCACATATGTGGTTACTTTGGAGGTGTGTGCCTAATTAGATCCAAATTGAGTGAGAATCAAGGATGAAGTTCATGATCACAAAGTACAATGCCAAGAATGAAAAGTTAAACTTTTAGTCTATTGACTTAGCCATGTATGCTCTTGATACTACATATTTGAGTGAAGGTAACCCAATGACCAAGGATGAAGGATTTTGGATAATGTACTTTGTTAGTGCAAGAACCAAGTAAGGATTAGGGGTAGGTATTGTATTGATGAATTTAGTTGGTAAGAAAAATCTAGCATTTTATAAAATATAATTTCTATGCACTAATAACCTTGTAGAATATGAAGCCCTAATCTTGGGACTCCATTTCACCATTAAACACAAGGTAAGGAAATTATTAGTATGAGGTGATTTAGAGTTAGTTGTCAAATAGGTACATAGTCAATACCAATGCAAACTTTCTTATCTGAATAACTATAAATTTAGAGCATGGGATCTAATAAAAATATTCAAAGCATTGAACATTACCTTTATACCTAGGTATCAAAATCAGTTTGTGGATGTGTTGGATTGAAAAATAGCAAATCTAGTCCCACCTGAGGCCCTCAAACTATAAAAGTTTATGGTCAAGATGGTATCTTGCCTTACTTTACTAGACAATGTTAATCACTTCCAAGTGTTTGATGATGATCAACAAATCATTGACTTCATAACTAGTTCTAGAGTCTTTGAGTCACATATAATCAATGAGCAAGATGAAGATTTTGTAGAAGAGGTCAAAGCTGGTGATGATGGCATAATCCAACTAAAGAAGAATAGAATTCTTAAGGGCATGGTCTCTCTAGAAAGGATATTCAATCAGGATAAGACAATGAGTGATGCTAAAGTTCCCAAGGTAAGGGGCAGGGATTACAAGAAAATTAATTTGAGTTCAATGGATAATCCCTAAAATGTTAATATCAAACTTGTCTGCACCAATTAAAAAGTATCCAAAGCTACTAAGATATTGTCTAAGTTCAAGGATGTCCTTGCATGGTCTTACAAAGATCTCAAAGTATTTGACACCTGGGTCATAACTCAAATGATCCCTTTAAAGGAAGCGTGTAAAAAATTTTAATAAAGGAAAAGAACCTTCAACCTAGTGCTAGAGCCCCTCATCTGTAAATAAGTAAAGAAATTCTTGGACTCAAGGATAGTCTTCTTGATCAAACATTCCACATGGGTGGCTAGCTTAGTCCTAGTTAGAAAGAAAAATAGTGAAATCAGACTCTACGTAGACTTTTATAATCTCAATTGATCCTCAAAAAAGGATAATTAATCATTTCCCTCTTTGGATGTGGTAATTCAAATGGTTAGTGACTCTCAGATGATGTCTTTCTTAGATGACTTCTCTAGTTACACCCAGGTGCTAGTTAATAGAGAAGACAACATAAAAACTACCTTCATGACTAAGTGGAGAATGTTCACATATAGAAATATGCCTTTTGGGATCATCAACATTGGAGCCACCTTTCAACATGCCATGGACCATGCATTCCAAGGATTTATCCGTAAGTGCATCATTATCTAAATGGATGACTTAATTATGTTCTATTAGAGGTACAATCACTGAGAGGGGGGGGGCTTGAATCGACAAGCCTAGATAATCTAACTTTAATTTAAATCCTTTCAAACTCTTAATCAATTACCAAAAGTATTTCATGAAGCATACATATAATTCATAACAAAGAAGAAGAGATACAATTCAAGATCAATCACATAACACATGAGCATTGGTTTTTCCTTCATTAATTTTAAAATGTCAATAGTCACAGTTAAACCTCAGACACTGTGCTATCATCTCATGTCCTCGTTGCTTAGATTAATCATGTACCATTGATATTATTGTAAGGATCTCAACCTTTACCTTGTTAAACCTCTATCACTTTGACCTTTTGACTTTAATATACATCATTGATCTTGATTAGTATGAACACCTTCTCACCATTGATCTTTTAAAGTGAAGATGTTTGGTCTTTACCTCTACTCAATGTTAAACATCAAATACTTATCCTCATCTTGCTACTTAATGACACCTTAGAAAAAACATTCTATATTGATATTTTTGTAAGGAGATTGATATTTACCTAGTTCAAGCATCAAAAAAATTGACCCATTTGACTTACTATACACCATAGAGCTAGATGTATGAACTCCCACGAAATATTGGATCTTTATTTAGTCTTGATCTTTAACATCATGAAAAAAAAGACTAAGAATTGGGATCATTGAAATCTACATAGAAGGCCAAATTTACACAAATATATTTTTTACCTTGCTCACTTTCATGTTCTCGAATTTGAACCATAGAAACTAGACAACATACTAAATAAACCTAGATGACCATTTCCTCCTAAAACGTTCACGTGTGCAAGATATGCCATCACCAAACTACTTATTTGACTCTTTCTTATAATTAGAAAGATATTGTATTTGAGGTTAGATTCATTTCACGTCATCAATATTTGATGCGTTGAGATGCAGACCATTAGATCTTTTTTACAAATTTGGCTAAGTGTTGAAACCTAGAGCACTTTTATTTGAGGGACCAACTTTGCACCAACACATCTTTTGCTGCGCTAAATTGTATGATCTAAAATTCATACCATATGATCTCCTCATATTGAATAATACAACCATATATCAATTTATCTTGGAACCCTCATATGTGTGAGATATAATGACATAAAAATGCCTCTTTAGTTTTATTTGTCATAGAGCCAATTATGCTTAGATGAACATAATGAAGAATTGGATGAATTCCACTAATACACACAAGCACTCCAATCATCATTGACCTTTGATAGGACCCCTTTCACATCCTCAAATCACCATACTCATACCTAAACATCTCTAACCATGCCAAAACTGAAGATCAACCAAGCCTCATTCAAGCATACTAGAACAAACACATTGCACACTTTGTCATTGCCACTTAGACTATCAAGACACTTCATCCACTCACCTAGACACCTTCATGACATCACCAAGATATAATTGAAAACTCTCTAACAATCTCCCCATTTGTCATTGATGTAAAAAATCATCATATAACAACATACAACTCACCTTCCTTCTCTCTCTTCAAGTACTCCATAATAGGAACTTTCTTCCCCTTTGACATAATGACAAAGTGGAAACCAACTGATCTTGAGGACTTGAAAATACTATTAATAGAAGATGACCACTTTCTAAAGATTATACAAACTACTCCTTACCTTGAGCCTACCTCTTTTTACCTTGACAACATCATCTTGCTACATGCCAACACTCTTTAACCAAGCACTATAACTAATGAATAAATAACACAAAAAACACTAAAATCTTATGGAACTCAACAAGAAAAATTTGAGAGGGAATCCCCCTAAGATCTTTGAGCCATTTCACCTCTTGATCATCTTCATCTCTCCACACATCATGAAGAATCACCACATAGGCTTACTAGCCTTCTATCTTAAGCCACCTCAAGGATCATCAACAAAACTTCATGCCACTCACCAAATAGGAACCATATTATTAAACCAAATTGGAACTCACTTTAAAATATACATACCTTGATCTTTTGGAGAAACTGAAGAAAAATCACTCTTCTTCACACAAGGCCTGCCTATTCTCTTTGTAGCCCTACCTAGAACTTGCAGAGCCCACAAATTTATATATACACAACTTTAAGACCTAAAAATCCATATCCAAATCACTCTCATATGACACCTAAAGCATACCAACTTGTATCACCTATATCATCCTCTACAACCTACTTCCTTCACAAATCTACTAGCTAATTAGGCCTCTATTTTGACAAAAACTTGAATAACTTAAAATCCACAAACCTTGAAATCTATATGAAGCTTGATTTGATAACCCATTTGGCCTATTTAACCTATTAAGAAGCATCATATCTCAAATCATAAGTCAAACCACTTTTCTAGTAGAGCCCAAAACCCTAGAATCTTAAAAATAAAGTTAACAAACCTCCTTCTGGTCAATGCCCTCATCTAAAACTTTTTACACACCTGGAGACAACCATCACACACTTTTGGACCAAAATTTGATCCTTCATATCTTTGAAAACTTTGAATTCCTATAACCCATTTTAGGCCTGCTTGTCCTTAAGTCAAAACTAAAAAAATTGAGAGTACTAAAAAATCTTCAATTATCACAAACAAGATCATGAACACACAAAAACTACCTGGAACACATCATAAATAAGTACACAGACCTATTTGAGCATCAAAATATTCTTGATATTGCATCAATCTTATTAAGCCACATAGAAATATCCATTCTAACACTATAGACACTGAATATACATCAACACTTATATCTCCACTACAAGGAGTATCTTAAGAAGCATAGACAAAGACACCCTACTTCACAATATCCTAGAATAGTGTGAAACTAGGAGTTGCCCATAACTGCTCATATTCCTTCTCCTCCTTGGTCATCAAATACTTGTATTTCTTCTTCTTCTTAGGCTTAGGATAATCAACATTCTCAACCACTATAACATTCTCCTTTTCTTAAAAGATTGAATTGAAAATACATGGAGACAACAAAGATTCATAACATACCTTTTCATCTAAAGAATATTCCTTGTAGTTTGGAACCTCATTATTAGGCACTAATAATTGATGTTAATTTCATGAAACTTATTTAGCAACAATAGGATGTTCACTTAGATCCATACTCACCTTAGAACTAGCCTCAAACAATACCTTGGTCTTTTCCTTGAGCTCATTATCTTTATCCAAAACATGAGAAAATAATGAGATCCCTTGACACTCTTTAAACTATATAGCATTCTCCACCATAATAAATAGATTACTTAGACCAGTAGACCCATCATGACTCATATTTACCACCTTTGGTTTCCATTAGTTAACTTTCCTTCTTCCTTGCACTCTAGGAGCCTGATTAAACTCATTTTGACTTGATGGCCTTTGCTTGCAGAATCTAGCAATGTGACCAATCTTCTCATAGTTGTAGCAAACCATCATTTTTGAAGTGGTCTCAACTTGCCCTACCTGATATATAAAAAATCTTGTAATGTGTCCTTTGTCATAACAATTGAAATAAACTCTTTCTTTTGAAGAAGACTCACCTTGCCTTACCTTATTTAGAAACTACCTTGCAAAGTGTCCCTCATCAAGACAGTTAAAGTACTTAAATTTATTCACATCTTTTGACTGATGACCCCCATCATAGTTTCAAGCAAAATAATTTCTAATAGGTTTCATGCATTCTCTAGCTCTATGCCCAAATTCATTACATGTGTAATAGTAACCATTGAAACTTGCATACCTCATGGCATTTGGTTGTCTGATTTTATTTGTCTTTAGTTTGTTAGCACCTTCATTCCTTGTCTGATGATTTGTCTCAAATTTAAATTATTCTTATTCATATTAGTATTCATCTTGTCTTGAGTTGTATTCTCTGGTTCTTCTTTTTATTCAAGACCAATTCTATCACTTTCATGCTTTTGATCATTCAGAATATTATTTAGATCATTCGAGCTCTTTTCAAATCTCACAAATGATTCATTTTTAATACATACCTTGAATATTCATTTTCTTTAGATTTTAGGCTTGTAGATAGGATTTTCAATTGACAATTGAGATGCTTGACTATATCTTCATGCTCATTGATGTTTTCATTCATTCTTGCTTCATACACACTGAATTTATTCTCATAGTTCTTGATTTGTGACTTCATCTTCTTGTTAATATTCTTCTCAATATTTAATTCTTCAAGGGCATTCATCAATTCAGTATCATAGTCCACCTCATCTCTATCAACATTTGAATCACTTTAAGTAGACTCCTTTTGATATAAGCAACTTCCTTTCTCATCCATGAAAAGGGATTCATCTTCAATAGGACCATCATCTTCATAACCATACTTTGAGTCACTATCTTCATTCTCATATGATGAGATATAATTTTTATTGGTGTAGAGACTCTGCGTGTTATTAAAGGACTTCTTTTTGTTATTATACTTTATAAATCCTTTCTTCCTATATGTCTTCTTGTCTTCATCTTGGTCTTCACCATGTTTTTGATCATCATGCTTATGAGCACACTTTCTAGAAAAATGTCCTATCTCTCCACAACTGAATCATTTGAAAGGTAGTTTACCCTTATACTTTTTTGAACTTATTTTCAATTTTCTTGTAAATAAATCAATCAATTCATTCTCATCAATATTAGAAATGTCATCTTCCTTCGATTTCTTACCTTAGAACTTATTTTTAGGCTTCATCTCTGTCTTGAATGCTTCTTCCTTCTTTGATGGTATATCATCATTTATTATCATCTCATAGGTAGTAAGGATGCCAAACAATTCATCCATCTTCAACTTCGTAAGATCATGAATTTTTTATACAACAAACACTTTAGAATCAAATTTGATAGAAAGAGACCTCAATAGCTTTTAAAATATAGTAGCCTATTCAAGGTTATCTTCAAGACCTTTGATGATGTTCACATCTCATCAACTCTTTGTAGAAAATATGCTAATCTTCATCCTTCAGCTTGAGACTCTTAATTTATCTTCAGTGAGTCTACGACTTTGCCAACTTAAATTTTAAGTCTCTTTCATAAATAGTATTCAATTTATCCCATATTTCATTGCTAAATATACAATGGATTACCATGGTGTATTCAATATTTTAAAGGCCATAAGTGATAACATTAACTGCTTTAAAACTGTTCTCAAACAACTTATTTACAACATTAGATGGAAGAATAATAGGTGTAGAATAACCATCCACAACAGATTGCCAAATGTCAAACCCTAGGGAAATGGTGTAGGTTCTCATCTTTACACTCCAAAAAGCATAATTGGATCCATTGAACATTGGCTTTTGCTTAGTAGAGAAATCTCCTTCCTGACTACCCATATTGTACCTTGGATCACCTTTAAGCTATCAAGCCTTTACCAAAGGACCTACTTTGATACCAATTATTAGAGGTACAATAACTAAGAGGGGGGTGAATCGGTGAGCCTAGATAATCCAAATTAAATTTCATTTATTTTAAACTCTTAATCAATTACCACAAGCATTTCATGAAGCATACATATCATTCATAGTAAAAAATAAGAGAGATGATGTAGGATTAGACACATAATGCATGAGCACTAGTTTTTCCTTCATTAATTTTTAAATGCCAAAAGTCACAACTAAATGTTAGACACTATACTATCATCTCATGTAATCATTGCTTAGATTAATCATGCATCATCGATCTTATTATAAGGATCTCAACCTTTACCTTGTTAAACCTTTATCACTTTAACCTCTTGACTTTAATATGTACCATTGATCTTGATTAGTATGAGCACCTACTCACTTTTGATATTATGAATAAGTTTGGTCTTTACCGATGCTCAACTTTAAACATCAAACACTTATCCTCATCTCATTTTTTCCTAAGACCTTGGAAAAAACATGCTCCATTGATATTTTATCTAGGAGCTTAGTATTTACCCAATCAAGCATCAAACACTTTTACCCATTTGAATTACTATGCATTGTAGATCTAGATATACAAACTCTCGTGAACCATTGGATCTTCATCTTGATCTTTAAAATCATTTAAAAAAATACTAAGTATGGGGATGATTTCAATCTATTTGGAAGACCAAATTTGTATAGATATAGCTTTTACCTAGCTCACTCACATGTTTTTAAATTTGAACCATAGAAACTAGGCAAAATAATAAATAAACTCATATGACCATTTCCTCTTGAAACATTCATGTGTGCAAGATATGCCATCACTAAATTGGTTACTCATCTATTTATTATACTTAGACAAATAACATATTTGAGATGATATTCATTCTACTCCGTCGATCTTTAATGCGATGAAATAGAGACCGTTAGATTTTCTTTACAAATTTGTCTAAGTGTTGAAACTTAGAGCACTTCTATTTGAGGGACCAACTTTGCACTCACATATATATTTTTGTATTAAATCACATGATTTGAAATTTGGATCATATGATCTCCTAACATAGGAGAATATAACCATATATCAATTTTCTCTTAGAACTCTCACATGTGTGAGATATAATGACATAAAAATGACTCTTCAAATTTATATGTCACAAAGCTAATTATGCCTAGATGAGCATAATGAAGAACCAAATAAATTCCACTCACACACATAAGCACTCAAATCATCCTTTACCTTTGATAGGACCTATTTCACATCCTCAAATCACCATACTTATCCTTGAACATCTCTAACCATGACAAAACTGAAGATCAATGAAGCCTCCTTTAAGCATACTAGAACAAACACATTACACACTTTGTCATTGTCACTTAGACTATCAAATAAATTCATCCACTCACCTGAAAACCTTCACGACATAATCATGATATCATTGAAAACTCTCAAATATTTTTTTAAAAATAGAAAAGACCACATGATGCATCTATAACAAGTTCTATAGAAATGTAGAACCTTTGGTATCTCTCTAAACCTTAAGAAGAGTATCTTTTGCATAATCGAAGGTATGATTTTGGGACATATTTTCACATAGGATGACATGGATATTAACCCTGATAGGATTAATGCTATTTTAAAAATTGATTTTCCCAATGGTAAAAAATAATTAAAATCATTTTTTAGGAAAATTAAATTTATGTGTAAATTAATTTTGGGGTTTGCCTAAATTATCAGACCTCTAAATGCCATGTTGAAAAAAGACATGAAGATTGATTGGATGTTTGAGGATAAAAAATATTTTCAAGTGATGTGGCCGAAAAACACTATTCATACAACACTATTCACTATCACTATTCATGAGTATTATTCATGGGTACTATTCATCGTGATGTGGCAGGTGATGATGTGGCTTGACATAGTCTATGAAGGATATTTTACATGTGCTAAAGTTAATGTTGACCTCTATTATGAAAGTGGGATGATTTCCATGTGAGGAGAAAAGTTAATGGGTTTAAGCTTGGTCAAAAGGAGTTTTCACTAAGTTTTGGAAGAACATGTGGAGTGGGGGACATCTTTTAAATATTCTACTTGTTGGAAGGGTCCAAAATAAAGTGGATCACATGGTGGAGAACATTTTACTATTGATTAATAGTCCTTCCAAGTTGAGGAGGTCAAATTTATGGGATTCTTTTGTTTTCCTCTCATTCTATCTTTATGTTTATATAAATAAATGTATTCCTTTGCTTTATAATTAGTCTAGTTTGGGAAGAAAGCTTGTATGAAAGCTTTGGTGCCTTCTTGGCTTGGAATAAAAAATTAGTATGGGTTTAATGGAAGCTTAATGAATCTTGTTTAATGGCATGCATGGTTGTCATGGCCTTGTGAAATGTAATGTGTTATTGTTGATTAATGAAAATGTTTATGATTTTGTGAGAAGATTATATGTTTATGAGATAATTTGAGAGGGATAAGGATTGCTTAATCCTTTATATGGTTGGAGGCCACATCAAGTAAGATTCCTATTGAGAGGAGAGTGTTGAGTTGAGAAAATGAATGTGTGTTTTATGTTTTACAGGTTTTAAAGAAATAGAGAATAAGATTGGAGGAATGCCTTTGCTATGTGGGTAAGAAGGTTCAAAAGGGCCCATGCAAAGGATAGTTAAGCTAGAGATATGTTTTGAAGAGGATAATGTTAAAGACCCCATAAGGGTGAAGATTTCAAGAAATAAGATGAGTGGAGTTGCATCCAAGTGTTGGGAATATCACTAAGTGGAGAAAAAGAGGAGAGGAAAAGAGAAGGTGAAGAATTAGAAACATATGGTTTCCAAATTGATGGGTTAATTTTTGCACCCAAAAATACAAAGAGAATGGATGGAGAGGCTTCTTGAGAAGAGAGAAGGACAAAGGCTTGAGAAAGAGGGAAAGGTGATATATGTTGTAGTTAATGAAGGAGACCCATTGTTTGAGAATGTGGAAGAAATTGTGGAATCCCAAGAGTGGGAAGATGAGAGTGAAGAAGGAAAATGGGATGAGTTACAAAAAAGATAAGATTGAAGCCATAAGGATTTACACATAGAGGAAGAGAACAACAATACAAAGTTGCATGTTTCCATGGTGGAAACTTTGAATGAAGAGATTGTGAAAGATAGTGTAAAAGAGGACATTTTGGTGGATTTTTAGCCATGTGATGGAGCTAAAAGTGAAGGTATGGATGAGGAGATTTAATCCCTGGAAGTGGCTGATATGGATCTTTAAAATCTCATTGTGAGAGGGAAAAGCACGAGGATCGTGTAAGATATGAAGAGGAGTTTCATGTTTTTATGGAAGAAACATTGGAGATTGTTATTGTGCAAGTATGTGTACAAGATGAGATTTTGAATAATGTTTTTGAAACCATGGGTGAGAAGATATAAGTGAAGATATGTGATAATGTGGAAGATAATCTAGTAGTTGGTTGGGTGGTGTAATAAGAAATCCAAGTGGGATTTTGATGGAGGTGGATGGCATGTGGTGGGCTAGAGCTCATGTGGATAGATAAGATGCATGATAGAGAATCTTTGTGGAGGAGGCCAGTTTCAAATGGGAGGTGTGATCCTATGAGTATGGTTTGAGGTGGGTGTAATCCCATAATTATTTGTGGTGGATTGGAGTCCACCTATACATCTATTGGCATATGGATGAGGTTTTGGAGGAGGATGATTTTAGGGCCAGTGTGTAGAAACTGAAAGTGGAGATAGAAAAAAATATTCTTTGGGTGCACATAGTGTATTAGAAGGGGATGCTAAGGTCATTATGATGGGTGACCAAAAGGGTGGTTATACCACTCATCCCTCTATGTGATCATGATATCACATTATCTACCTTCTGTTGATGCTTATAAATGGACCATAGGTGCTCTTAGTGTTTAAAGAACACTTCTTATTTTAGAATTTAAAAAATTTAGAACATGAGTTTCAGGTTTTGATAATCTAGTTACCTATGGTGAAATAACAATAGAGCAAAATTAATTATTTCATAATATTTATATGATTTGGTAGTTGGGAGCCACCTTGGTCCGTTCCTTGTGCATTGTAAAGAATCTATGTTAATACTTAGTGAATTATGCTCCAGATTTAAGATACAAGTTAATGTAAATGGATATTTATAATGAAGCTAAAACTAAAGTGATTTGGTGAAAAAAAAGAGCAAAGAAAAGGGTAAGGTAGAAAAAAATGATTGATTGCCAATTTTAGGCTCAAACATTATGACAAAGCATCAATTGCAACTGAGTATGCATTCAACCAATATATAATGCAACATATCCTAAGCTCAAATTCTACTATATATCAAGCAATTTTCAAAGGATAATGTAAAGAGTCACAATTAAGAACCAGGTCTACTTTAAGGATTTACTACTATAATCAAATAACATCAGCACATCTGAATATAGAGCAAAATAAAGTGAAACAAAACTAACTAAGATCCTCCAACTAATCTAGCATATGCATACAATAGAAACCATGTGATTAGAAAATGTAACTTAGAATTCAAAGACACCATTCAAATTTAAGACTTCTACCAGAAATTGAGAGAAAAGCTATATTAGTAATTGAAATATCAAATATGGATAATCTTTGCAAATTTTTTTGATTATATTAATTGCTTCCAATGTATAAAAGTTTGCTCAAAATTATCCCCCCTTTACAAATGGTAATACATGCCTTTATAGAAAGTTTAGACAGTATACCAATCAGTTAAAAACTATAGGTGTACAAAGATAAGGACAACTATCCTTACAAGTTCTAAAATACACATGCTTTTCAAAATCATACTGATCTAGAGGCAAATATGCTAAAAAACTAGCATATGCCTTTACAATGGAATATTTCAAAAAGTTACAAAATTTTACAAAATAGAATATTGTTAATTTGCTGGTGGGGCCTTTGATTATCATTGCTAGAGGATGCTCATGGCTTTATCATGTTGCTCATTGACTAGCTCTAAATCCATAACATGCTTCATCATACACTCCTCTTGATCTGCCAAGTCATCAAATTCCCTATCATTCCTAACCATGGATTTTTTAATGCTCCTAGCTTCATTTATCCTTTCTCCTGTATTGAACATCATGTCTAGGATCTTATTGTTATTAGCCCCAGACTTGCCTTGGATTTTTTCTTTGATTTCTTAGGTTACCAAAGTAGCCCTATGTTTAAATTCTTAATCACTTATGATTACAAGGATAGTGGGTTATGCAGGATATGTGAACATGGTCCTAATAAGTTTCTTAATTATTGCAATTATCTCCTTATCATCTTTTATAAGCCTTCCCACATCATTGTGCCAATCCCTCAAACTTTTAACCTTGTCAACCACGATTCCTAGAATTATGCTTAAGTGTCCCAAAATGATGGTTTTGAAGCTTGGGATCTATTTACTTGCTTGAATGTTGATAATTTGGGATATTATTTCCTCTGAGGCCTGTCATTGGGTGACTAGGCTCTTGGCTAATGCACACTACCCCTTTAATGCACTCTGCCTTAGTTTCATTGTTTTGAGTGCCTCAAACATGTCATAAAATGACTCATCAAGCACTTTGGTCATTACCTCAGGCATTTATAAAATTACTTGTGTCTACAAGTTTTCCTTTTCTCTTTCCAAATTTAAGATCATCTGCTTCATTCCCTAGACTCCAGCTTTGACCTATGATGATTGGGATTTAATCAAGCTTTCCACATCCTTTTCATGAATGGCTACCTCACTAAGCTGCTGGCCTCCTAGAGGGGTTAATCCCAAAAAGATATCCACCTTTTGAAAGGTGAATTATTTTTCTCTAACCACCACTGTCCTTGTTGTAACCCTTTCTAATCTAGTTATTTCAAGGTTGAATTAGATGGTAGTGATTGGATTCTTGAACTTGGGAGGTTCTGGGACCTCCACACCTAAGCTACTTGATACCTCGAGAGGTGCATTCATCTTCTTACCTTCTGGTCCTTAGGTGACCATAATTCTTCTTTATTCTTATTATTTCACCATAGCCCTAATCCATGGCTTTATGTCATCTTGTATCTCAACGTCAATAACTCTTGTCATGTCCCTTGAATGATAAAGAGAAGGGATCTTTTGTAATTTCCCATAAATGAACTAGTCAGGAATGACTGGTCCATGAATTAGGAATTCATCACTGAAGAGATTGATTTCACTAGGGGGTAAGTGAAATTCCATCTTGGTCTCTTCCTTGGTCCAATGAGGACCAATGCTAGCTCTACCTTCCTCTTTTCTTGGGATGCCATAGGGACAAACTCTTTTCCTTTGTCTTCCTCGATCTCTACCTCCTTGTTTGAGTCATAGGTCTTTGCAAGTTCCTTAAGGGCACCCTCAAGTGTTTATTCTAGATTCAATGCTATCATATCTAAATATTACACTAGAAAAGGTGGCCTTTGGGAAAGTATTGGAGGTGGGGGGTTCTCCCTGGGTCTCTCTTCCAAATTTACTTCTCCCAATTTCTCCTTTCGCTTGCCTTATTCATCTTGATTTTGCATAATTTTCCCTTGAGGCTATGGTTATGAGTGTTCTACTTGGGGATGTTCTTGGGTTGTCCTAGATGGAATAGATAGTAATTGGTACTACAAAATATGTATTTTCCAAGCTTCTCTTGAGTGCTTGCCATCTTTGGTTAACTTGTGATCAAGCTTAATATTGTGGCCTTGGATCCTGGCTAGTACTTATTCATAATTATTAGATTTAATATAAATGGTGTCATGAACACCAAGTTGATGTACATATTTAAGCTTTGGTAACTTCTTGTCCTTCAAGTGGCTAGCCACTGTACCCTTAAGATCTCACATCTTAATTTCATCAAGTTGAAAACTAAATGAATCCTGGTGTCTGGCCTTGGTCTCAACCTATTTTTAGTCTTGGAGAATGGTCCTTCCAATGATCAAAGGTAAGGGGTGGAGAAGACCTTTCTTCTTTTATTTACAATTTCCATCAATGCCATACAAGAATTGGGAAGCAATTTCTTACTCAACTAGTTTACTGGGAATATATATTGGTAATTGATAATGTTGGGACATGATCCCCTCAATCCTAATGATCGTGTAGTTAGGGTAATACTAGATGTCACCGATCAATTCAATATACTTCTTGATTAGGGGGTGGACCCTAGGCATGGGAACACTGGTGATGGTCTCAACTATGGCTAGATAAACACAGTCACAAAAAAATTGCACGTGATTACTATACTTGAAGATATGCAATTTGGAATAATGGTGTGAAATATTAGTTTTGACATCTAGGGACCAATTCCTAATACCAAGGAAGTTGATTGAGACAAGAAAGGAATCTAGTAGGTATGACATCATGTAAAATTGCTTGGAGGTCTTCCTTTTAATGGAAGTGAATTACTTGGTGAGGAAGATACTGATTAAACCTCTATTTGGAGGGGTAAGCTTTTCTTCCACCATGAAATGTACAAAGGGAAACTAGATTTTATCACATAGGTAGTTAAGGGGGCTCTAAAGGCTCGATTCAATAGGGTCATTATTACCCTAATGCCCTCAAAGTCCTTAAAGATATGAAGGCCTTAGGGTAGCCAGGGTTTAAAGACAATGTCCAAGTCATGGTTACTTGTCCACTCTTTGATCTTGGATAAATCCACATGGGGAAGAGGGAGTTTATAATCTTTTCAAATGCCATATGAGACATATATGTTATTTTCTTAGAGTTTTCCCCCCTGACGATCCATTCATTATCAATTCTATAGTCAAAAAAGATGGGAGAAAGGATGTTTATATAATGTAGTAACTCAAGTTTTGCCATGGCATAGTAAATGCTAGTCATCTAGACTACAACTAGGTCATAACACCTCTTGCTTGTGGTGGTGATTCTTTATTCTTCCTTGGAAATAGGTGGTAACTCCTATACTATGAAGAAGAGCTCAGACCAATTCTTAATGCCTAGGATATTTAGGGCTGCAAATTCTAACTTAGTGTCTTTGAGATCCAACCTTCATTGTCTATCAATAAGTAGAGAGCAGTCTCTTCCTTCAATTGTTGTCTGTGAGCTGTTATTATCTCTATTCTTGCAAATTGCTCACACTATATTATAAATGATCTCTATGAAATATCTCTCATGCTCAGAAACATAATTAATGTCTTGGATAAAATTGTAACCAATTGAGTCTGTTTGGGTCACTTTTATGCAAGTTTCAGAGTTTTGGAGTTTTAATGGCAAAATATATCCAAGCTTTAGCTTATACATGCCTTGAATTTGGTTTGGACCTTTGCCTTTATACCTTTGTGTTTTTGATCCCAAAAGATCTTGTATTTTGTACGTTTTTGCTTGCATGGTGCCCATGTGGTATTAGTCTATGCCTTTCATGACATTTTTCATAAATACCATTTGAGCACTAGCCATTGGCATTTAAAAATTCCTCTTTTATTTCATTTCATTAGATCAAAATCTAGGATTAGCACGAGCCATTGATTGTAATTTGGGACCTTACCTATGATTGGCTCCTCTTATTAAAAACCCCACAGTAGTGACACTTATCATATTTATATACCTTCCTCATGCTTTGAATCTTATGCCAATCCTTTGCTGAATGAGCATTGGCCATATGGCGAGCTCGCAAGCCTTTGAAAAGTCATGAGAACCTTTGCACCATTGGATCATCTTTCAGTAACAAAGCATGAACCTTAAGATTATCCTATCAGCACTACTTCAAATGGGCCTTTACCACACATCAAACTTGTGGGTTCTTAGGGCCTCATTAAAAATTCTATAGGAGCCTTCACACCGTTTGATCAAAATCCAATGATGAAGCATGAACCTTTGATCTACGAAGATGCCTGAACATTAAGTTAGCACATTATTAAGACCATGACTTAGGATTAATTCTCTTAGGATCAGGTTTATTTCACTTATTAAGCATGACATAAACCTTAGGCTAAGGGTTTTATGCCTAAGTTTTCCTGATTTATTCACAAGGGGGTCATGGCCTAAATATTCTAGGCCAATATTTATATCATGTTTAATGAACATAGTGTAAACATGGGTCTAAAATATTTATGTTGAGGCTTATAAAATATGATCAAAATGATCAACATGACATAATGGTCTAATAACAAACAAGATTTTATTGTATTGACAAAACACATCAAAACCTTTAGCTAGGAGCATTTGGTCTAAATTTTATGATGTAAGGACTCATTTTTAAAATAAGACTTGGTATAAATCTATAGTTTAAGGTTCATGACGTTTGAATAAAATATCATGGAGACCTTAAAATATAGACTTAGACTAGGTTTATTTTACATATACTCAGACCATATGACCATTTCCACATTTTGTTAATTGAAGATTTCTAGTGTTTAAGCATGTCTTGAGCACTTCCCTTAGCTTTTAAAGCCATTTTCGAGCCTTCCAAAAATATTTTATAATATATTTTGACCTTGAGCATAAAAATTCATTAGCTTAAATTTTACAGTCTCTCAACTATCAAATACATCCTCATAGATGTCAATTTTAAGTTAGTGAATCTTTTAATTTTATGGGCTTAAAGTTGACAGTCACACAGATGTCAAATACATCCTCATGGATGTCAAACAATGGTTGTGTGAGCTTTAATTTTAAGCTCATCAAATTCTTGTATCTTAATACAGGAGTGCCACTTGGCACTTCCATGAGGCCTCCCAGGATCTTAGACTTAATTTACTCTATCAGAGTAAAATCTATGATGAAGCACCAATTGTCAATCATGATCTGAGAGCTTGCTCATGATTGGCTATTTTATCAGGTGGGATCCATTTGTCTTTGATCATCAAATGTAAGGGTGTCACATATTGATCATTTAGGCCTTTCGTAACCATTTGACCTTTCAACTACACTTTACTTCATCTGATTAGGAGGCTACATTGATGCGAGAATCATTGATCATGATATGAGAGCTTGAATGATTGGTCCAATGGGCTATATGTGGGATTCTCTCAAGATTTCCTCATGCTGTTCGATTGAAAGGCTATGAGAAAGCATGAACCATTGGATCATCCAAGATGCATGTTGTTTAAGTCAAAGCTCAAGCTTTTCTTGCTCCATTAGATCCAATACCATGATAAAGCATAGGCCATTAGATCCTAAAAAATGCAAAAAAGTTAAGTTAGAACTGTAGAGACATAAAGGCCTAGGCTTAAGGTGTTAAAACTAAGGTCTCACTCATATTAATAAATATGTCAGGGCCTTAGGATTAAAATCTTAAACTAAGTTGTAAATAAAAAGACCAAGCTAACATAAAAGTGGACTCAAGAAACCAAAACTTAGGCTAACATGTTAAAACTAAGGCCATGATAGTATTTAACAAATACGTCGGGGCCTTAGGGTTAAAATCATAGTTTATATTAGGAAACATTAAAAGGACCATACAGAATGAAGGCTAGGTATATAAGGAACTTTTAGAGGGGAAAGTGATAAATGGGATTAATGACTTTAAACTAAGTTTTAGTTATGTTAATAAACATGATTAAACTTAGAATATGAATTTTATGCTTAGGTCTAAACTGAACTTTTTAAATGTTCTTGCTAATTTGATTCCCACCATTATTCAAATTTAAACTAAGGGCTTTGGCTAGGGTTTTGAAACATGAAATTATCAGTGATAAATGCTATAGAACCTATAACTAGAGTAATAAAGACCATACATTAATGATTTTAGTCCCAATTAAAGCTAAAACAAAACCAAGTGAGCCTACCTTTAATAGAGTGGATGATCTTCAAGTTCTATAAATGATCCTATTATGCTAAATTTTCATGTTCAAACTTCAAGGTTTCTCCAGGTTCCCAATTTTCAAAAATGGGGGTATGTTGGTCCTAGCACCTTGGGTGTCTGATGCAAGAGCATCCCAATGTTGGATCAATCTTGCATCAACCAAAAATAAAGTGGTGTTATTTTTTCCTTTTTTTAGAATAAATGGCATGGATACAATCAGGACAACTCATGGAAGCTAAGTTGTTTTCAATTAGAGAATAATGATGTGGTGAGAAAATACTATTCATGCAACACTATTCACTATCACTATTAATGAGTACTATTAATGGGTACTAATCATGGTGATGTGACAAGTGATGCAAGTGATGATGTAGGAAGGTGATATGGCTTGACATGGCCCACGGAGGATCTTTACTATGTGTTAAAGTTGATGTTAACCTTCATTATGAGAGTGGGATGAATTTCATGTGGGGAACAAATTTAATGGGTTTATTCTTGGTCAAAAAGAGTTTCCACTAGGTTTTGGAAGCACATGTAGAGTGGGGGACATCTTTTGAAGATTCCACTTGTTGGAAGGGTCCAAACTAAAGTGGATCACATGGTGGAAGACATTTTACTATTGATAAATAGTCCTTCCAAGTGGAGGAGGTTGAATTTATGGGCTTCCTTTGTTTCCCTCTCATTCTATCCTTGTACTTCTATAAATAAATGTATTCCTTTGATTTGGAATTAGGCTAGTTTAGGAAGAAAGCTTGTGTGAAAGCTTTGGTGCCTCCTTGGCTTAAAGTGCTAGGTTAGTATGGGTTTAAGGGAAGCTTGGTGAAGCTTTTTTAATGTCATTCATGGTTGGCATGGCCTTGTGAAATGTAATGTGGTATTGTTGATTAATGAGAATGTTTATGATTTTTTGAAAAGATTACATGTTTGTGAGATAATTTGAGAAGGATAAGGATTGTTTAATCCTTTATATGGTTGGAGGCCACATCACTAAGACATAAAATAAGCCATAGTATAAGAACCCATGTTGATTAACCTAAATTTTGATAAATATTTCTACCTTTATTATTTTTCTTCTGACCACATGATAGTTGTTATCTTAGCATAGAAGGTAGATGATAAAGAACATCCAGTCACCTTCATGAGTATGAACTTGAAAGATTCATAACTAAGGTACCCACTCTTAGATAAGAAATCATATGCCTTGGTAAAGTTCATGAAGAAGTTTAGACATTATATCCTCCAATACAAAACTCATGCCATTGTAATTAACCCTATTGTTAAGCTTATATTTAACTAGAATGAGTTGGGAGAAAGATGAGGAAAATGGATGAGTAAGTTCCAGGAGTATGACATAGAGATCAAGTCAGCCAAGATGGTGTGTGGCCAAGGCTTAATCCAATTAATCACCAAGATTAATCCTTAGATTGATATTTTATAGGTAGAATAAGACCAGGTTTCAAGTAAGGAATGATATAAGGATGTTTTCTATTACTTGTTGAATGGCACTTACCCACTAGAATTGAAAAGAGAGAAAAAAGAGTACTCAAGCTCAAAATCTTACATTTTAAGATAAAAAAGGAGTGCTTAATATAAAAAGTATGAAGGTATATATTTAATATGCGTATCCAAGAAAGAAGTTATAGACATATTGAATAATTTCCATAAGAAATTAGGAAGTGGATACCCTTTGGGTAGAACCATCACCCACAAAATACTTAGAGCAGGCTCTTACTATCCTACCATGTTCAAAGATGCACATGCTTATGTCCGATCATGTCACCAATGTCAAGTATTCAGAAGTAGATAAGTAAGGTCAGCCATGCCTTTACAACTAGTAATTGAAACTAGGCCATTTGCATAATAGGGTTTGGACTTCATTGGGGTCATCAATCCTAACTCCTTGATAGACCACAAATTCATGATGATATCTGCTGACTATTAAACTAGGTGGACTAAAGTAGTTACCACTAAGAATTATAGGGTAATTGATGTCATCAAGTTCTTAGAAGAGAACATCACAACTAGATTTATGAGTCCTTTATCTCTAGTATGTGATATAATGGTCCATCTTTTCATTGTATAGAAGTCATAAAATGGGCCTATGACAACAAAATTATTGCCAAGTTTTTACTCAAATAATTATCCACAAGGAAATAGTGCTATAGAGTCAAAAAATAAAATCCTAATGAATTCAATAAAGAAGTCAACATATAAGAAACCAAGGGAGTGGCAGTCTTTATTAAAATATGCTTTTTGGGTAGATCAGACTAGATACAAACAAAATTTGAAGTTATCTCCATTCTTATTAGTGTATGGGCAACAACCAATATTTCCCATTACATTGCAGCTACCTACTTATGAGTTCATGTATGAATACACGAATGATGATGAAAGGATTCAATCTAGAATATTAAATATTATCCAAATGGAAGATGTCAAGAATAAAGCCCTCAAGAACTTTAGCATACACTCAGATGTGTTTAAAATGTGGTTTGATAAAAGATCTAAAATCAAAATATTCTAAATATCAGACTTGGTCCTATTATGGGATAAAGCCCATGAGAAAAAAGGCTAGCATGACAAATTCACACCCCTATAGATTGGGCCATACTAAATTATAGGGATATTGGGTGATAACACCTTCAAACTTAAGGACTTACAAGGAAATGAATTAGCTCTGACAGTGAATGGATAGTACTCTAAGCACTACTTCTTGGTTACCCTTGTACCCATACCAAAGGAATGTGAATTGGTTTAGTGTAGAGATAGGTAAGAGTAGATTAATTTTCTTTCTGCTTTACTTCTTAATCTGTGTTTGCTTTCTATCCTTTTCTTTCCTTAGGTAGTTGTTGTGTGATGTATCCTAGTAATAAGCCCTCTAGACAAGGTACTGAGTTTCTGTTGCATTTGTCTAGAGTTTTGAAATATGAAAAATTGAGGTGTTAAAGCTCGTGTACATCCCAATAGATGGTTACCAAAAGTAAGAGACTATGCAATGTGTTTATTTAGAAAATCTAAAAGAGTTTAATGATAAAGTTGTCATTTCATGGAATATATGCTTTTATTTTGATTATAATCTAGTGTTAATAAACATACATTTGACTAGATGAAGGTCTAAAAATATTGAAGGTCCATACATAATGGCACTTAATTTCACATCATAAGATTGCCTAGGCAAAACTCAGTTGTTAAAAGCAAATAGTTATTGAGCAAAAGTTCTAGATTTATTTAAAACCTAGCTAACAAACTTGTTCCCAACCTCTATCATTTTGTAAAAAAAAATAAAAAACATGTGTATCAAGTGGAAATAGACTTGACACTATAAGTTATATTCTCTTAAGGTGATCTGGGTAAACTCCACCGGGGCTATGGATGCCTAGTTGGTAGTGGAGCAAGGCCTAGAGTGGATCCAAAAGTATCTATGTCAAGGCTATGGACACTTGGTTGGTAGTAGAGAAATTCCCAAGCCACCCCCTTTAAAATTGAGTGTGACTATATATATATATATATTTATTTATATATATCCAAAAATGCTTACCTAGAACCTATGTTTAAAACCATAAAGTTTGAAGCTACTGATTCTGACCCAAATGCATGTTGGTCAACCAATCCAAAGCACACACATAGTATGAATGTTTTTCAATTTTTTAGTTTTTAATCCTTCGAGTGAAAAGTTATTAGTTTTAGAGAACAAAAGGGTTCATGACATTTCTAGTTTAGAGAAAAGGTACAAAAGGGTTCATGACCTAATGACTCCATCACAACATGTCACTTGGCATCCAGTTGGGATCTTCTAATAGTCTTACTATTCTCTCAAAGTCTCATGACCAAGAAACCTAATGAGAATGTGCCACTTGTCATTTGATCACTGTGTTTTAACCTACAAAATATTCATGACCCCATTTAGGCATGCCACGTGATGACCACTCACAACCTACTGAGATCACCATTCGTAGCCTATTGAGATCTTGACTACTTTTAAGGGTCCCATGATAAAGTGATACAATCACATTATGACACTTGACATTTGATCATGCCCCTATAGCTAAGGTGCAACATTCAATATCTCAAGGCCTACAATTGCATAAAAATATGACACTTAACAACTAGTCACTTAAACCTTAGATAGTTGGATAGCATGTAGAAGCCATCTAGTACCTAAAATCAATAGGATGATGACATATGGAACCCTTGCCCTATGGTGGTACACTATTAAAGAAAACTATGAAAACCTAGTGAAGGGATATCCAATCAAAATATGACATGTGGATAAATGTCATGATAGTTAGGTCCATAAAGAATTTCATGTAACAAAGCCACGCAACAACACAATAAAATAAAATCCTACCACTTGGTGAACTAGTAGGGGTCCCAAGACCACATTGGTCTAAAGAAAAAAGGGATTAACCATGCAACATCAAAAGGAGGCACGAGCTAATCAAAAGATGCCATTTGGTAGAATATCATTTAGCCTACTTAGGTAGCTTGATATTTGAAACAAAAGGCTAAAATGCATGAAAGAGTGTCAAGTGTCAAATACATGTCAAGTATGATACCTAAATGGAACATAATTATCCATGAAGCACCAGTAGTTGGTGTGAAGTGAATACTGATGGGGCTCATTTTGATATTTATAACGCCAAGTCACCTCAAGGGAAAAGTCAAGCCTATGATGAAAGGACAAGTTAATCTCCAAAAGTGGATTTTTGAAGATGTTAGAAAAAAATCAAAGAGCCACCCTAGCTTTAAGACAAAATAATTTAAAGATAATTTTTATTTATGACTCGCATCTTGAAGTTCAAAATTCTAAAAATCTAGAGTTTAAAGCTTGTAGTCTTAAGTATTTGCATTCACTTTCAATTTCTATTTGCTGAAGAACTCTAAAGTGCTCTGTGTTATTTTCTAAAGAATTTTGTGCATTCATTCAAACATAAATATAATCCAAAATCCCATCAATCAAAAATATGGAAACCATGGCTGAAGTAAGAATGTCTAGATCTACCAAACTAGAACAAGTTTTATTCCTCCATTTGTATGGAATGAACATAGTATTCTAAGATACTAGTTTTAATTTTATTGCATTAGCCACTGAAGACAAGTACTACAATGATTTATTCTACCATGTGAAAAATATTTTAAACCATGATAGTGATGATGAGGAAGATCCTAATGTTGTAGAAGAAACATCTGACATCTTGGTGCTCAAGTCTACGAGGCTACACAAGGATGCATCCAATCCAGAAGTACTCCCCTATGTGGACTTAGTCCACCAAATATTCATTCAGTCTAGGTGTGTAGATAATATGATCAAGTCTTTTAACTTAGGTAATGACATTGCCTTCATAATCATGTTAGCCTTTCAAGATTTTATGATTTATCCAAGCTTGAAATTGCTTACAATCAAGAAGCTATAACCTAATGGCTCAAATCACACAACATTAGATAAGTTTTGAGAGGTTAGGCATAAAATCAATAGAGGTTCATTTGCAAATCCAAAATCAATCAGATCCCTATCACCCTATTTAGAAAAGGGGTAATAATGGGGATGGTTATGATGAACATATTGTATAGGGTCGAGGACACTAGCCACATAGATTGGAAGTGGTTTCCACTTCTATTCATGATCATAAATGATGCCAAAACTCTCCCATTAGAACAAATAATTTCCTTTAACTTGGAAGCTCATATTAGAAAGACCATGGACAACCAAGGAGATCATTTCTATATGATATAATACTTGGTTGATGCCATATGTACTACTTTAAAATTTTCTCAGTTCACCAATTAAGATCCAAACCTAAAATGGACCATGACCCATCTCCTCTAAAAAGTAAGGATTTATAAATATAAGCAAGAGATACTGAGTATTTTTACCCAATTTTATATAGAGCCATCCATGAGAGGAATATGCCCAAACTATTTGAAGAAATCATGGTAACACTCATTATGTCAGAAGCCTACTACTTTTATCCATACTATACAATAATAAGAGTAGTGGGAATTAGGATAACCCGATTGAGGTTGCCTAACACAATGCCAAGAAAGTTACTTGAATAGGAGATTGCCTTCTAGTTACTCACATGAGTAGATGGATTATGCAAGAATAAGAAAAAGGGACCAGTCCATCCTTAGTTAACCAACATTGGCTGATTTAATATTGAGAATTGGCACTAAATAATGGTGTCTTCCAAACAAAGGTCTACTTTTAGTCTATAAAAGGACACCAATAGGGAACATGACCCTTCAAATTTAACATTCAGTCATTGCATCAAGCATAGGGTAACCCAAAGTATTACATACCATCATGAGCCTGAAGATGGAGACGAATTCTACATCAATGTAGCTAATGACATTGAGGTGAAGTAGAGACTGAAGGCTGCTAATATCTCATAGGTGAAAGGAAGGATAGATGATACAAGGGTTTTCTAGGTTTTCTAACACCAAAGTTCTTAGACAAGAGCATCAAAATCTCTAATCTATATTACTAGTGTTGAAGAGGAAAGGCCAATTAACCCACAACTCAGTTGCATAATACTTTAGGCATTATGTCCCACTTTGGAGAAGGGAGGAGCTAATGTAAGGAAATAAATTGAATAGGCTAATACTTCAGCAGCCCCAAATATCAACCCATCCTAAGTACATATTATACTATAGTACAGGCAAGACCACTAATGGGGGTAATAGTTACATCTATTCCAACACCAACAACTTCCGCATCAGGGTTACCTCCCCTTCCTCATGTTAGTGAAGGACCAAGTATTATAGGTTAGGAGCATGTTCAATTACCTCTTTATTTCCTCTATAAACAACCCTTGAACACATTTGGTGATCTCCCAACTCTAAACCATGACAACCTCTTACCCTATAGGCCTTTCACCAGACCTATAATTAGGCCTATGACCATGCCATTTCCCACTATCAACCCCTTTGTCATATCATCCACCTCTAGGGTATCTATAATTGAAAATTTACCCCTAATTATGCCTTGGCATATGCCTAGAATTGGTCCACAACTAGATAAAAAGGCCTAATTTTGTCATCCTTAAAGGTCCCCTATTCACAACTATTGCTTTGGCTACCACTAGTTCCCCTTCACCTTCGAGAATGATACTTCCCTCTTCCTCCCCTAGCTCTAGATTTGTATTGGTCAAGCCCATGGTTACCTCCTAGATATCTACTTTCTAAGGACTGACTCTATCCCAACCATTGCCCCCATTTACTTAGCCTCTACGTGGCTCTTCGAACAAATCATGGATAAGATAAATGTAGCTAACTACAACGGAACACCTAGATTTGGTAATAATGGACCCTCCATAGGTCATGATGAAGTTCAAAAAGGAATCTAGGGCAATGAAGAGGGTGACCAAGAGGAAAGTCACCCATCTAGACCAAATAATTATGTATGAGTTAGAGGAGACTCTATTTGAGTTGACTAAGACAAAGAGAGCCAGACTAGGCCAACAACAATAGTATGAGGGGGAGCCACTCTTAGATCTTCAAGCAACTATGGATATGGATATTGAATTATTAAAAGGAGTATAATGAAAAGTAGCCAACCTAGAGCAATAAAACAAAGCCACATTACTAGAGCAGACCAAACAAAGGTAGAATGGGCTATGTGAGAAATGTTTGACATGTTAAACATCTTGGCCTAATACAAGGTAAAGGGGGATGATATATATAATAGGATTGTCAAGGTCAAATTTACATATGGAGCATATGACAGTAAGTGTTGTGAAAAACTTTCCTAGTTAGTTCTTGGTTTACTACAACCAAGCATGATCATGAAATGTTCCCTTTGTGATCAACATTTTAACACTCAACTGTGCTGACATCAATCCACATAAGTCATAGACCTTATGTTCTCACCCAAATCATAACTAATAAGGAATCAGGGCCAACATTGGGCTAGTTATGCCATGGCACAAGGATTTAATAAGGGGACTTAATCAACTCAATGAAAATTTAAGGCAGATTCATATACACATGCCTTTCTAGGATAAATCCTAGGATCATATAGGCATTTTAAGGGTCATAAGGCTGATTTCACTCAATTTACTCATATTAGACAAATGATTTAAACAAGGATGGGAATTACACAAGTATTGGGTTACTAATACAAACCTATACTCATCCATCATACTAAATAGTCGTGACATCATGAAAATTTACAAGGACTCCATTGATATAGAAAAAATCACAAAATGTATGAACCTATACCATGATTTGAACATCAATTCACAAAGTTGATTTAAAGGTATGGCATTACAAATATACACATTTTATTAAAAATATTAAAAAACATGAAAACTAGACACAATTTATGTAAATGCATAACACTCATCATTTGATCAAAGTCCATAACAAAGTTTCGATTCATATCATAATATTAACTACCCAAAGGCTCATAGACGAGCTTGGGTACTTAAAAGAGGAGCCAAAAGGCCTCCATACTATTCCTAAGACTTAATGTACACCAAAGCAATATCTATAGAGAATTCATTTTGTTAGAGATTTGCTATAATTCTTCATTTCCCTTCTTTATCTTTTGGTTCGAGTTCCATAAATAAGCCTTCGAGAGCATATTCACTAGGTTGGAAGTTACACATTAGGTGTTGAGATGAAACTTGGTCATCACAACCACCAATTTCATGACTCTGCAAAATCCATGTTGTAGATACCACATCTCTTCAAATCCTCAAATAAACCCTAAAAATTTGGGAGATAGTTAGCTTCTGCTAGCTGCACAAGATATGTATTGCAACCTCTAATTGTATACAAAAAACCCAAAGTCTAATCACTTGATAAAATAATCCTCTCATGTGTAGGTGGATGTTGTGTTGGCATAAATCCTTTATTAATGGGTTAGAGGGCCAACGTTATCCCATGAAAAATAATTAATTTGCCCTCAAACTAATCTTCCAAAATCTTGAAAGTGTAAAACTCAGACACATTCTCCTTGAGTTTGGTGTTGAAGTCTTCAAAGCCCTTAATGGATAGATTTATTTCTTCTATGACATTATCTATGTTAGAGGATGCAATAGTGAGTGTAAGCACATCCTTTTTCTCTAGTTATTTACAGGAGGCCTCGACATTGGCTTTTGCCTTTTCCACAATTTCATCTAAAATCTCTCCTTGCTCACAGGCCTTAGTCTATAGAGCATGAAAGAGTCTTCCAAGGTCTGATCATAGTCCTTTATCTGGATATTGAGCATGTTCACATTGTCCATGATTTTCATCCACTCAGCTCTACTTTCCAAGTACACTTGAGCCATTACTTTCTCCTTCTCTTTCTTTGCCTAATTTAGGTGTACATTTATTATTGAGGATTGGTTGGAGAAGCTTGAGAAAATGGTGTCTGCTATCTCCATGCCCTCCTTCAATTCCATTGAGAGGTCTTCTACCTCTTAAAGTTTGTTAGCTAGTTCTTTATGTAGTGTGATACTAGGATCTTCTTCTTCTTCTTCTTCTTCTTGAATCAGCTTTAGTTTTATGTTTGAGAGCATCTGCTCTACCAATACATGAATCTTGTTAACCTCTAAAAGGTCTAAAGTTTCAATATAAACCAAAAGAGATGGTTTGGATACCTCCACATTCTCACATAGTTGTTGTAACTTGAATCTATTGTCTTGCACCTCATCTTTGACTTCTTTGAGGACCCTTTTTTATTTTCTCACCTTGCCATCATTGATGAGGTTCTAGCATGTAACTTTTATGGCCATCTTTTTTAGTGCATTCCTAGATTGGACTGGGTTCATAGTGTGAGGGTTAATAAGGAGGGAGTCTTTCCTTTCTTCAAGTTCTTCTAGACTCGAAGTAGCCACTCTAGGTAGTTCAAATTGGGGCTCGTTTATATAGTGGTCTAGTGCAAATGAGAGTTATTTACAAGTCCTATTCATGGCAGCTTGAGGGGTATTGGTTCATACATGTAAAGATCTTCATCTACCTAATTCCTCTATGTCATCTCCTTTATATTCAACTCCTTATCATCCTTATTGATGATGGCATTTTCTATCTATACTTCCTCCTATTCACTGGTGCCATTACTCTCTTTGGCACTCTCCTCTAAGGAATCACGTGTTTGATCCTTAGGGGTTTGCTTCCTTAGACTTCTCACCCTCATTCATTTCTTCATCCTAGGGTTTTTCAATACATACCTCTAGGGTAATTCAATTGGTGCCAGCATCACCTTGTTGCTACTAGGGCTCTTCCATCATCTCTATTTGTTATTTTAAGATGCCATTATCACCTTCCTTTTTTTCAAACACCCCTTCACTACTTGGTCATGCTTCTTTCATAGATTCTTCTACTTTCCTATTGGGGTCACTTAGTGCTTGCTTAACCACTTCAACTTCTAGTCTTGTACTTATGATAACATTTGGGGACCTTTTTTCTAAATTGGCCTTTTTCTTTTCCTAGTCAAGCCTCTACTTCTCTTCAAGATCTAATTCCTTATTGATATCCTCCTCACTTAATCCCATCTTATTTAAAGCCTCTCTTTTCTCCTCAACTATTTGAGGAGGTAGTGGGGAGGCCTCTTTACTGGATGTTGGTGCTAGTTTCCTTGGAGGGATTATTAGCAAGGTAGTGTTGGATGTGAGGCTTGTTTTTAATTATGCTACTTGTAGAATGGTGGTCACTCTACTTTTTAAGGATTTTTACACATTTATAACAAAGCTCATCTTTTCCTTCCCTATCTATAGTATATAGGTCCTTGCTCTGTCTTCTTCTATCTCCTCCTCTATTATAGGCTCCAGGGTTACCTCTCTCTCCATATATGAAAGAGTTATAGTAGGGAATGCTATAGGTAACTTAGTATTTTTCTTTGGCTTCTTGATGGAAGAAACACCTTATTATATAAAGGTCATGCACTTCTTTCAAGTTGGGGCACAATTGGTTCTTTGGAGGAAATATTTAACTAATTGCACTCTATGATCTCTTCTATATTTTCACCCATTTCCTTTGGAGAGTCTTCTCCTACAAATTTGACACAACCTTCCCTTCATCATCAACTAGGAGGGGAAAATCATCATCCTTTCTAGGATCATTGCCCTTCTTGCATGGATTCATCTCATAATAGAGGTTAAATAACCTCCCATTTATTATCACCCTATAGAGGGGATGGATGTCCATCCTATCAGTGTTATCTTCTTCATCTTTGGTGGTATTGGCTCTGGGGTGCATAAAATGGTGTCTCATCATGCTTCTATCATGATCCACAGTCTTGATTAGGATCTCAATCTATGACATGTTGGGGATTCTCTTTAGTGCCACCATGAAGTACTTGGTTGAGAATGTGTAAGGCAACTGAAGCCACCCTGATAAGTTTTTATTTGTGAGCGCTAGGAATACCACACATAAGTGTTATATCAAGGTAAAGGTTTCTGTTCCTACTAGTTATTGGGGAAGCTCCTATTTTAGTATCAATTTATAACTTTGAGAGGGTTCTTTAGGGTCTCTCAAATTGAGGTACACGATGAGAAAAACTTTAGACTATGGATATCCTATGGTGAGATTGAACTTCTGGTGAAGGCCAAATTATTTTTGATGGATCACCTAAACTAATACTACTAGTAGGAAAAGGGTTAGAAAGGGGGAAATAAGGATCCTAAAAAAACTAACAAGGTGATGCACCAAACTTAAATGAGATACTCATATGCTTGAACCCACAAAAGATCAACATAAGACAATGTTAGCTCACACAATCTCACAAACCAACTAATTGCATAAGTATTTCATGAACTAGGTTCACCATGAAATAAACGAATCAAAGAGGAATTTTAAGACTAACACTAATCATTCATCAATGAAAAAAAAAAACACAAATGTAGACCTGTAAATATCTTGAAAACACCTTAAAAGAGGCAATTAGAAGGACAATGGCCTAGGAAAAATCTCCTTCATAATATCATCATGCAAAAATTTACTAAAGTAATAGTCAATGATAAGAGATGGGTAAAATTTGTCTTATTGCCTCAAGAGGAAGTGATTACAAATTTTGTCAGGGTTTAGCCTAGTCAAATGAGAGTCTCTTTCATTCTTGAAAGTTTCTAACGAATATCTAAAAATTTGATAACCCTTTACGAATGTGAAAGAATGGGAGATATAGGGGGGAGGGGAAGAGAGAGAGAGGGGGAACATTTAATCAGAGATCATTAAATGTGCTACCACTAACTTTTAATGAATGCTTCACCATTTTTTGATCCAATCAGAGTTAATACATCATAGAAGAAATATCTTTCATTTGTCCTAATAGCCGTCAAATCCTTTCATTGGTTGAGCAACATATAAGAAGACAAGATATTTCTGAGGGTGATGAGTCATGACCCTAATATGAAGAAAAACCCTTAGAAACCCTAAAAATCTATTAAATTCTCCAACTACTATTTCCAACCACCAAATCTCTATCTTGGGACTCTACGCCATCTTCCACTTGACTTGATTATGATTTTAAAATCTTCATATCTTTTGATTTGAAAGAACCATGACCATACCTACCTTAAGTGATTGTAAGTACCTGCTTATCAAGAGAATGCCTATGTAGAAGATGAGACAATTTTCCATAATCACTTATCTACCCCTAATTCAATATCTGAGCATAGGTCTTACTATATATTGAAAACCAATCCATTTATTGGTTTTCTTATAATTATAATATCGATGAAGACCTATTAAGCTTCCTAATCTCACTCTTGATCTCTATTAGGTTTAAACAAACCTATTCTACCTCTAAAACTTAGAAATTGAGAAGTTACTACACATGAGGATCTACCTTCTAAAAGAATAATGAACACAACCATGAAAAAATCCTATAAATTCAGAAAATGGAGTTGATAGGTTTTAAATATTTGACTAGAGGTCCTAACTAAGCTGTAATTATGATGCAACTTTATCATTGACAATCCTGATTGTATAACTATGTCTCATGTTTAATGGTGCTTGACTGAACTCTAATGGTGGTATATGCCTTTTAAATATTTTCTGTGGTTCAACCTAGGTCACATTTGTTCTCCATTTGAAGTCCCCTAGCTTTGAATTTTAATATCAATTGTTGATCCTAATTTAGGCTTCCCAAATTATGCCATTTATTAGCTCCATATTCATTTTTTGGCACCCATTAATAGTCTCTATTTGATTAATACACTTATGCCATGTGGTGGCCTCATATTCGATCTATGGTCATTGACTCTTTGACTTTACTCCATGCTATTGATTTTTTTCTATACGAAGGAATTCCTATCATTGATTTGTTTATGGTTCTCCATAGTCATGACACTTGGAAACGCCACATTCATCTCTAGGATTTGCTGACTTGTTGACTTCTCACTTGCCATTGATTCATATTTTTATGATGGATTACATGCTATTGATCTATCTAGACCCAGTAACTTCATCAATCCCCTGTGTGCCATTATATCTTGACTCAAGCTTATAAGATCATGATAATTATTATATCTGCATTTATCCTTAGGATTATTTAATCCTAAACAACTACTTCTTATGTCTTAAATTTGATGTCTCCGTGCATGTCCCATTCTACTAGTTCAACTTGGAGGGCTTATATCTTGAGATAGAAAACTCATCAAGACTCTAAATTTTGAAGGGTGATCTTGGCACTAAAAAACATCATGCCTATGCAATATTTTGGCTTGAAAGGTTTTTTAAGCACATTTATAGAATGCAAAACCAAACTGACCTACTCATTTCTATATGATATGTTGATATAGTTTGGCTATTTTTATAATTTTCAAGGCTCGAATGAATTTATGATATCTGTACAAATCTATCTCTTATCCCTTGAATGCTTCAATACCATGGAGACCTATTGGATCCTTTTTTTTGTTTTTCTAGACTTAACTTCAAGCAATTTGATCATTCACTGAATAATAACTCTACTCAGCTTCTATTTAGTCACAAGCTTTGTATGTGGGCCAAAATTAGCTAACATTTCTAGTGACATCTTGGGATTGCATGTCTACTATGCAAAAAAATAGTAGCCTTAAACTGTCTATTAGGCATGGAGTCTCAAATCATTTCTCTCAGATGATTATGAAAATGATACAAGGTTGCCCCCTTTCTAAAAAAATTCCTCTTGAAACAAAAAGGACCAAAGGAAACAAAGCAACAATTGTGCCCAAGGCACTTATTGAAGGAAACACACAACTAAAAATAATGAGCTTAAGACACTTATAAAAAAGCATAGAAAATCTAATCTAATATGTAAAATACCATACAATGGTTACAAACTTCTTCTAATAAAAAATATTTAAATGAATTCCATTGATTGAGATGGGTAATACTTCTCCATCCAATTGGGTGAGATGAAAAGCGTTATGTTGTCTACATACATGGATAAAATAAGGACTACTCCATAAACTATCAAACTTGGTATGGTTGTTTTAATTGGCCTTATTTAAATCCAATTTGAGGACTAAGTCCCTTTAATTAAAGTCATTTGTTTTAGCTCTCTTGTCAAAGGATTTATTTTGACTTGATCTTGATGTGACCCTAGTGTTTTCATTACAAGGTCCTTGGTTTCTTCAATATCTATGAGCTCTACCATCCTCACGTTCATAAGTTCACTTTCCATTAACTCAAGTTGATATGCTAACTCTAAAATAGGTAGTTTAAGAGAGATGGGAAATTTAGATTCCCTTCCATAGACTAGGACATATGGAGAATTGCCAATGATAATTTTGGGAGTTATTTTGTCAGTTCATAAGGCTATCATTAACTTTGTATGCCATACTCTTTGATTCACTTCCATGGTCCTCTTGATAATCCTCATCAAGTCTTGTTTACAGACTCTACTAGTCCATTGCCTTGTGAATAGTAATTGGAGGATGTGCTAAGGTAGATGCCCAGCTAAAGTGCCCATTCACTTGTTCTCATGCTTATAAATGCTAAGGCATTATCTAAAATTATAGTAGTTGGTACACCAAACCTAGTCGCTATGCTATCATACAAGTCCAACAATCATATTTCATTAGCTTATTTCAAGGCAATTGCTTCCACCCACTTGGTGAAGTAGTCAGTAGTAGTGAGCACCCATTTGTGTCCACTAAAATGTGGATTGATCATTCTTACAAAGTCCAAATTCCATTGCATGAAGGGTTGTTCCACCTAGATTAGGTTGAGAGGAAAGGTTGACAATCTTTACTTTCCTATAAAAAGAGAACACTTTTGACATTTTTTTACCCATGCATAGACATATTTGAAAAGGTTGGGCTAGTAATAACTAGCTCTCATTATTTTTGCTATTGTAGTCCTTGGAGAAAAATGACCTCCTATAGGTCCATCATAAAATTGCTCAAAAATATTTGTCACTTGATTATCATCAAAGCATTTGAGAAGCACTTCATTGAGGTCCTTTATAAATAGAATGCCATCAACCAATGTATAAGGTATGGACTAGAGTCTAAAATACCTTATTTTTTCTTTGTCCAAACCTTTATGGTATGAGGTAGAGGTGCACCTATTTATGAGTTGTCTTGTGTCACCAACACAACTTATTTATCTTCATTGATTTAATCAACCATATGCTCACATAAGCCTTTGCCTCTCACTAGCTTAGTGACCTTAATCTCCACATTATACTCCATGACTATGGTAATCTATCCATCTCTCTTCTCATTCAGGTATTTGTTGAGGATAAAATCCCTCACTCCAGAATGAGACACCATAAGATGAATCTTGTTATTTAAGAGCATTGGTCTAAACTTTTTTAGGCTCCTCAAAGTTGAAAAAATTGATTTTCTATAAAAGTGTACCTTACCTCACATACTTCAAACCCTTGACTAAAAAAACAAATTGGCTACTCAAGTCCTTCACCATTCTTTTGCTTCAGCATAGCCGACATATTATCAACATTAACAAGGGTATACAATATGAAATCCTTTGAGAAGTCAAGATTCATGAGTGAGGGTGCCTAAAATATGGCTTGATTTATGGTTTCAAATGCAAATTTACTTTCATTCAACCAAGTGAACACTTGGGTCTTCTTTAACATGGTAGTGATGGGTTTGACCAAGTTAACAAAACCAAGTATAAACCTTCGCACAAAGTTTATTTTCCCAAGGAAGCTCTGGAGTCCCTTCTTATGCTTGGGTAAGGATAAGGCCAAGATGACACTTATTCTATCAAGATCAATGGCTAATCCCTATTTGGAGATAATATGTCCCAATAGTTTGCATACATGGATAAAAAACACACATTTTTTGGGATTTAAAGAGATCCCATACTTCATATATCTTTCAAAGATCAACCTTAGGTGATCTAAGTGTTCACTAGATTTCTTGAATAAAATTGTGATGTCATCCAAGTAGATCAACACCATCTAATTTGGTAATCCTTGAAAAGTCATGCCCATTTCTTTTTGAAATGTAGCTCTATTATTTGACAAATCAAAAGGCATCTCTAGTAAGCATATGTGCCCCACTTTGTGGTGAATGTAGTCTTCTATTGATCTTCTTCTCTTACCAACACCTGGTTGTAATTTGAATACCCATCCAAAAGGGAAAAGAGTTTTGAACCTATAACTATCTAAAGGAGTTGTTCCATGGATGGAAAAGGGTAGTGACCCTTCAAAGAGACTCTATTTAAATTCTTGAAGTCCACACATAATCTGATCTCCCCATTATTCTTCCTTACAAGCACTAAGTTGGATACCCATGAGGAGTTCTTGATGGGAAAGATGATCTTAGATTAAATTAGTTTGGTCAATTCTTTCCTTATAAAATCTTCAATTTTGGGGTTGATAGGCCTTTGCTTTTTCCTGATAGACTTAGCATTAGCCTCTAATTCTATAGTGTGTTGGGATAGCTTGGGATCAAAACCTCTAAGGTCATTGTATTCCCAAGTAAATATGTTTGCATACTCTCTATAAATCTCAATGAAATAATGCTTCTCAGCCTTAGTGCTTACCTTTCCAAGATTTAGGAGTTTGTCTTTAAGGATAATTATTCTTTCGTAGTTCTCTTCATTGGTTGACATCATTGCCTTATCTTTTTTCATATGGTACCCCTCATGGAAAAGACCTTCAAGGGTGACCAACCCTTTAGGAATCTTATTGGATCTTACCTAAACAATTTGATCCTCATGTCGATGTTGAAACTTTTCTTGGTTCAATGAGTAAAAATCTACTTCTTGCTACAAAAAACAAATAATCTATTGATCATTATCAAAGACCTACCAATGAGATTCATTCTCTATCATTGATGGTATTACTACTACTCTGACATGTGGTTGTAGTTTGCTCTTTTTTAACTCATTAGGGATATCAAATTGAGCTTTCATAGCTTCCAACCTATCATCATGCTAATTCTAGTTCCTTGGCACTGCTTGGATGCTAATGGCATGAAAGTCCTCAATTACATCCCATACTCTATGTTTGTAAGATTTCATCAAGGGATTCTTTGTGATGTTTTGGCCTCTAACTTGGTTCACTATCAGCTCATTATCTTTATACACTTGTAACTACTTGATTCCTCTCTTACTAGCCTACTGAAGGCCATGGATGAGAACCTCAAACTCTATTGTATTGTTAGAATAACTAAATTAGAACCTCTAAGAAGAGAAATACTTATCATTTGAGGGAGATACTAGCATTGCACCTGCACCTACCCCATGTTTTCTCTTTGAGACAACAAAGAACAATTTCTATAAGACAAAACATCTTTTTGTGGCCTAGTGAAGGTTAACATGGATTCAATTTCCTCATGTAAGAAGTAAACACCCATGTCCCTTTCTTCAATGCCTCCCAAAAGATCAATCAATTGATTATCATTCCATAATTCATCCAAGAAGATATCATGTATCTCCATAGGATGAGTGTTTATTTATTGTCCTACCATGAATTCATGCTCATCAACAATGGTACAATTGAAGTTTATGCTATCTGGCCCATAGGGTTTAATGTGGAATTATGCAATGGGATCAATTTTGATGGATACCTTGGTTTCATACCTTATTATAAAAGCCATGTACGACCAATCTACTACTAGATAACCTATATTTGTTGTTAATTCTTTCGATAAGCATAGTGAAAAATGAGGGGGCACATCTAGAATCAACACATCTTGAGCCATTGAGACACTAGGATAAACATGCAGGGTCAAGTTTAGTCCTTTGATGATGCCAATTGGTTTGGTTGAAAATCCATCAAGCTACAAGACTCTCTTAGATTAGGTTTCATACTTTAGACTAATCTGATCAATTATAAGTTTTGGCATGACTAAGGTGATAACACCATTGTCTATGAAGCAATTATGTACCAAAGAATTACCAATGATCATAGAGATGTATAAGGGAGGAGGTTTGATCACCTTACTTGACTGCCCTTCATTAGGTCCTTTAGTTGTATTGGTAAGGACTTCATTTTCTTTGCTTGGTGGCTTGTCTAAAACATTAACCTTTGATAATCCTTTTTGAAGGATATCTACCTAACTAGGTATATAAATCATGTCCCACATTGACACACTCAAATTGGATCTTTTAATTTGTTCAATAATATTGATAGGTGAACCACCAACTTTTACTTGTGTTTTGAGATCCAAAACTATACTTTAAACCTATAAGTTTTGGGGAATAGAGACATTCCCTTGATTTTGATTCTTTGGGGGTGATTGGGACCTTTGGATTAGTAGTAGGTTCCTTTGGTTTTGATAGAAAGGAGTAATGGTAAGAAGTTCTTTGATAGCTTCTTGGTTACCATCCATATTCCTTCTTTTGAACCTTGTATTAGTTGCTATTAGAACATATGCTTGGCTAGAACTAGCCTGCTAATTGAATGCATAGAATTCTTCTTATTCACAATTAACCATGGTAGAATCTAACTGATTTGATCCCTCATTAGACCCTTGGACTTATAGGGGATTTTCTAGTTTTGTGATCATAGGTATCTGTACACTTTGAACCATAAAAGCTTGATTGTATCCATAGTTAGTAGCCTACTACCATTGGTTATTGAAAGCTTGATTAAAATTAGTGTTTGGGACTATGGATTGACCAAAAGATTGATTCGAAGGCATGGTATCCTCACATTCTTAAGCAATGTTATTCTGAGTAGGGACCAAGGTGTTGGAAGTGCTTGCAGCATTTGGATTATAGTTACTCTATCTATTGTAGCTAGGCTATGCTTATCCTTGGCCTTATTGTTGGCCTTGACCTTGGAAGATTCCTTTATAGGGTGGCCTATTTACTTGATAAGATTACTATTGAGGCTAATATGTAGCTTGATAAGGTCTATTAAATTGGGTTTCCTACCTCTTCACATTTACCTATTCATTTCTTAAGGATTGGAACATGCTCTTAAGCTCTTGAAAATTGTTATATTCTTAGGAATCACTAGATTGACTAGTGGAAGCCTTTTCCTCCTTTGGTATAGGTATGGAAGAAATTATTGGCACATGATGAATGGAAACAAGGGGAGGAATAGAAGGAGGTGGTTGGATATTAGGGAACAAAGGTATTGGTCGTCTACGAGTAAGCTTGCTAGCTTGTACTAGATAATTTTCTACCCTGATTGTCACCTCATACGTATTTGGTAATGTGTTTCCTCCCACAGACTAAATTATTACTACAATATCATTGTTTAGAGCCTTCAAATAGTAAATGAAATAAAATTTTGGAGTAGGTATAATGGATATGGGGATCGTATCCCTTGTATTTTGGAAATTTGTATTGAAATCTTGCATGAATTCTTGAGGGGCTCTTTTTATTGTAGTTAACTATTCTACAAGTGACAAATGATCACTTTTGTCTTCAAATATCTTACACAATATATTCCCTAATTTATCCCATGTTGTAATGGAGTTAGTGGAAAAAATTATATATTAGTTTAGGGATTTACCTTTGAAAGAGAAGGCTAATAACCTAATAGCCACATTTTACTCATTGACGTAATGAATATTTGAAAATTGGCTACGCCTATGAGGTGCTTAGAAGGGGTTGTAGATTGGTCTCCTATAAAATAAAGGACACTTTAAATAGATGCTACTAGAATAGGATCATATTGTTGGAGGTCCAAAGGACTTTGAACATTAAAATCCATAAAAGGGAAAGCTCTAGGGGCTACCATGGCTATGAAAGGATTCAACAAAGATCTCCTTGTAGAGGTAGGTCTTGAAATTGATCTAGGAACAAAATTCTCTTTATATGGATGTGTATTAGAAAATCTTAGCCTTTTGACTGAATTCAAAGGAAATTCAACAAATTCAAAAGGAATACCTATAGAATTTGATCTTGTAGTCACCTTTGACATGAAAAAAATTTATGTTCTATTTACCAAATTGATTTAGAGTTTCCAAATATTGGAGATTAGGCACTTGGGTGGCCTATACTAGTTGATGAATACTTAGAGTCAGCATTGCTATTTACACACATGCCTCTAAAAGATGATTGGATGAAGAGAACACCAAAACTCTTCACTTAGTGCACAATAAAAGGGTCCCACTAGACATGCCAAAAACTATTATAGCATTAATTTATACCCTTGGAGAGGGTTCTTCAGGATTTATCCAATTGAGATACATAATGGGAAAAACCTCAAGCTATGGGTATCCTATGGTGAGGTTGAACCTTTGGAGAAGGCTAACTTCCTTTTGATAGATCACTTGAACTAATGCTACTTCTAGGAAAAGTGTTAAAAAGGGGGAATAGGGCTCCTAAAAAAATAATAAGGTGATGCACCAAAATTAAATGAGACACTCAAATACTTGAACCCACACTAGATCAGCATAAAACAATGTTATCTCACATAATCTCACAAACCAACTAATTGCTTAAGTATTTCATTAACTAGGCTCACCATGCAGTAAATGAAGCAAAGAGGAATTCTAAGACTCATACTAAGCATTCATCAATGACAAAAGAACACAAATCTAGACCTACAAATAGCTTGAAAACACCTTAAAAAGGGCAAGTAGAAGGATAATGGCCTAGGAGGTAGCTCTTACAAATTTTGATAGGGTTTAGCCTAGTCAAATGAGAGTCTCTTTGACACTCAAAAGTTTCTAACTAATATCTAAAAAATTGAGAACCCTTTACAAATGTGAAAGAATGGGAGATATAGGTGAGAGGGGAAGAGAGAGAGAGGGGGGGATCATGCAATTAGAGATCATTAAATTAGCTACCACCACCTTTTAATGAATGCTTCATCATCTTTTGATCCAATCAAAGTTAATACATCATAGACAAAATAAATTTCATCTATCCAAATAGCCTTCAAATCCTTTCATTGGTTGAGAAACATACTATAAGATAAGATATTTTTTATGGTGATGAGTCATGACCCTGATATGAAGAAAAACCCTTAAAAACCCTAAAAATATATTAAATGCTCTAACTAATTTCTCTGACTACCATATATTCATCTTGGAAATCTATGCCATCTTTCACTTGACTTACTTATGAGAGCAAAATCTTTATATATTTTGATCTGATAGAACCATGACCATATCTACCTTGCATAGTTGTAAGTACTTGATTTTCAAGAGCATTAGTATGTAGAAGATGAGACACTTGTCTATAATCACATATTTGCCCCCACTTCAATATCTGAGCATGCATCTTACTATTAATTAAAAACAAATCCATTTATTAGTTTTCCTATAGTTATAATATCGATGAAGACCGACCAGGAAACCTAATCTCACTCTTAATCTCTATTAGGTTTAAACAAACCTATTTTGCCTTTGAAACTTGGAAACTAGGAAGTTACTGCACATGAGGATCTCCTTTTTAAAAGAACAATGAACATAACCATGAAATAATCCTATAACTTTGGAAAATAGGGATGCCAGGTTCTAAATATTTGACCAGAGGTCATAACTAAGTTTTAATGGTGACATAGCTTTCTCATTGGCAATCTTGATTGTATAACTATGTCTCATGTTTAATAGTGCTCAACTGAACTCTAATGGTGATATATAACTTTTGAAATATTTGCTCTGGTTTGACCTAGGTTACATTTGTTCTTCATTTGAATTCACTTGGATTTGAATTTTAATATAGATCATTGATCCTAACTTGGGCTTCCCAAATTGTGTCATTTGTTAGATTTTCATTCATTATGTGGGCCCCATTAATAGTCTCTACTCGGTTAACACACTTATACAACTTGGCGACCTCACATTCAACTTGTGGTCATTAACACTTCAACTTTGCTCCATGTTGTTGATCTATTTTTCTATGGATGAATGCCTATCATTGATTTGTTTGGGGTCCTCTATGGTCATGACACTTGGCATCATTGCATTCATCTCCTAGATCCACTGACTTGTTGACCTCTCACTTTTTGTTAATCTACATTTATACGATGGATTGCATGTCATTGATCTATTTGAACCCACTGACTTCATGTAATTAGATATTGAATTGCGCTTCCAAGATCAGGACATTTTTCATATATACATTCATCCTTAGGATTATTTAAAACAAAATAGCTACTTACTATGTCTTAAATTTGATGTCCCCGTGTACATCCCATTCTACTAGTTCAACTTTGAGGGCTTATATCTCAAGATAGAAAATTCATCAAGACTCTAAATTTATAGGGGTGATTTTCGCACTAAAAAATATCATGTCCATGTAATATTTTGGCCTAAAAGGTTTTCTAAACACATTTTAATAATGCACAACCAAACCAACCTGCTAATTTTTGTGTGACATGTTGATATGGTTTGGCTCTTCTAGGCTTATGTTTGGATTGCTGTTAGAATTTTTAAGGATATAATGAATTTTTGAGACTTGTGAAAACTTGATTCATGTCCCTTAAATGATTAAACACTATGGAGACCTATTAGATCCTTTTTCTTGATTTTCTTTACTTGACTTCAAGCCATTTGATCATTCACTCAATGGGAAGTCTACTCAACTTCCATTTAGGCACAAGATTTTTATGTGGGCCAAAATTGGGTAATGTATCTTGAGGTATGTGCCACTCCTTCCCAAAGGATTCTATGTACCTCTCAAACCACCCTTACACCCTAGTCTTGTACTTTTGTGAGATGCTAGGTGGAAAAATGAAGTCCTATTACTTCATTATAGGGGACTTGTGGCTGGGTGGGAACACCCATAAGTGGTCATCATCACTATCAAACATTCCTATCTCCTCAATTACTATAAAAATAATCATTTAATCCCATTGAAAGGTATTGCATGCTTGATGGCACTCTTTCATGTTCTTGACTATCTCCTCTATAATAAAATTAAAGATGTTGAATTTCACTCCTTACACTATATGATGGACAATGCACAATAAGGTCTTACTAATATCATACCACTAGCCTCTAGGGTAAAGTTTAGTGCTAACAAAGTTTTTTGAATCCCTTGTGGTAGGGTCTTGAATGTCCTTGATGGGGAACATAAACCCTAATCTGTAGTATCCCAAAAGCTTTATGACCCTTTATACCTCCTCATCCTCCATCATCTCATTTAGGTATACTCCTGCACCAGGTAGCCCCATAATTTTGATAATGAGGCTCATTGAGATCCTCATACACTGACCAACAAAGTAAAATATATCATGTACTCACAAGAGGAGGAAATACACCAAATATTTTGGTTTTCCAAAGCTTGACAATTTAAACAATTATTTAGCACCCATAATTTATAATTTATCTCAAATGGAGACATTGAAGAGCATGACACCTTCCTTGGTCTTCTTCCCAATGTCTACCACCAAGTATTTTTCAATTCTTTAAGGTTATTTCCTATCTTATGGTTGTAATCTTTAAATTTGCACATATGTGCAAAAAACACCCACTTCTCCCCTACCATGACCTCAGGGGGTAGGGTACTATTTATATAAAGGCAAGATTTATGCTTGCTTTAGGATCTATTTCTGCAACATTCACTCCTTCTACCATATGTACCTCTAGTTTCATGGTGGTTGCTTCCTTCACTACCTATGATTTATTTTCATCTTTTTGTGCTTGTGGAGGACCTGTGCTTAGCCTCTTATTACCCATCCTAAACCTCCTACTATTGAAAAGTATTTGGTTAATTCTATTGAAGCCCAAAATTATTCTTAGTCCTGCTTCATAATCATAGAAAATGTGGTTGTGCATTCAACTATCAAGCTTCTTACCCCATTAATGGTGGCTTGGTCATTTTGATAAACTTGTGCTTCTTTATTTTTTGCCAAATTCTCTCCCTTGCCTCCTTTTCAACTAAGGGTAGAATGCAATCTTGTTTTAAGTCTTTCATTATCACTGGGGGGGCTATGGATGATTGGTTGTCTCTAATACCATCCTTTAGTTTTAATGGATTCAACTCTTTGATCTATTTTGAACTCTTACAAATGTCAGTAACCTTTTAAAGTCTACCATACACCCTTTTTATACATTATTTTCAGCTACTACATTGATGGTTGCTGGTGTAGACACCTAAATCTAACCACTGATAACCTCCAATCAGGGTTTTGGCCAATTTTCACCTAAAATGCACAATTTGACCTAAAAACACTAAAACATGCTAAATGATGTGAAAATGACATATTAAAGTGCTGATTTTGGCTAGGGTATCCCTAAATGAGGAAATGCAATTTATGGGCCAACTAACTTTGATCAGTTTATTTCAAGTCAAAATGCTAATTTTGAATCTAGGTGTTCTAGATTGCTTTTTCCTATGAAATCTATTACACAAGATATGTGTCTTTGTTATTTGTTTTTGGTACTATCCTAAATGAGAATTCATATCTAATGCATCTGATGTTGCCTTCTAATTCTAATTTAGTCAAATTTTAGATCAATAATAAGATATTCTGATCAATTTGAGTAATTTGTACACAAAGTGCTTAATTATACTTAAGAGCTAATTAACCCAAATCAAGGCATAATTAATAATTCCATGGAAACTTATTGAATACTTATTTTTAGAAATGAATATTGAATACTACATCATCAAGTGACCTCATTTCTTTAGAAGACATCTCTAGGCCAAAAATGCCACAAATATCAAGATTTATACCCTCCATGCCTCATCAATACCTTCCATGATGCCCTCCATGACTCTTAATTGTCCCTTCTTCCAATGTCATGATGAGGATAATTACAAAATTAATTCTAAAAATTGAATTAATCCTGAACCACACATCTCAATCTTGAGATGGAGGGTTCAGGTTGATTTTGATCAAATCCAAAAATTTATAAATAGGAGGCCTCATAACATCATTTCTAAGCTATTTTGGTGCAAAGTTATAATGCATAAATATCTTCAAGAATCCATTACTACTAGTGTTACCATGCCAAATTGATTCCAGTACAAGCCCAGCCACAAGCCAAAGGTGCCAAAGAGAAATGGAGGTTGTCAAGCTTCCATTGCCAAGGATTTCATGACCATAAATTGAGCAAGCCACCATTATAAAGGTATTTCGAGCATCCAAAGAAGGTGAAAGAATTCTTGTGTTTGATTTCTTGGTTTTTAGTTTTATTTGTCATTTGATTTTGCTAACTAAGCTCTCTCTAGTGTCTAGGCCTAGAGATGTTATAATATTAGTGTGTTTATTTCATTATATTTTTTCTTTGGAATTAACACCATACTAACCATCCTCTCTTGAGTCAAATTCTTAGATCACATAATGACACAACTGATGGGACTAGATGTATCTCACACCTAAAATAGATCATTTTATAACTCTAAAATATTTATTTGAGCTCTTAAAACTCTTGCAAATTAATTTTCTAACTTTATTTTTCTATTTTTGTTTGCCATAGTTTTACACAGTAACCGATGTCGACAAGTAAGACCGACATCAGTTTCATATCTTAACTGATGTCAGTTAATGAAATTGACATTGGTTAGATCTTAGTTAGATAGAGTAACTGATATCGGTGGTAATAATTGATGTCAATCACTATGTTTTTTCAAAAACACAGACCTGAGAGCTATTTTTCCAAAGTTTATTATTTCAAACTCAAAGAGCTTTAAAGCTAAAAGATATGCTAACATTTTTACTATAGGACCAAACTTGATATTTGCTTTAAACATGTTTAAATCACCTTTGCATGCTTAAAAATCAATTAAGAACCTTGCTTTGGGTGTTTACAAAAATTTAGATGTTTTTGATGAATGTTTTAAAAGTTTTTAACTAAGACCAAGGGGTCAAATAAACACCACCAAATATTTCATTTTGGGCTTAAAATTGAACACACTTGTCAATTCTTGTTTTCAATAGTTGTTTAATCAAATTTTTGTTTGAAAAAAAGAGGAATGTTACGTGTATGCTCTTCCATTTGTCCCCTATAAAAAACCCTTGGAATCAAAAGTGCCATTCCTCTTGTAAGTAGCCTAGTCTAAGGCTTAGAAATAAAAACATCTAAAGCACTCCCCAAAAAATTTTCAAAGTTTAGGTGACCTTTAAAATGACCCTAAAGTCTTTTTACTTTCATGATTTCCTTAAATTTATGCATCTTGGCTTGCGAGGGGGATTTCATCACCTCCTACAAGTTCTTTAGGGAAGCTTTGACTTAGGGTTTCATCTCCTAGCATTGACTTCATTTGACTTCTTTGGAGTTACATAAGGGACATAGTGGTACTTTGGACATCACACTACACTGAGTGAATAGTAAGATGTAGTGGTTGCAAAAATAACTAGACATTTTTGCAACAAGCTAAGTGATACGGACCCAAAATCCATTCTTTTTTTTATATTGTTTGGCATGAAAGTCATTGTATAATTGATTCTCTTAGATCATTTAAAAAATTGTTAGATCTTAGATAAATTCCCACTTGCCATGGAAGTATTGTTGGTGCAAAGTGTGCCTCAAGGTCCATGTTGCAGTACTGTCATTTGAAAGAAGGGGGATGTAGAAACCCTACTATGTAATGTGCATTTAATTTTGAATGAACACTTAAAATCCTCTCAAATGATGTATATTGATAGATTTCAACAATACTAAACAACCTTTTCAGTTTAAGATCTAAGGGTGATTAATTAGTTGGTCTTGTCCTAGATTAAAGTCTTGTTTGGAGTCAAAACTTGGTGTAAATAAATAATCTAAAACCAAACACATAGTCTAAATTCTCCGTTGAACAAAGAGGCGTTATGATACTACATGAAAACATCAATTTGCCTTGTTTAAAGTTCATCAAAATATTGAGATTCATATCATCCACTTTAGTGCAGTTACACTACCCAATTGAGTCTAGATCTTTACCAAAGTTGTTTAAGTCCTTCACTTATAATTTAAATTAAAAATTACACTTTTATAAGTTCATAGGGTTGATGTGTTAAATGGGTTCACCATTTGCACTAAACTTGAGGGAACTTAGGTTTAATTTGCAATCTGGGTTGAAGGCTGTTTAAAACTCATAATCATTGTCATCACTTAATAGACTTAAGCCATTTTGTGCTAAACACTTACACTTTGAGTTTATATACCACAACATTTTGAGTTAAGAAGGGCAGTATTATGCTGTCAAAATTATGGAAAAATGTCTTTGCCTTAAAGAGTGTTTGAAACAATTTTTTTTATCACATCTTTAGGATAGTATAACATCATTATGCTACCCAAATCATTTCAAATTTTGTTTCAGAGAACCTCTTACATAGAATTCCAAATTTGTTCCTACATTTTTAGACCAATCCAAGTGTACTTTTGTGATCCTTTGTCTAAAGCATAGTTATACTATTCACCTTTGTCTAGCTTGTTTGTAAAAAAGAACCAAGTTTTATACCATTATTTTTGATAAATTAAACTATTGCTAAAAGTGCCTTTTGTTTCATACCTTATGCCTAGTTGATCAAGTTCATGACCAAGAATCAAATGCCTAGTGTTTGTTAGAAGTGTTTCAAATCCATTAGATTAAAACTTTCATCTATTTTCAAAGTTTAGCTTTTGACATCGTTTGGCTAAGAGTCCTAGTACATGCCTTGTTTGAGCCTAGATTTTGATAGTGTGTTTGGCCAAAATACCTAGCAACTTTTAAATTTATAGATTAGATTGATTTAAAACACTTCAACCTTAGAGTTTGGCATTTTGGTTTTTGATCCATTTACTTGCTTATCTTTGTGTGAATAGTGAAACATTAGATATTTTACACTGGATTATTTCCTCGTAAATATTTGCATAAACCTTTTGATCCTTTTGATAAATCTAGACTAGGTTGAAATGTCATTTGTTTTAGATTCTATTTTTTTAGAGTTTGTAGAAATCTTTGACCTTTTATCATAAAATATTGACTATGGATCCCAATATGTATTCCTACACTCATAGTGGACTCATGTATAATCCATGAATTAATAATGTAGTTGCATAGGAATAAATGGTGCAATACCCCTATGCGGATAATATTGCTTATGAGATGGATTCTTATCTCTCTTATAATACTCAATCAAGGGCACAAAGCCAAGATCTATTAGTTAATTACCTGGTTAACACACCGCCTTATTCAGAACAAGACTAAGAACAAATTATGCAATATCTAACTATAGTAACCATAGTAGATGAGCTAGTTCTTTAACAATCATATTCTACTAATACAGCTTCCATGTATGATCCATTTTTGTTTAAGCGACATTTGTTAAAGAAAAAAGATGATATTTTGGTTATATCCATAGAGGTAGGGGCCAAGTTTCGAATATAATTCCCTCATGAAACTTTACTAAGTCTAGTAAGAGTGCCCCATAATATCATTTACGATCAACGGGGTTCTTCTAGCAATCTCATGGTTCTAGTTCAAACTATGTATCAAGACCTCAATATATCCAATCAAGGCAAAAAGATCATGGAATATCACTTTAACCAAATGTTAATAACATATCAAATATACCTAAATCTAACACATGATTTCAATCAGATGAACATGGTATGTAAGCCTCTTATTGACCTAGTATCTTCAATAAGAGTGTTGATAAAATTAACTGGACAAGAGAATATGAGTTTGACCTATTTATACAGACTAATTTGATATATAACTTGATGCATATGGTTGTTATTGAAGAAGTGTCTTCAATCTCTACATAGAATAGTGATCCAAATGTAGTGGACAATGTGCAAACAAGATCCAATCTTGATCAAAGTAGTACTAACACACAAACAACTAGCCAACAATATGTGCCTATAGTTAATGTCATGAGAATATCATCATACCAAGGAATAAGAGTTTATACACCCTAGCCTCAACCAACTGCTTCCTCAAATGTATAAATTATGAGATTAAGTAATCAAACAATGGCCAATGCCACATCTCAATGACAGAATATGATGAATCCTACTCCTTCTCAACAAGTAGTGAGTAATATTCCACAAAAATAGACACAATCTAGTGTATCAACATAACAGAGGATAAATACATTGCCACCTCAATCAGGGGCAACTAATATTCTACCTCGTTAGGTAATAACAAACATATCTTTTCAGTTACAAACTAATATGTCAATTTAAAACCAAGTAATGACTAGTCAATAATGTGCAAATATTGGTCAATGATAGATGCCAAATTTGCAACCTATTTTCACTTTTACATAAGGATTAGTGTAACAAGGAGGTCCCCATGTTTCTCAAGTACCTACTAGACTATCGTTGGTTCAAAATGTGCCACAAATTCAAAGACAGGGTCTTGGTCCATAAGTTCCCACTCAACAACAAGGTTTGATTAGTCAATATCATGTCTCTTTTCAACCATAGTAGGCACAATATAGTTATATCCCTTCATCCAAACCACAAAATTCTCTCAGTCAAACCTTTATCACCAACCCAAACCAAAATATCATGTAACCAAATGTGTAATTTTTAGTATATCTTAATCTACGTATGCGTATTCTTAGTCCATTCTCCAACCAAACTAATATACCCCAACAAGTATCACCATCATACCCTGGTCAAAGTGTCCCATTTGTGACCTCCCAACCATCCACCCAAACCAATTTTCTCCCTCAAACTAATATCCCTTCTAGTTTCTTATCCTCAGAATTACAACACATGAAGGATGCAATTAATGTTATTCAGGTGGGGAAGCAGACTAAAAAATTCAAATTGGATGATGTGTGTTTTTATCTATTCAACATGGAGTATTTACATATGCCATTTCCTTCAGGATATGAAACACCCAAATTTGACAAATACAAAAGTAAAGGTGACCCCAAGGCTCATTTGACTGAATTCTTTGTCACATGTCAACCAGTGGTATATAACGACATATACCTTTTGCTATTATTTCCAAGGAGCTTGGTTGGAAAAGCCTTGGAGTGGTTTTTAAAGTTGCTCAAGAATTTAGTAATAGATTTTGATGATCTTTCTGATAAATTTGTGTAGTACTTTTCCTATAATCTCGAGCATGACATTTTATTAGTGGACTTAACACAACTAAAGAAAAAATATAGGAAGAGTTTTGCAAGTTATTTATAGTGATGGAGAGCCCTTGAAAGTTATTTCACCTATAGTTTACTAGATAAATAATTACCCGCTATGTTTACTAAAAATTTGCATTGTGAGATAGCTTACCATTTAGAGTTATAATATGAACATATATTCAAAGAGATCATTGATAAAGGTTTGTTTATTGAGTAGATGATCATCAATAAAGGAGTCATCAAGATTCATTCTACCAATCAGAGAAATAGCCAACAATAATATCCTAATCAAGCATAAGCATCGTAACTGACATAGGTCAATAACCAAGAAAGACCAAAGTAATTAAATCGTAATAAGAATGTTATGGGAAATAGAGTAACTGAATCTTGTCATGTGCAAATTATGCAAACATCATCTGTTCCACTTTTTTAGCTTACTCTTATCCAACAATCTTTCCAACCAATGCCATAATCACAACCAAAACTTGTACAATAACCTTTACCATTGCAAAACCCTCCTCCTAAGAGAATCATGCCTACATGTTATGTCTTTAGTGAGCTAGGAGAACCTATTGAATATGTATTTTGTAAGTTTGCTACCATTAATATGATTAGTTGGCCTATACCAAAGGATTATCCATAAGATATTCCTTATCCTGATTGGTATCGTGAAAATGAATTCTATGACTACCATCGGGTTAATGGGAATAATTTATGAAGATGTATCCAAATCAAGCATTTAATTGAGAATATGTTGGAGAATGAAGAGATCACATTGGATAATGGTGCTTCCACTTCCAATCAAACTCTTGGGATTTATCAAAACTCCTTTCCTCTACATAATAATCAACAATAACAACAATAATGGCCAGCACATTAATAAAATCAACAATATCAAAATCAAAGGTCAAACTAGTATAATTGACAAAATCAATATAAAAATCTACAATAATAAAACAATGGACAAAACCAAGGTTAGAACAATAATAACCAATAAACTTACCATGTAGTTGCATATGAATACATTAGGGTTTTAGCTCATATTGCAGGGGGTAGCATTAATGTCATCTCCATTAATTTTAGATCAAGCACTAATCAACCTAGACTATTACTAAATAATAATATTTAGCCAAATTATATAGATAATCCTTCTTTGACTTGGGAGTACATACAAAAAAACCAATAAACTAGGACTTCCACTTTTAGATCTTATAGCAACAAATCATTCTTTCTTTGTGACCACATACAAGTGCACCAACAACACTTATCCTATCAAGTCCCACACTATTTCTAATAGCATCTAAAAATAATGGTCCAATATTTAATACCAATTGTGCAATCACAACTTGGAGGTCTAATATTACTATTCCAAGCCCACAACCATCCACCACTTTGCCTGTCATCCAACAAACCATTTAGCCTCGAAATAAACCATTCACTACTGACCAAAATAAGAAGTTTGATATTGTGGAACAATTACAAAAGATACCAGTAAAAATTTCTATTTTAGATTTGCTGTGAACGTCAATAATCCAAAAGAGCATCTTGAATGAGTTTTTGACCCAATCCATTGTTGTTAGTGACATATCCCCTGATAAATTTCAAGCTTTGGTTGGACACCTAGCTCTGGCCCAACAAGTCACATTTAACTAAACTGATGTCTTTTCTTGGTCCACTCCATAATAATCCATTATACATAAAAGTTTATTTAATATGACATAAAGTGAAATGTGTCCTTATAAATAATGGATTTGACCTCAATATAGTGTCTCTAAAGCTCATCAATCTTCTTGGGTACATAATGACAGATCTCCAGCTAGAAACAATAACTATTAAAGCCTATGATAATCAAGAAAGAGAGTCACAAGGCACCGTTAATTTGATTGTTATCATTGGGCCTTTGACCCATGATACACTTTACCATGTACTTGATCTAGAGTTATCATATAATATACTTTTAGGTAGGCCTTGGTTATATGAGATTCATGTAGTTTTGTCAATTCTGCACCAATGTATCAAATTTTTCACTCAGAGATGGAAGTGAATATTTTAAGAGATTTATAATCATATGAATACTATAAGCATCTTGAGGCCGAATCCCAAAGTTATAATTATTAGTATGGTATGAATCCAAGTTCCAAGCAGGATAAAAGAAAGGCTATACTTTTTATTCCTTCATCGAATAATTGCATAGATCCTAATACCTTGGATTCCCTTTCTCACATACCTCCTCCTAAAGCTTTCAATCATTTCACCATTTCAGATAATGGACCGAAAGAATATGTGACCCATGATACATTTCATATTGCCAATCTTCCTTAGAATTCAAAAACCTTTGGGCGACCTAAAGTCATCCCACACATGCATTGGCAACAAAAGAACAAAGATAAAATACCTGTCATATTTATACTAGCATCTAGACTAGAACTTGACCCTCTTGAAGGAGATGAATCATGGTTATACAATGACAACTAGGCTAATTATTATAAAAATGTAAAGTATCATATTCTTAATAGGATCATGGAGTGTCACAATTATGAAGGAAGAGGCCTCAAACTGAATTAGTAAGGGACCATTGAGCTAATTTCCATGACTATGTATGAAAGACCTTATGGACTTAGATTTAAAATACCTGGGGGTGACCCCACATATCTTATTCAAACTCCATCACTAGTGACTAGTGATGATGATGTCAACAGTGAAATAGAGTCTGATCACAACCTCACTTTTGATAACCTAGTTGAAACCAATCTATTTGATAACAATGTTATTTGTACCCTTACCTTAGTCATTCATCATAACCCATTGCCATTATATTATCCCCAATTGATAGATTAGGACCAACAAGAATCCAATCTATTGATTGATGAGTTCTAGAATGATGAGGCTTTCTATGATTTCTTAGGATTTAGAGACAATGTTCCATTAGGAGATCATAAATTAGGATTCTTAATCACATTGGATATTGTAGCCTATTTTGGAGAGTGAGTGAACATCCCTAGCCAAAAACAAATAAGTAAAACATTGAGTTCCCAAAGTGAAAACCTCTTTGAAGTACTTTCTAACCAGGAAAAAAGTAAAGATAAAGGCCAGTCTAGTGGTGAAAACCTATTTTAGGTGCTATTAGATGGAGGTTTTCATTCTTCTTCAAATTTAGATCAAGATACCACCAATGATGATCTTGCATGTAGATTTGAGTTCATTTTTGAGTAACAATAAGTATTTGATCAAATTCTTCAATAATTTTTGACTAATTTTGTCACATGGTGAGATCTCCCATTAGGGGACTCAGATTTATCATGCCTAAGAGAATTTAAAGAGCAAGTCCTAACAGAGGACCTTGACACAGTCCAATAATTCAAGTTATTGCCTACTATCTTAGAAGATGGTTCGATATTTCTAGTCAAAGATATAATATAGGTAAATATTGAGACTTCATCAGACCTAAAATGGATAAAATTAGGCACATCTCTCATTGAGAAGGAATGTGACATCTTTATAGCTCTATTGAGAGAATTTGTAGATATCTTTGCATGGGCTTATTTTGACATACTAGGTTTAGACCTTGCCTTGGTTCTGTACTACCTTGTGGTTAATCCTGATGCCAAACCAATAAAACAAAAGCTACACAAGATGCATCCTCATATTGTTGTATTGGTAAAGAAAGAGTTGGAAAAACTCTTAGAATTAGGATGTATTCGATCCATTGACTACTCAGAATGGATCTCTAATATGGTACTTGTTAATAAAAAATTTGAAGGGATCAAAATTTATATTGATTTTTGAGACATAAAAAAAACTTGTCTTAAAAAAGATTTTTCATTACCTAATATTGACATGTTCATCGATTCCATGACAGGTTATGAAATGCTTTCATTCATGGATGGCTTTTCAAGATACAATTAGATCATAATCACACTTTTTTTATCAGCATAAAATAACATTCACCACTCTATGGGGAACATTTTGTTATCAAGTGATGCCATTTGGACTTAAAAATGCTAGAGCCATATATCAAAGGGCCATGACTATCATATTCCATGATATGATGTATGATATTGTTGTAGAATATGTCAATGACATATTATAAAAATCCAAAACCAAAGTGGACTATCTAGTAGTGTTGCATAAGATATTTGAAAGATTATGAGAGTACAAAGTCAGATTCAATCCAAAAAAATGTGTGTTTGGTGTAACTTCAAGCAAATTAGTTAGCTTCATCATTTTTCATAAAGTTATTGAAGTTGATCCAGCTAAAGTCCATGCTATAACCAAGATGCCACCACCAACCAATTTAAAGCAACTCTATACTTTACAGGGTAAGATCCAGTCAATTTGATGCTTCATCTCTTAGTTAGCAGAAAAGTGCCATCCATTTACACATTTTTTGAAGAAATGAGTTATATTTCACTGGGATGATCACTACCAAATTTTTTTTTAACTATTCAAAGACTATCTTATTAATCTGATTATTTTATTACCTCTTATGCTAAGAAAGCCATTCTTATTATACCTATCAGCTATCAACCATGCCCTAGGGGTACTCTTAGCTCAACATGATGATGATGGAAATGAACATGATATGTACTACCTAAGTTGTACCTTGGTAACATATGAACATAACTATGTATCTGTTAAAAAATCTTGTCTAGCCATATTTTTTGTAGCTAAAAAACAACACCATTACATGTTACATAATAAAACCATGGTCATTTTAAAAATAGATCCGCTTAAGTATATACTATCTAATATAGCTTTACAAGATAGAATGACTAAATGGATCATACTTCTCAATGAATTTGACATAGAGGATGTCAATCAAAAGGTAATCAAGAGATAAATTTTTACATATCAACTTATTGAAGCATCTCTCATGGACACACAAACACTCATGTTTCAATTTTCTAATGAATCCATCATGACTGTCATTGACACACCCCTTGAGGAGTAGTATTGGAAGCTATATTTTGATGGTTCATTCACTACACATGGATTGGGGGTAGGCTTATTGTTTATTATACCATAGGGAGATCTAATCTTTAAATCATTCAGAATCAGCTTTCTTTGTACAAACATCATGACTGAGTATGAAGCACTTGTTGCAGGACTTTGACAAGTAGTATATTGGAATATATATCATCTTCAAGTTTATGGTGATTTTTAGTTAATCATAAACTAGATTATAGATCGTTTCCAGACCAAAGATGACAAGTTGGTTTCATATAAAGCCATGGTCGGCACTCTTAAACAATAAATTGCTAACATTTAGCTTGAGCATATACCAAGGGCTGGTAATAGAACTGTAGATGCCATGGCTACTATTAGTTCTTTGATTTGATAAATAGATAAATCTAGAGAGTATCAGTTCCTTGTTGAAAATTTGTTAGCACCAGATCATGAACCTTCAACCATTATCATAATTTGTGATATTTTTGGTCTTAATTCTATCTAGTACTCTAAAATTTACAACTACTTTTACGATCAAGTTCTACCACCTAAGATCTCTCAAAAATAAACCAAATCCTTCATTCATCATTCCACTTTTTATAATCTACTTGGGTCCACCCTTTACCATCATAGTTTTGATGGAACTCTGCTTCATTGTTTAACTTCAATAGAGTCTACATTAACATTAAGAGAAGTTCACAAAGTATGTGGAGCCTACTCTAATGGGGTAGTTCTATCCAAAAAAATATTGCATACTGGTTATTATTGGCCCAAAATGGACGTAGATACCACTGTATATGTAAAGAAGTGTGAAAAATGTCAATGGCATATTAATCTTATTCATGTCCTAGTAAAAAAATTAAAATTGATGTTGACACCATAACCATTTTCTACATGGGGACTTAACCTCATTGAGAAGATTAACCCCAATTCATTTGATGGCCATAAACATATCCTTACCACCACTGAATATTTCACTAAGTGGTTTGAAACTATACCCTTCACTTACGTGACTGGAAAGCAAATTTCCAAATTCATCTTCAACCATCTCATCTACAACTACGGTATCCCTTCTGATCTTATATCTGATAATGGAGGATCATTCAAGAACAAAGATGTAGATAAAATGTGTACTAAATATAACATCACACAACATTTTTATACAACATATTACCCTCAAGGTAATGGCCAAGTTGAGACATCCAAAAAAACCATTGTCAATATTCTCAAAAAGATTTTTAATGATGTTGATCATAATTGGCACCTCCAGATATTTATTTCCCTTTGAGTATACCATACTAATCCTTGTACCCCCATAGGAGCCACTCCATACTCAATTGTTTATGGTACTAAAGCCATCCTTTTAATTAAGGTTTAATTGCCTTCAATATTCATCTCTTTCAAGCATATCTTAGATGATCATGACTATTGAATAGCTCACCTACAAGAGATAAACCTAATTGATAAGAAATGCACAATCGCATTCAATAATCTTCAAGCATATCAGAATTGACTCAAAGGCCACTATAATCAATGTGTCAAGTATAGAATATTTGAAATTGGTGATCTTATTCTTAATGAAAACTAAAAGAATAGCATGACTGAGAAAAATCATAAAGGAAAATTCAAACCAAACTAGATAGGGCCTTTCATCATCACTACAGATTATGGATCAGGAGTATACAAGATTACCACACCAAATAGAGATGAATTTCTAGAGCCGATGAATATTATTCATCTCAAGTGGTACTATTCTTGAGCACTAAGGTGTATTGTCTATAAGGATCATTTTAGTTATGCCTTTTTATCACTATTCTTTTTTATATAAATACCATCCTTATTTGTCCTCGTCGTATCCACTTTTCATTTTTGACCTACCAACCTAGTGTATTCTAAAGCCTAGCCCATTTGACCTTAGTTTTTATCATCAATTACACATTTTTAGAATCAAGGTATCTGATGAGTTTCATCATTTGGTTCAAAAACTTTAGATAGAGATCATATTTTGGGATAGTATGACAAAAGTTTCAGTAGTTACATCTTTTGTTTGTTATTATTTTCTTACCATTGATCTTGCTACTAATTATAACCACATTTGAGAAAATTAGTATCATTGATCTATGTCATTGTGTTCTAGTTATAACCACATATTGGCCAAACTAGGGGCAACATTAAGCCTTAACATACCAACTTGCCACTTTTTATATCGTACTATGACTTTTTACCAACTGTGCCTATTTTGTTTAAATTGACTACTACACTAGTCTAATTCCTCCATTGTAAGGGTAGAACTATAGTGAATTGAGGTCCTACTTTGGGACTATGTAGGCAATGCTCAATACTTGTTGAGGTCAGCTCAGTCACCCTAACCCACACTCTCATCATTTTAAAAGCAACCTAAGCCATGCTCTCACCATTTTATGAGCAATATTAGTTTCAATCGCTCTCACCATTTTGTGAGTAACCTAAGCCACACTCTCACCATTTTGTGATAAATCTAAAACATACTATTTCCATTTTGCGTGTACCCTAAGCCACACTCTCACCATTTTATGAGCACTTTAAGCCACATTCTCACTATTTTCTGAGAAACCTAAGCCACACTCTAACTGCTTTTCAAGAAACCTTAGTTTAAACGCTCTCACCATTTGTGAACTTGAACCATTTAGTATCTTGTCATTCTTAATTGAGTTGAGGCACTCCAAAAAGATTCTAAAAATATTTATAAAATCATGAGAAAAGAACCAAAACATTGACCACTTCCTTGCCTTAAAGATTCTGGAAACCCTTACTAAGTTACAAGCAAATCACTTATCACTTAGTTTCCCCATCCTTTTTGGCTTTTTTCTCTCACACACTTATCATTTTGCAATACCAGTCCTCTTCTTTTCTCACATCTATTCTATTTATTTTCATCATTTATCACATTCTTTCCATTTCTTGGGAGAATTACATTTGGCTTGAAGTTTTTTATTGGATATTACATCAATGGAACTATGTAGGTAGTGTCCACTTGCCTAGTGCATATGGAGACAACTCGGCTACCCCCTTCCTTTTTCTTTTATTCCTCCTTTTATTTTTTTGTTAAGTTATCACCTATTTTCTAAGGGTAATGTTTGTAGGGTTTCTATTATGTTATTTGTTTGTTTACTTTCAACACTGTTGTCTTGATTCAGTTTATGTGTGTTCATTGGGTGATTCCTTATCTACACTTACACTTGAATCCATCCATATTCATATGTTTACCTTATTATTATGGTTTCTATCATTGGTACATTATTTTTTACTGAGTATTAAATTATGAGAGTTAGTACTCATGCATATTTTGACCAAGTCTTCATGATGTTATACCATGATGCCTATCGACACATGCTACAACAAACTTCAGCTTCAAGTAGTCTATTTTGTAATGGCATCATCTCTTTAGCACTGACATCTTGATTTACTCCCAATCATATCCCAAACAAATTAATTAACCATGAAAGAATTTCAACTTTTATTAGTCAAACAAGCATCTCCTTACTAGTAGGTTGTTCCAATTCATCATTACTCTCTGTGTTAAATTACCATCATCTTTAGCCAAGTTTATCATGTTTTCCATAATCAGGGTCCAATGACTATAACCACCTATGGGCAAATCCTTATACACCATCCCACCTATATTTCTCAATGATTATAACCATCTTTGAGAAAATCATTGTGTTATCACCACTTTACTTTTTCTACATATACAGGGGCATTTTGTTATCTTGTTTATCTATCTTAATTGGGACATCTCCATCTTCTCAATGATTATAATCACCTTTGAGCAAATCATTGTGTTATCATCCTACATTGCCACTATTGGGGTATAATGCTTATAACCACATTTGGGAAAACCATTGTGCACTGTCCCACTTGAATTTTTAATGATTTTAACTACTTTTTCAGTATCATTGTGTTTTCACCCCATCATCTTTCCTTTATTTGGTCTTCTCATTTGTCTTCTTTCTTTTTGAGGGATCATTTGCTGACCTATTTGTGCCAACCATTCCCTTGAGGGGGCATCATATAGTTATTTTATCATCATTATAGTTATAGGCATATATGACCTTTTCATTCTTCGAGAATATGTTATTATGCTTATAGATTGCAATACCTTTTCAAATAGGGAAAAATTGTAGACACCTAAATCTGGTCACCGATAACCTCCAATCACGATTTTGACCAATTTCCACCTAAAATGCATAATTTGGCCTAAAAACACTAAAACATGCTAAATAATGTGAAAATGACATATTCAAGTACTGATTTTGGTTAGGGTATCCCTAAATGGGATAATGCAATTTATGGGCCAGCTAACTTTGATCAATTCATTTCGAGTCAAAATGCTAATTTTGCACCTAGGTGCTCTGGATTGCTCTTTCCTATCAAATCTCTTACACAAGATGTGTGCCTTCATTATTTATTATTGGCAACATCCTAAATGGGAATACACATCTAATGCATCTGATGTCACCTTCTAATTCTAATCTTGTCAAATTTTGAACTAATAACAAGACATTATGATCAATTTAAGTAATTTGTGCATAAAGTGTTTAATCATGATTAAGAGCTAATTAGCCCAAATCAAGGCATAATTAATAATTCCATGGAAACTTATTAAATACTTATTTTTAAAAAATAAATATTGAATATCTACATTATCAAGTGATTTCATTTCTTGGAAAGACATTCCTCAGTCATAAATGTCATAAATATCAAGATTCATGCCCTCCATGCCTCATCAATGCCTTCCATGATGCCCTCCATGCCTTTTAATTGCCCCTTCTTCCAATGTCATGATGAGGATAATTACAAACTTAAATTTAAAAATTGAATTAATCCTCAACCACACATCTCAATCTTGAGATAGATGGTTCAGGTTGATTCTAATCAAATCTAAAAATCTATAAATAGGAGGCCTCACAACATCATTTCTAAACTATTTTGGTGCAAAGTTATAATGCACAAATATATTCAAGAATCCATTGCTACTAGTTTTACAATGCCAAATTGATTCTAATCCAAGCCAAGCCATAAGCCAAAGGTGCTAAGGAGAGATGGATGTTGTCAAGCTTCCATTGCCAAGGACTTCATGAGCATGAATCGATCAAGCCATCACTACAAATGTATTTGGAGCATCCAAGGAAGGTGAAGGAATTCTTGTGTTTGATTTTTTTCTTTTTAGTTATGTTTTTCATTTGCTTTTCTTAACTAAGCTCTCCCTAGTGTCTAGGCCTAGAGATGTTATGCTATTAGTATGTTTATTTCATTATATTTTTATTTTGGAACTAACACCATACTAACCACCCTCTCTTGAGTCAAATTCATAGATCACAGGTGGCATTTAGATTCTTGAAATCTTCTAAACCCTTGAAATTTAATAAAATCCACCACCAACTGCTCATTTATTACAAATTTTTATTCTTTTGCCACCATATCATTAATTTTTTTAAAGGTTTATTTGATGAAGTGATAAGTAATTCAAATTATCACTTCCCATCGATCATTGGGTGGGTGCCAGTTATTACAATGGTCATTATCTTGTGATTTGTTCAACTTGGCATGATCTTCATCCTTCTTATGATAACTTGGGCATAATGCTTCACATACATGTGATTCAACCTCCTTGATTCCATCTCTTCTCAGTGCTATGCTTACCTTCAAGTGCACCTCTCTTTTTTAGTTTATTTCTCTATGCTTTTATGTCTCTTGCTTCAGCCTTCGTTACCCCATAAAAATTCTTGCATCGGTCCTCTAACACATCATTATCTCCTTTTTATCTCAAGTGCACAAACACCTTGTGCACCTTTCCTCTTTAATTCATACTTATAGTTTTATGAAATTGGTGAACTTCACTTGCACCCAGGGACTTAAGTATCTAGCCTTAGGTGATAAAAAGTGATAGGGTTCAAATCACTTGACTAAATTTATCCAAGTGGAAGCACCAAAAAAATTCTCCTACAAGCTTGAAGGTACCACACTTATTATCACAATAAAAATAAACATAAGGTAAAGATTTAACTTGTGCTAATTTTATAATGGTCAAAATCAAGCAATTGAATTTTGACTAGGAAGCTGGCATTAGATGGAACAAGCACCATCCTAGTGATGGTATAACTTCAATTTGTTACCATTGAAATTCCTAGGGAGAATTTCAATAGTCAACATGTATAACTTACATGCATCAGTCTCCAATATATTTTGGATGGCATAAGGTTCCATCCACCTAATCTATAGCTAATATAAGTACTTGAGGTACTCAAAATCATATATCAAGACCAATACACCTTCTGTAAATACCTTATGCTTGATGTGATTATCATGGCATAGATTTTGGTGTGCCTTTTTGATCTATTTGCTCCATCATGCTTAGGTGTGTGTCTTGTCTAGCATCTCCAAATATTTTAGGCATGCTCTTAAAGAATCCTTGTCATCCAATCAACCAATACATGTGATGCACAGTGAGGGAACTAGGAATTTCATGGGTAAAATAGATTCTATGCTAAACATCAATTATAATGGTATAACCTTGTTCAGGAACTTATATGTTGTATGATAGGCCCATAACACTCCTACCACATGGTCATCCTAATCCTTGTGACCAATGTCACATATTTTTATGAGGCACTTTCTTAATATTTTATTTAATTCCTCTATGGTTCTTTTAGCTTGGGAATGGTAGGGTGTTATTTTATGGTGCACCACCATATATTCAACCAAAAATATCTAAACTATTTCATTAATGATGTACATGCCATGGTTGTTAATCAAGATAAATGGGCATCCATATCGACTGATAATATTATTCCAGATGAATCTTGATACTATGATGGTGGTACATTATTTGGTTGGCACTACTTCGGCCCATTTGGTGAAGTAATCTATGGTATTCTGAATGTACCTCACACCTATTCATCTCACCATAAGAGTAATAGGCCTAACAAAGTCAATGGCCCATTTATCAAATGGCACCTAGGTTAGAATGGGGATGAGGGACATTTCATCCCTATGATTTAGTTTTCTAATGCATTGGTATACATCACATGCTTTGGCATATTCCTTTACATCATGAAACAAAGTTGGCCACCATAGCCCTAATTATAGCACCTTGTGCATCATATCATCTATAAAATAATGGCCTCCAAAAACCTCCCCATGTGCCTCTTATAGTATTGAGTCTCACTCATGCTCTAGAACATAGTGGTATATGATTTCATCATGGATCAACTTATATAATTCCTTGCCAATGAGTTGAAAAGGGGTTGTGTAAACTATGAGATACTTCTCTTTAGTAATCATGGTTTGAGGTGTAAATCCATAGGTCATAATTATGGAAATTTTTTCCAAGTCTTTTGGAATGCATTAGATCTTATGAAGTTGCATGTTTAGTATTACCAAATTACTAGAGTTGATGCAAGATAAATAGTTGAGGCCCATGTTCTATTTTCTAGGATTTAATATAATAGAGAATTAGAATTCTTAAAACAAAATAATCCATTGGCAAATGCACCCATGCATAATGAGATTTTTCACTAGGTACTTAAGTAACTTATGATCAGTAAAGAAAATAAAAGGGGATACCAATAAGTATTATTTGAAATTCTACATGGTGTAGACCATGGAAATCACCTCATGATTAGTTTCTATGTAGTTTTATTCTACCTTAGTTAGTTTCCTACTTGCAAAAGAAATAGGATGATACATTTTCCCTTCACTTGGTTACATGAGAATGGCACTGATTATGGTACCAAAGACATTGGCATGGACATGGAAGGAAGCCACCCAATTAGGAAATTATAATATTGGTGTACTTATGAGTTTGAGTTTCAAGGTTTCAAAGGCATTTTACTACACTATACCCAAATATAATGAGTCATCCTTTTGTAAGAGTTCTTTTAATGGCACCACAATCTTGGCATAATTTATTATAAACTTCCTATAGTACTCATAATGTCTAATAAAGGTGTGAATGTATGTATACATTGATGGTGTTTAGAGTTGAAGGATGATTACAGTTTTGGCCAAATCAACAAGCAGACCATCCTTACATAGAATGTGCTTGAGCAAAGTGATAAATGCTATTACAAAAAAACATTGATTGAGGTTCAATGAAATTTGAAACTACTTGCACCTTTCAAACATTCGGCACAAATTATCATAGATATATTTCACCAACCCATATACTATCCAATCATCTAAGTATAGTTGGAGGAACTTGTGAATGAAGTCTTTGAATGTAGTGATCACCACTCGAGAGAACATGGCTGACACATTCTTCAACCTAAAGGGAATCATATTATATACAAAATAACCCCATTCAGTCATAAATGTGGTTTTGGTATTTTCCTCTTCCTTAATCTAGACTTGATGGTATCCTAAAAATCCATCAATGAATGTGTATATCTTGTAACCTATTATGCCATCTAATACTTAATCGATGAATAGAGTTCGAAATGGGTCGATCATGCAAGTGGAATTTAACATTTTCTAGTAAAAAAAATTTGGATGCATCCATATTTTTTGATGCTGATGACCATGGGATTAACCCATTAAAATTCCTATATGGGGTAGATGACACCTATGGCTAGCATGCCATCGATCTCATTCTTAACCTTGCCATGAATATTTGGGTTCATCTTGTAAGACCACTTTTTGATGGGTCTTACACCATTGACTAGTTTGATGCTCATATTCTTGAGGGATAGGTGTGAGCCTTTCATATCCTTGTAGTTTTGAAAGAATAATTATTGGAACTAATTTAGGATATAAATAATATGTGTTAGATCTATGTCAGACTAATAGGCACCCAAAGTGGTAATTTTGGGTTCCCCTTTTGAACTAATATCTACCTTGGTAGTCCTTAATAATGCTCGATAGGGTTCATTCTTCTCTTGGTGTGAATCATTGACTTGTCTATTAACCTTGGTTATTTTTGCCTAAATATGGATAGGGTCTTCTTCTACTATGACTCTATCCTCAACTTAGTGCACTAAATTCCTTTTCCTTGTCAAATTCTTCTAGTTTCACACCTTCTATGTGTCATCATCTTTATTACTAGAGTTACTATTAAGAGTTTACTCTTCAAATAAGGTTGAGAGTGCTAATTTTTTTTGAAAAACATGTCCTTTAGAGACTCTTACGATATAACAATGTATTCAAACACTGACCTTTGAACTACTTATAATGTCTCAATCAATTCAAGCTTTTATGAAGAAAAGGATAAGGTATGAACAAACCACTCCTTAAGAGCATCCCAGTTGGCTATTTCATGGCACACCTCATTGACTACATACCACACCCGATCCCAAGTCTTTAAAATTATATAGAAGGTGTGCACCCATATATTTATTGGGGCATTTTCATTGCAACCAGTCCAAAGTTCTTTATAAATATGTACATGTGCAATGGGGTCAAAGTCACTAGAGTAGGCTGAAATGTCTAGGTCCTTATTGATTTTTCTAAATCTTGTGTAAATAACTACCTTTACATCCTTCCAAGTTGGTAAGCTAGGGTTTTTTTCTGCCCACCAATGAGTCGCAGTGCTCTTCAATGTGTATAATTGTGTACCCATTTTATCCACCTCTTTTAGGATGCATGAATCAAAACCACAAACTTAGTCTTCCATTAGATTACTCCCAACATATTTAGGAAGCATTTCAAGTTTACCCTAATAAGGTGAAACACTCTTTTTCCCCTTTTATTGGATTAAGGGATTCATTTTTTAGAAGTAAGATCAATATGTATTTATCTTATCTTTACTAGTTTTGGCACCTTTGCATGCACCAAGTGACACCATCGACCAATGGTCTCATATGCTTCCTCAACCCATTGGTCATAAGCAATATCAGTGGTGTCTAAGGTTGATTATCCATCTTACCAAGAGAGGATTCCCTAATCATTTAGGTTGAGAGTCTCAACATCTTGCACCATGATGATATAGATATGGTTGATCTCATCCTTTATGTCTATGCTCTCAACATAGGGGGATCTTTGGTCATTTGAGATTGGTATAACTACCCTCTCCTTTATATTCTCAAAAGTCATGTAACACCTTTTGAAATGAATATCTACATTATTTTCATAACACCATGGCCTTCCTATAAGTGTCAGGTAGTTGTTTTACATTGCCAACTCTATGACTTTGAAGTCAACACAAAATTTGGTGCTCATAATATCTATAACTATGCTCTTTAAAATTTTAATAGGCTATGCCTATGTCTTATTCTCCATGAAGAGCACATGAGGGGAGGGTCTTAAGGCTATCTACCCATTTTTTCCTAGGCATTCTTGGTCAAGATGTTGACCTAAATGCCTATGTCGACAAGAACCTCACAGACATACCATCCATCAATCATGGTATCCACTAAGATTTCTTGGTCATATTCAACATTTTGTGTATGTTAAACTTCTTGGGCCCTCTTCATGCATGAAATGGTGACCTCAACTTAATTTTATCCTCCATGTTTTATAACTGATTTATTCAATAGTGACAACATTCCTTCCATTTATAGAATGTGTAGGATCTCAGTTAATTCTTGTACTTCAATTTCTTGGCTATCTTGATTCTTATGGGAGGTGGCATCCTAAACTTATAGGTCTCATGCTAATTATAGGTCCCCTTATAGGTTTTGGATTACACTCATAGCCTACTGTAATACATATTTCTAGCATGTCAGGTTTGGTTACAATGTAGCTTTGGGTTTAGGGCACATTATGTGCTCATTGTGATCCTTATCCCCATACTCTAGTCATAACTAAGGTATGGTTGAAACTAGTGGCTAAGTGGTGAATCCACTACATGTAGTTTTCTATACCTTGAATTCCTTTGTGTGCATAAGTTATGCCTTTAGGGTCTATTTTTTCATTTTTTGCTCACACCTAATCATTCTTGTACCCTTGTTTATGTTAGGCCTACCTTGGGTCAAATTTTTGTACAGGTTAGGGCATTTTTTGACCTTATGGGACCCTAGATAATACCCACACATGGTATGTGTAAGGCAATCTTGATGATAATGCTCTATTAAGCCATACTTATATTATGAGCATGATGGGAATCTTCCTCTACTGTATCCTTTGCCTTGCCCTTTAATGCCTCACTACATCCTAAAGCATGTATTCTATTGGCCATAGCCATCATTCCCTTAGTTTGCCTAACCTTTGAATGTTGGTATAGCTTATCATGTGCCTCTTTCCATATTATCATAAATGTCATCAATCACTTAATAATTAGTATTATTATGAGTGTAGGCATCACACAAATGATAATAGATAATTATATTGACTTGGTTGGTACATTTCAATAAAGGGAAGTTTCAGATGTCATGCACTCTATGATAGATTTCATAGCTTAGAAGAAGAGTTCACATATTCCTCCATGGGAAGTTAGTTCTATTATAACCCTCTAATTTTTAGTTGGTACACCATAGTCCATTTTGAGCATCATGAAATGATATGGAAATATAATTTTAGAGTTGGGAGGCCATAGATGCAATCTGTGCCTCCATAAATGGGTTGATACCAATATTTGCACTTATGACTGCCTTGACTCTTAGCATGGCTTGAAGTGGTTTTTGAGGGTCTTTAAACATTTTCATGGAAATAACTCTTTGGAATGGCATGAGCAACCATCCAATGAACCACTACACATTCTAGGAAGGGTGAATATCATATGAAATTTTTGATATGAGAGTTTTGAACCTTGCATCATACAGGCACATATTCTCTAAGAGTCCTTGGGCAAAATATTTTAGCACGATAATGCTCTATTGTTCAAATTTTGGAATGTTAAATTCCTTTAAGAATTCATCCTTTAGGGTATCATATTCAACCATGTCCTAGTTGGGATCAAATTATCTATATCAGGTGTGGGTGTGATCAAGTAAAGTATTTACAAATTGAGTAGCCTTGCACTTTGACTAGGTTATGCCTCATGTGTGCCACTATAATTCACACTTTAGAACATGTTCTATGGAATTTTACACACCATGATAATATAATAGGTTCATATCCATTTCATAATAAATTTTCTATAGGGTGTAACTAGTACTTGAGGTGATTTTCCTCCCAAAACCTGTCTTAGTGGTGGTCCTCCAATACCTCCAACCATGTGGTTAGGTGTCAGTCCCATTGTTAATATTGGTGTAGTTGATGTCATTGGTGTTGTGATACTTGTTCATAGCACCAAACCACTTCCTATGGGTTATTTCCCACCTTGCATTACTTACATTGACTGAGTTGATATGCTTATGTTCAAGTTTTATTATGGTGAGCTAGCGCCCAATGATCTAGATGTAATTATGCTCACCTCTTTGTATGGATTAAATTGTTTAATCACAAAGTTTTAATCCAAGTCTAAAAAACATCTAAGATCTAAGTCATTAGTAGAGTCAATAATTACTTTTATACTTTATTCAAGTCAGGGATCCAATGCTTGAGCATGCACCATAGGTTCAAAAGGGGTAGGTGTGTCAAGCATATATGTAGTCACCAAATTCTATAAGAACCCAAAAAATTCCACACCTATCAAGTGTTGAGATCAATTCATCACTTCATTATACTTCTCATCTTCATGCTACTGTATATCAAGAGATCCTTCCCCATGCCCTTCCCATTCTCTACGAGTCCTCTTGGCACTTATAAGATCTATATCCTCTATCAATTTTCACCCTATCTTATTATAGGTTTATCTTCTAAGCTCTTAGGTGTCAATTTTATTATCCCCTTCCATTACACCTCACCTACACATCCCCTTCTCCCCATTTGTTAAAATCATATGCGAAAGGATTTTAGCCTTCTATCCCTAAAGTTTTAAAACCATAATCAACCATTAAATTTTTGAGCTCTGCATGAAACTCCTTTAAAAATGTCCCTTTAGAGTCTTGGGTCATGCAAAAATTGGTACTCCAATTCCTTAGGGCATGAATATATTGAGACTAAAAAATCAAATACGTAGCTATTTAGGGCTTCTGTCCACCATTTATCCATCACTCTAGTCCAAGTAACATCTAAGGTCTCAAGCCTCTCTAGGTGTTCATTTATCCATTTGTAATGTTGTCCATATCTTTGTATTCTATGGTTTGAAAATGTGTCCAACCACTTGTACACATGCTCAGATAACTCATAGAAGAAGACTTTGTACAAAGCATTATATAGGTTGTCTTGAACCCATCTTCTTAGATTTTATCTTTTACAGGTTGGATGATTCAACATAAATCTATTTTCTACCTATTATAGCCAGTGATCAATGTTTTCAAGAGAAATTTAGTACGTCATTCTATCGCACCATCATTAAAAAAAAATCAACATGGATCTTGGTAATAAAACCAAAATGTTATGAAAAACATGCCTAGTTAGTTGGTTTACTAAAACTAACCGCAAGTAGGGATGCTCCCTTTGTGCTCAATATTTTAACACTCAACTACATTAACATTAATCCACATAAGGCACATACCTTATGCACTTATTTTAATTGCAACTGAGAAGGATTAGGGCCCATGTTGGGTTAGTTATGTGTGTCATAAGGATTCAATAAGGGGACTTAATTAATTCAATAAAAATTTAAGGTAAATCCATAGGTGTATGACTTTCTAGGATAAAGCCTAGGATCATATAGGTGCTTGAAGGGTCATAATATTACTTCACTCAATTTACTCATGCTAGAAAAGTGATTTAAACAAGGATGGGAATTACACAAGTATTGGGTTATTGGTGCATACCTATACTCATCCATCATACTAAATAATGGTGACATCATGGAAGTTTACAGGGAATCCATTAATATAGTAAAACTCACAAAATGTATGAACCTACACCATGATTCAAACATCAATTCACAAATTTGATTCAAAGGTATGACATTATAAATACACACATTTAATTAAAAATACAAAAAAACATGAAAATCAAACATAGTTTATGTAAATGCACAACACTCATCATTTTATCAAAGTTCATAATAGATTTTCTATTCATATCATAATATTAACAACCCAAAGGCTCATAAATTAGCTTAGGTACTTAAAAGAGGAGCCAAATGACCTCCATACTATTCCTAAGACATAATGGCTACTGAAGTAATGTCTACAAAGAATTCATTTTGATAGAGCTCTACTATAGTTCTTTGTTTCCCTTCTTCCTATTCTATCTTGAGATCCTTAAATAAGAGTTCAATAACATCTTCACTAGGGTAGAAGTTGCATGCTAAGTATCAAGCTAAAACTTGGTCATCATAACCGTCAGCTTCATGACTCTATGAACTCCACACTATAAATACCATGTCTCTTCAAATACTTGAAGAGGCCCTAAAAAGCTGGGAGATAGTTAGCCACCTATTAGCTGGTGAAAGATATGCATTACAAACTCACTAGCTAAAAAAATCCAAAAATTTAATCCCTTGACAAAATGACCCTCTCATTCCTAGCTAGATGTTGTGTTGGCATAGATCATCTACTAATGGGTTAGGGACCCAATAGTAAGATAATTAATTTGATGAAGTTGATCAAGATGAAGAAGTTCAAGGACTTAAATCTGATCCCCTTGGAGGATTTGATCATTGCTTAGTCTAAGGTAATTGGTAGAAGGAAGGCACTGAACCAATGGATTGATGATATGAGATCCCTGGGCTAGTATCTTATCCAATAGGGTGACAGGGTCATCACTTTGATGAAGAACACTGAGATCACCCACCTTGCCAATAAGAATGGATCCATTATTAGCAAAGATGCCTTTAGATCCCAATTATAGAACTTTATTATAAACTTTAGAAAGTAGGCCATGGCCAGAGGAGTAACTTTTGAGAAGGAGATGGTAGATTTGGTAGACTATGCCAATTAGAGGATATATAAGGCTATAAAAATTAATGAATCTATAAGACCAATCCTAAGCAAACATAATTTAATGGTGAGAATCATAGTCAAGCTACTAAAGGAGCCTATCATTGATCTAAAATTGATCGACATTGACTATAAGAGATACTTTGAATCATGTAGAGGACAACCAAAGACTAAAAATAAACTATCATCACAAGAACCTATACTCCTCATCCCCTCTTGGGATATCTTCTTCCTCAACTAGCACTAACACTCCTTTAGCTACTATTGGCTCACATCCATCTTCTTTTACAACAAGAGCTTCATCATTGATTACACCAACAAGATCTTAGCCTATCTCTTCAGGATCAAGATAGCCATTTGTTGGGAATTTTTTTGATAATAATCATGTCCTAATTCCCTTCAATTGCATTGTAAAATATTCCACTATTTGAATAGAGAATATTCTCTAAATTTAAGATATTAAGGTCATTGTTTACTGATAGATGTCATATATCTAATTCCTTTTTCACCATTTGAGGCATTCAAAGGCCTATATATAGGGTTCTCCTCCTTTATTGTGCTTCAAAATAGAATTTTGTAAGATTAATGCAATGATAAATAAAATTCATGAAATTTGCTCATTATTTTCATTATCTTCATGTGTTCTTGTTACTCAAGCTTTGCTAATAATATATGATTTCATTTCTTCAATGATTAAAATCTGACAGTAGTATTTTGAATACATCTTATTAGTTTGTGCATTTAGGTAGGCTAACAAAATCTATTATGTATGCTCTGTTTTCTTCCTATTCTACTTATAAAGATGTTTAAAATAATTTATTGTAGGTAGCCTTTTGAAACCATACTATTTAGATATATGAATTATATTTACCCTAGAATCCTCACTGCATTTATGATATTTTGAGTCTGACACTAAGATCTCATAGATGTTAGTTTTATTTGAACTATTGTCAAAAGAAATTAAAGATCTATTGGTCTTTGTTGTTGCAAAGAAAACTCATTTTATGCTTTACCTTACTTCATCTTTTGAAAATTTTTAACATGAATCACTTTAGATTAACTCTCATCATAAATATCCATTTGTCTATTTAAAATTTTGGACTAATATTGGTAAAATACAAAGCAATTTTTACATCATAACAATACAAAAAAATTTAGGTAGATTGTGTTATCACTAAAGTTCCTACTATCCCTATAGTAGGGTCTACTTGTAGACTAAAGGTGGTAAAAATATATTCTCTCCATCAAACTGAGTTAATCCCTAAAGTTTTCTAGAACCTATACTACAATCTAAGAAATTTTATTTAGTTGTTCAAAGCATATCCTTGACATGGATATACATCAATAAATATTGCCTGGATTGCATCTATATAAGATGAGGCTCTTCACTTGTTTTGCCTCAATGTTTTAGATAACTTGTTCATTCATATTATGCATGCCACATCACCAAAGGAAGCTTAGGATGATATTGAAACCTTCTTTAAGGAGGATATTGAGATTTATGATTTTTCTAAAACCTCTCTTACGCAACCTCCTATTCCACTTATTTCTCCTCCTATTAGTGAGGATTTATATTTTGATGGTGACATAGATGATGCTTCTCCATCTCCTTCTCCTCATATCATTGAAGTTTTATCTTATGATGATGTACTCTCTCCTCCTACTATAGTTTCTTGTGATGACACATTCTTTATGGAAATTTATCTTCATTTTGTTGAGCCCCCTATATGGGATGATCTTTTGCTAGACTTTGGATGTCTATTTATAGAACCTCTTTTTATTCCTATACAATATATTGAGCTACCATAGATTATTAATTTAGAGGACTCTATTGGTTCTAATGAGATTACACTTATTGATAATTACAATCCACTTCCCATGGACATTATTTCAGTGAATGTTCCATGTCTTTCTTCTAATTAGTCCACTTACATGGCATTAGATCTACTTCATGTCCCTGATCTTACCAAGCCTATGCCACACTTTAGATTTGGACGTGATTCAAAGATATTTGTATACTACCTCCTTCATCTTCCATTGTGGAATGTGTAGACTTTCATTACACCATTAATGTTCTTATTTTGAAAAAAAGAATAAACATTCATCTATGTAGATAGAACTTCTATAGTTTGCTACCCAAGGATCTTGAAATTGACATTGGTCATCTTAAAATCCTAACTTGGAGTATCGATAGCTTCAATTTCGATGATAATTATTCTTATAGGAATTCTATTTGAAGTCCTTCCTTCCTTATTTTACATCTTTTTTGTGGGGGGGGGATTTTATTTCCTATGGGTTTTCTCTCTTTCTTCACTTCCTATATATATTGTACATGAGTACCTCATCAAGCTTAGTTTTTTGGACTCATACTGTGGATAACTACTATATAATATTTGGCTATTTTTATCCCTTGGTTTAAGTTGAGGGGGAGTGTATAGTATGTATTTCTCATTTTTTCTAGGTTATAACTAGGCATTTTATCTTTTTTTTAGTTTATCTTATGCGAGGATCTGTCCCACATTACTCAGTTAGACTAGTTTATAGTTTTTATTTGCCTACTTATGCAAAGAATTTATATTTTACTAATATTATTTTTATGACTATCATTCGATTTTCCATATCTTTGCATTTCATTTGTTTACAAGATTATCACAATGTTCCTGCTCTCAATGCTTTAGACTCTTGGCTTGGAAAGATATTATTCTCATTCCTTTTAGTCTTCCACTCTAACTATTGTTCATGAATTTAGTATTATCCTTGTTTTTTATTCTTTGTGTATTTATTTCCCATAACATGTAAACATTTTCCTTTCCATTTCAATCCATTTACTTCTTCATTCAAGTTGTAGTTCAAACTATCATCTGAATTTAATTGAGTAGAGTCTTATTTTCGTATGCTAAGTGGATTTGTGATGGTTTATGGTTATTAATAAATAGTGGTTGATTTTATAGTAGCATCCTCAAAATATTACATGCCATTTCCATCCAATCAACTCACATTTGATCCAAATCATTGGTTATTCAATTGTAGTTGTATGATTCCTTTTTGATATTTTCTTTACCATTGAGCATGTGAATTTTATTATAGATTATAAGTTGATTTTTGTTTTTAATAGTTAAATGAGGAGCCTTTTTTATAGTGTCAATTAATTGTATTATAACATTTAGAAATTGTTTTAAAAAATTAATGAGGGAGTTGTCCCTCTAGTTACATGGCTTGGCCTACAAGGGTTAGAAGATAACTAAAAGTGCATGTTCATGTTCTATTCTATCTATACCAACTAAAATTATAGTCCTAATAATTTTACTACTTTTATAAGAATATTAAATAAATACCACTTGTTATTACATTATCCTCTCATAGTTTAATAAGTATATAAGATAAATTGGGTTAGTAACCCTACACCAATAATAGTATTGATAACCATCAATATGAATAAAAAGTTATTATGGCTACACATCACATACCACTTTTCACCAAAATATAGCTATGATGAGGTAGCGGGGTGAATGGATAATGACTAGGAACTTTAATGGTGTTTGGACCTTGTTCAAGTAATTTCATAAAATAATGGTGTTGATTTGTGTTTAATTACAAACATTGCAAGCTTTCCTACAAATCATAGCAATATTAAAAAATATAAGAAATCCTAAAAAATAAAATCACTTCAAAACAAGACTAGTTATTAAAACCTATAGTCTACCCTTTTTTAGGCGATACTAAACATTATTAAACTAGGTTTACTATCAAAAAAAGTTTAAAAATATGTATACACAACATTATCTTTCTTTTCATTATAGAGTGCTAATGGGAGGGACCTGAAATTTGGAGTGAGCCTAGCTGAATGTTCAACATTTTTTATGATCAAAATAGAGCTCCAATGTTCTTTCACCCTAATGATACATCCATTTTATTGGGGGAAAACATGTACTACAATAACACACTCAACACAACTAAATGAGTGGTTAAACTAGGTTAACATATCAAAATAATATGACAATCATTATTAGTATAAACACCAAATCAATTTATTAAATATATTATTTGTATAGTATGAAAATCAGGGATCAGGAGGGAGTGACTAGGGATTATTATGGATGAAGAGGGAGTGGTTAAAGATGAATAAGGATGATGAAGTAATGATTAGGGATGATGAGGGATGGTGAGGGTCAATGAGGGAGTGATTAGGGATAATAAGGAATGAGGATAAAGTGATGAGTGGTGATGAGGGATGAGGGAGGGACAATGGACAAGTGAAATAAACACAAAGTGGTTATTTAATGTGTGTAGGTCATGAATGTGACCTATGCTTCCATATTCATACCAATTTAGATTGAATTCAAAATGATTAGTTTGTAAACTTCAATTTTGACAAACCTAAGACTCTTAAAAATGCAAGCAAATAATCTAAAAGGTACACAAACCTAAAATATGACTATATGTTTAACCTAAATGGATATCAATTGTAAAAATTATGCCCTAAAATTCTTAGGTTCAATATTGAGACCTTAAAATGCCTAAGTGTTGACTAGATTGGATTTTAAAAAACTATTTCCCAAATCATACATGTTATTTTTATTTGAATTCAAACACAAGATTTTAAGCTTAAAAATGGCTTGGATTCCTAAGCTAAATGCTTGGACCTATCAACACACAGTTGAATCTAAGAGTTTTGATAGAAAAAAAATTAACCTTCCATCACCAAATACACTAAAAATTTCCACAAGAAAATTCATAAAATTATTACCATAATGATGAGCACACTCTCTTCTCTTAAAATATATGATTCTTATATTTTTTGGACTATTTTAATGTTTCAATCTATTATGATTTCTAACTGTAACATTTTTAGGCCATTACATGCCACAAATATACATTCTTATGTATGTTGATGTCTTTTTTTTCACTGATCCAAATGTAAAAAAAAAAATGGTTACAAACTAGGCCTAATTTTACATGCATTAACAAAAATTAGTTTTTCATTTGTTTGAGGTAGTTAGAGGGGCTACACGGTTGGCTATCCATTTTTTAATCAATTTTCAAGATCTATTTACTTGTAAAATTAATGCATTTTATTTTTCATTGATAAATTATAAAAAAATATAGGTTACAAAATATCTTATCTAAATCTTCACCAAATAATTTTAAACAATATTAAATGATGCTAAAAAAATGAGGGGTTATATGACTGGCTATTTTTTTTTCCCATAAAAACCAAGAGTTTATATTCAAATTTTAAATATTTGACATAGTTACACTTAACCATTCTATTTTTTTAGCATTTTGGAAACTAGACTCAAAATTCTATAATTCATGTTCTTACACCATCCTCAAATTTTAAGTGTAGCCATCTCAAATTATCTATAGAAATTTAAATTTCTCAGTTTTCAAGAAAAAACATGTCCATAAGTAGGCCCCTTTTTGTCCCCCAACTTTGTGCACTTACCCACTTACTATAAAATTATCTTGTAAAACTTGTTAGTGCATCAATCTTCCTAAGTACACATCCTAAGGAGTGGATTAGGATAAAGACAAACTAGTTCATGGTATTTTGTGAGAAAATCTCTAAATGTAATTTATTATATCTACCTACATTCATTATCATCATCTACTTATTTATCCTTTAATTTTTCCCATTCTCCCTTTATCCTTCTCTTCTTCATGTTTGCATGTTTCTAGTTGATGTCTTTAGCTCAACTAAGTATGTCCTGTAGCACCCCTTCTTTGCTAACAACATTGGTTGGGCCATATAAGTATTGTGTTTTCTTAGTATGCCTATGAATAGACTACTATTGTTTATTAAGTTTGAATTATGATTTTTAGGATTTGATCCATATTTTTAGGGTCCTTGATTGTCATTTATGATAAGAAAGACATCCAATATTCTCTACTCATGCATGCAAATCCATCTTAGTAAGAAGAGGAGTACTTAAAGATTAGGAACTTACACTTGAGGATAAATAGTTTACCCAATGTCTTTGAATATATCAATAAGAGAATATAAACCAATAAGGTAAACATATCATTTGAAGTCCCCAGCTAAGGATACTTAGGTCTTCTTCATTCTATCTTGAGATTCACATTAAGCATATCAAAAATTTCTTATTGACCCAAGTAGGATATTGATGAGCTAACAAGTCAACCCAAGGTAAGTACTCCCATCCCTATACTCTTTATTTATTTTATTTAATAGATATATATGTGTGCATGTGATATATAGTGGTATAATACTATCTTCCATGAATATAATAGTTTATGATTATTATTATATGTTATCTTTGCATGATTTGTTTACATCTCTTGATTATAACCCATGAATTAGACACTTCTTGGTTTCAACCTTATATATACGTGTTGGTTACTTCCTAATATTTAGATTATCTCTCTTAAATATTAGATCTAGGTTGGTATTTCTTCACCATTTCCTTTTATATATATTCTAATTCTATCTTTGATACCCTCATTTTACATGAACCTTGATTATGGGGATGCACTATTTTGTGAGTGACATTTTATATGTGTGTTTTATCTAGTATGTTCTCCTACATTATATTAGAGGATATTTATATCATTGACCATATTAAACATACATAAAATAGGAACTAAAGGGCAAATAAATGGGATTATAACACATAAATTACTGGTATATGAGAAATATTCTTAGAAAAACAAGTTTGGAAGAGGTGCACGTAAACAGGTTGAATAAAGAATAGAAATATGATAAAGAGACTCAAGGAAAGAATGGGAAAATCGATGAAAAAAGGGTTGAGATGAAGAAACTCATTAGCGAGAAACACATGACAAGGACGTAAATGAAGAGGAAGCACATGAAAAAGAGGTCAATAAAGAAGAAGAGGAACTTGACAATGAAATGGGTTAGATAAATAAAAAAATAAAGGAGGAGAAGTTGGATCTAAGTTAACTCATTAAAATTATCTCCAAGGAATCCAAAGAATATTATCCCTCTACATAGAGCATCAAGGAAGAAGAAGCATATATTTAATAACTAGGAACTAAAGTGGCAATGTGTAATGGGAACTGAACCATATGACTAAGATATTATTAGTGAGGAAAATGCTTCAAATACCTATCAAAGATACATTTTATGGATGTTTAGCATAAATATAAGGAATATAAATTTTAATTACCTTTTTAGTTCCTAAATTAAGAGTAAATATCATAAAAATGGTAAATAATGAGCAATATGTCCATTGAATCCCAACCTTAACTGAGGAAAAATATGAGTTGGCCATAATTCACCTAGAAATCAAGGTATCATGAAATAAAATATTAAACAACCTAGATACAAATTATTATAGTCACTAATTGGAGACTAAATATAATGTGTTAGCATTGGATAAATGACATAATAGTACTATAATATACAGTAATGATAATGTGCATAAATATAGAAAATGAGAAGCTAATTCTACTTGCATATACTCTCACAAATAATATGGAGGCTATTGACTACCTTGGGTTATTAGTGAGAAAAATATTGCATAATTTAAGTAGGTAAGAGAGATAACTCTAGGAGGAGATCAATAAATAAGAGATAATACCAAATGAATAATAGTTATATAAAAATAAAAATGGCCTTTTAAATTCTAACAAATAATTTACATGATAAGGCAAAAATGGTAGAGTTGGTGTTTTAGAAGTTAGCATAGACCACATAGATCATCATCACAAGGATGAAATTACAAATGAAACAACAATAAGAATTAGATGTCAAGGAATATATAGTGAAACACAAGGTCAAAATACAAATAATGATCAATGAGGACAAGGAAAAGGAGTAAATTAAAAATCAATGCAGGGAGCTAGCCAAAACTTTTAAGGCATTTCCACTGAAGGCCAGTGATGAAGAAAATGCTATGTAGGAAGCATATACTAGATACCTTATATTTTTAAATAGGTAAAAAAAGGGAAACTATAGTTCCATGGATATAACATGAGTAGAGGCTTTGCTTAGATATATGCCAACCAAGATTGTGTGGGTGACAATTGACATTCAACATTTAGAATGGTTTTGAAGGAGAACTCCATTAATAAAGCCTAAGTTTTTAGAGGAACACATGGAATATAATGACTTGTCCAAGAATTTAAAAGATATTGAGGGGAGATATTGACCCTCAATTTTAGCTAAGTATAATTTTAGATAAGAATAACCATACAAAAGATTAACGCTTATTTTGACTAAGGTCTCACATAAATATATATACATGAAGCGATGATTGGTGAAGTAGTTTGGGTATTTGACTAAGTAAGGGTGTGAAAAATAAATTAAGAACATAGCATAAATAAAGTCTCTATATAAACTCTACACATGCCTCATACATGGAAGATAACCTTTACATAATGATTCTAAATCTGCAAGTCTTGGCAATGATCATAATGAAAGCTAAAGAGGCCTAAAATTAAGGATGAATGAACAATTCAAGAGGCAATTAAGATAATTTAAAATGGATTTTAGGGTTTTTGTGCTATCTTGGAGATGAGTGTGGGGTTTATATATACTAGCCTTCCAACTGTATTGGGGGTTGGTTCAGTTTGATTATATTTGATATAATACATATGTAAGAGAGAGGGCTGACACTATTATAAACTTGGTGAAATATTTTTGGCCATGAGTATTGATGTATTTAATGCCTTGATATGAATGAATATGGTATTGAGTACACAATCTTATGTACTATTGAATGAGATGACATGCATGTAGTGTTTATTTTTTATTTAACTTAGATATATGTTTTCATTTATATATGTATGATGCTAAAGATTTATTTAATGGTTGACATTTTAATTTATTATAACCTATATAATTAATATAATAAGGATTCAATATTCTCAGTGTGTGCACCTCTAATGAGCAATTAGGTGAGTCATCTAATTGATAGGCTAACATACCTAGGCTATTTTTTGGTGTCACACAGTGGAAAAAGATAAACTAGTGTTAGTGCAAGGAACATGGAAACATTAATCCAAGTCCATTATTAATGATAGAGGGAGAAAGGATGATGACCTATATACTTCTAAAATTTCAGGTAAAAATAATTAGAGGGTAAGTGAGGAGTTCATTAACATGCGATGTTGGATAGGTGTTATCAAAAGAAGAGTTATGGAGACAATGGTTACATAAACCCAAGTAGATCAATGTGCCTGAAGAGGAAGAAAAAGAGTATGTGGTATCCCTCATAAATTAATGGATAGAGGCATGGGTTTTTTTAAATTATTTTATGGAATTGAAGTATTTTGACTGTAAAAAATTAATAAACATATAAAGATTAAAAATAAGAGAAAAACCTTTATAGAAAACCTAGGCAAAAATCTTAATAGAAACCCTATGTAAAAACCCTACTTGAAAATCTTAGTAAAAATAGGTTGTGCCCTAAAACACACACCCCATTATCATAATTTTAAAAAAAAGGGACCCATTATCCAAAAGACTTATTCCTAGGTAACTATGAGTATAAATATCTATGACTAAGGTATCATTCATTTGTCATAAGGGTTATTTCTAGAAAATCTAGCATTTCCCCAGGTAAAAGTTGTAAAAATCTAAGATTAAGCTAGTATCTTAAGTCCTTTCAAACCTTGGATTTTATATAATTTTTAAACTTTAGTGATATTTTAAAAATAATAGATCTAATCTTTCTATGTCCTAGTATGTATATGTTGATCACATGATCAATAACTAAAGACCACTGATTTCCTCCAATCGGGTCCATAATAAAGATTTCATGGAGTTGTGACATATGTCACTTTGTCATCATTCAAAATTTTGGATGACTATAAATGGTTAAGTATTTTAAACCCCTGAGTCTCCCAAGCTCTGTAAACATGCCACACAACATATTCATGCTAAAATAAAGACACAAGAACTTCACTTATTTATTGGCAAACTTAATAGTTCCACATTCCTATGAGTTTACAAGATTTTAAGTTCCTGAGTCTCTAGGATTTTGGGATCACTCCATGTGTCTCGATCATGGTAATCCACATCCATATTGAGGTTAAATGGTTATTTAATATGCATCTAATGTCCTGAGCTTTTTGGGGTTCTTAACGACCAACACTTGTCATATTTATGGTAATCCACATAGTCAGAAGGTTAATTAGTCCTTTGTTTATCAATATAATGATATGATCTCTTGAGTATCCCAGCCTCTGAGATCATTTCATGTGTCTTGATCACATTGAATCATAACCACCAAAAGTTCTTCATAAAAATGATTACTAATCTAATGCCTTGATAATCTATGATTCTAGTGTTCCAAGGTCATGATACATGGCTTAATCACATTAGCTCACCACTATAGGACCTCTCAAACATAATGAAGAAATTCAAAGAGCTGGGTTAATGAGAACATGACACATGGCACTATTTAAGAAATGTATGGTTGAAACATAAGGAATAATGTTCGACAACATGGAAAATAATCAAGTTAACGAATGGATGATAGTTGTCTCAAAGTAATGACTGTACATGAATCATTAATGAAAACACCACATGGAAAATAAGAGGCACTTGCTAAAGCTAATTGGCATATTCAAATTAAAATGAGCATTAAAGGTAAGAATTCATTATCAGTATTCAAGGTACATGAATACATTCAATACATAATCCTATGAGTAATATATATGAAATATATGAAAGTTGGATTCACTTTTTTATTGATTTATTCATTAAAAAATTATGTTCTCAAACTTCCTAAGCATCTAGCGAGCCATAGATTTCTTCAATCATCAAGCACTAAATAAAAAAATCCAAAAACTCATAAGAGTTTTAGTGATTAGATAATAACAATGGATTCTTCATCAAAACAAGGTAAGCCCTCAGTCCCATCCCCATTCTTATTTTTAGGATTAATAGAATATATAGACATGATATTTGAGAATATTGATTTAAATTTCAAGTTCCCTCACTATTCAACACTTTGGGAATAGGTCAAATCAAGTTCGTCTTACTCAATAGGGGACAAACTCTCCCTAGAAGCCAAATAATACATTGACAATTTATTCCCAATTAAGGAACATGGTCTCCACTAGGCTGCAACTAAACTAGAGGTAATGCCATGCATTGACCTATTAAAAGTTTTATTCATTAATAGAACCATTTTAGGTGATATAGTACACATAAATTAAGTCTAGACTACCTCTACTTACATCTTAAGAAGGGTGTTTAAAAGGTACCTTAGGCTTCCTTATCCTAAAACTGCCTACAATCAAGTCTCAGCCAATGTATGGCTTGAGCACAACACTATAGATAGGAAACTGAAGCAATGAATTATGAAAGGCCAAAGGTTAAATCTCAAGGGGAAATTTCCACCAATTTCATTACTAAGTTTAGACTTAGGGTTTCCATTATAATGGCACTATTGAAAAAATTATATGGGTTCCCAAGTATTGCTTATGTTCAAGTCAAATGGGTACCACTATTGGATATATTGATGATAACTAACAAATTGGTAGCCCTAAGAGAGATTATAAGTGTAAGGATGAAGGAGCATATACTATAACTTGATAGAAGGCCTGAAGATGGAAAATTTTACATGGTGTCCTACTTACTAGATGTGATCATGGTACTATATACAAGCCCTATAGCCAAGAATGGCAACCATCGACTGATTATTTGGGAAACAGGGTCATAGAAGATTTCTATTTCATGTTTATTCATAGGTACATGAATGATATTAAAAGAATAATAAATGTGGTATATCCTAATATATACCAAACTATGTAGGGCACCCCAATGCTTAGTTTATCTTAAAATATAACAAGGATACTCACCAAAATGGGTGATTACTAGTTGTACCTAATTGTAACTATCATCTGAGTACATGGTATTATGACTGCCCCTTTATTAATACCTCATCATGTTCCTGATCACAATGTAGAACAAGAGATAGCTTACCAAGTTTTCAATAGCATTAATGAAGAATTAGGCCAGAGATACTTCGCCTACTACTTCAAAATGCCCTTCAACATTGGACAACACTAGTATGTGACTAGGTCACATTTCATTTCAGTTGGTAAACCCTAGGAAAATTACAACTTATAGGCTGCACCATTCAAGGAATGGATCCAAAGGAAAAGGATAAGGGGGTACCTTAAAACCATCTTGGAGAAGAATAAAATTCATTTTTCTTATGGTCACTAGACTTATGACCATGATTAAGCTTTGTGAATGCCTTAGATGACTTCAAAGTATAGATAAATATGAAGGAAATGAAGATATCTATGATATTGGCACATGACCTATAATATAATCCAAAGGCCATAGAGGAAGAATGTCAGAATGCATGGAGTCAAAAAAACCCTACATCTCCACCACAAGGCTCTCAACCACTAGATCAACCTCTTTCCATAGGAGTAGAAGCCATAGAAGAAGAGTCAGATCAATCTTAGAAACAAATAGAGTCAAATACCCAACTCAGGAAGGAAATTTTGATAGGACTTCCTGGTCCTCATATTCCTTCCACTTCCACAACTTTATATGAACAAGTCTTGGGGATAACAATAATAATGGAAAAACTAGTTGTTACCTCAGCTAGTTAAAGGAAGAGAAATTTTATGATGGCTCATTTTCCTCCTCTCACCTCAGTCACTCAAGTGAGCCTTCCAAAGTTCTTACAATCATATTACATGTCAATTCCAACCCCCTAACTCTCCTAAATCTCCGAAGTCCCCTCAATGAACCCTTGTTCTCTCTACACCTTCCATTTCATCACATTTCACTCTACCTCTTACCACAATTATTCTTACAACCCCTTTACCATATTATACACCCTCCACTCCACCCATCTTGACATACCAGAGGAAGCACAAGGATTCCCTTGCTCCTTCCTAAGATGGAAATATAGAAGAGAGTTTATCACTCGATCTCCCTGTCATCGAATAAACTAATGAGGAAGAGGGGAAAGATATAGAGGCTACCATGGAGATAGAAGAAGAAGATGAACTAGAATAATTGATATCTTTGGTTGATTATACATCAAAATAAAAAGATTAAGTGATAGGAATAACATAGGCAGACAATGAAGAAGCCGAGCTAGAAAAAGCAAAAACTTTGAGTTTGGTAGGATAGGAAGGAGGAGACACCTTGGTTGGGCTCACCCTAGAATAGACTCAAAAGATTTATGAGGTAGTTTTTTTCATCATTTTTGTAATACCTAGTGTATAAATTCCATTTAAAAGTTTAGCTACAATAATTTTTAGTGTTGCATCTTCAACTTCTATTGTCACTAGTACAAATTCTGATATTCTTTCTACACTAAAATTAATAAGGACTCCTAGAAATGTCCATTTTAAGAATTTGGTTACAATTTTTATTCTTAATAACCTACCAACTCCAAGAAATAAGGTAACCAAACTAGAGCTTCTCATGCCCCAACTATTAGCTCTACTAAAATCAACCATGATTGTTGATAAAATAAGCAATATGCTTTCATATGAACACTAGATCTAGATATAATACCAATAACAAATATATTCACCATGAAACACATACCATGGAAAAACCTTATGAAGAGGTAAAAAACACACCAATATTATTCATTATTTAAGAAACAAAATGTTCCCAATACAATATTTCTTTTCTCACTTCTTTTTTCCTTGAATCTTACAATATAAACTCTTTATTATATTGACCATTATAATGTGATATTTTACAACCATCACATTAATGGGTCCAACTTATACAAAATTTATTTAATATATTTTATTATTTATTTACACAAAGATAAAGTCATGATAAATAATAAAATATATTATTATTTAACTAAAGTAAGTTAACGTATTAAAGGTACATAAATAACACCACTTAACCATTAATTATTTCAATACTCTTCCTTATAGTTAAGTGGGGATACATACTATAATAATTTTTATAATAAATTTATACTCCATGAACCATCCACATGATGAGTTTTAGGAGTTAATAACATAAAAAACTTACACTTCCTGAACCATCCACTTGATGAGTTTTAGGAGGTAATAATTGAAAGAAACATCCTTCATCATGTCATAGTCACCTTTAAAAGAATTATGATATGTAAAAATAGTCACCCAAATGTATTAAACTATGTAATTATAGACACCCAAAGGTATTACACTATGTGACTACAATCACATAGTCACCTTTAAAGGAATTACACTATACAACTATAGATACCCAAAGGTATTACACTATGCAACCATAGTCACATAGTCACCTTTAAAAGAATTACACTATAAACCTATAGATACCCAAATGTATCATATTATGCTCCCATAAACACTTTTAAAGGAATTCCATTATGTTGCCCTTAACCACTTAGAGCGAATTTAGGTTAGCATGATCATGAGACTACATCTCATAGTGAGAATACATCCCACAATTTCTCATAAATAATCAACCAAGCATATTAGAGTATTTTATAACATAAGGACTTCCATGTTATTATGTGTTGGGTAAAATGTATAGTTCTATATGAAGTTTACTAAAATCACATAAAGTGATATATTAAAATACTCTACAATGAGAAAAAACAAAGAGAGATAGAAGGAAACATATGACCCACACAACTGTTAAGAAGTGACATTATCATGCACACTCCCCCTCAATGGAAAATTTGATAGGCCTAGGATTGAATGAACTTGAATAGGGTTTAGTTCATTAGTGTTATATTAATTTTTTTACCAAAGCTATACAACTCTGACTATCACCAAGAAAGTTGGTACAATGAGGAACTTCCACATGATGTTCCTCTATCATCCTTCATAATCACAAGGATTCTTTAATAATTTCTACATGAAGTGTTCTAAGTGATATCATCTACACCAAACATAAATACATATCTAGAAGTAAACTCATCATAGTATGGTTAACATCACAATAAATACATAAGTTAGCATAATCAAAGGAAGAATAATATAAACCAAATTTTATAGTTCTTTTTATATACCGAAATATCTACTTTGCTAGTTTTTAATGATCCAAGTATGGATCCTATATGAATATAGAAGCAACACCCACATATTATAAAATATCTATCATAGTAATGGTTAGATAAATCAAATTACCAATAATTTGTTTGTAAATAGGGGTTCAATTTATTGCACACAATTTTTAGATCAAACTTTAATATAACCTTCAATAGGAGTGTATATAAGCTTGCAATCAAGCATGCTAAATTTAACAAGTAGGTTATGTGATACACATACAATAAATTCACTAATAATTTGATACTATGTTAACCAAATATTACATATTTTATTAAAAATAATTCTTATTATAATTTGAATCATGAGTATTTTTTCTTTTTAAAGTCGACACTACAAGTTTATAGTTTATACTAAATAAAAAAAAGGTTTAGAAAGTAAAAATTTTAATGTGTTTTATACTTGATTTTACAATAAAAATAAATATTCTAATGAATAAACAACACTAGCCATTTTAATTGATTACAAAACAATTTGAAAATATAAAGCGCTGTAACAAGGGTGAAAGTTGTGTCACAGAAGTGGTTACAAATATCATAAAAGGTGTCATAAATTACATTATTTGACTAAATTAATGTGAAATTAATAGTAAGATGTTTCAAATAAAATAAAAGACTTTCTTAATGTGTCTGAAACATGCCAAAACTTACAAATTGATTGGTTGGATGACTATGGTTGAAAATCACTTGAAAGGGTCAAATATCAAACAAAGTTGTCGAATAAGGCATAAGTTCCCACATAAAGAGCACACAAATTAAAAAAAATTGTTTATGCTAAAAATTAATTTTGACAAAAAGGATGGATCGAGGAGAATGGAACATAAGACCTATCTGCAATAAGTGTATTAGCAAAATTAGACTAGCCAACTCATCCATAAGCTTGTTAACAAATTGAATACACTAGTTTGTAATTAACCCTTTTAAATTCTAATATGTATTTTTCTATTAAAAATAAAATAGAATAAAATATTCTTAAAAATAATTAAATGCATGTAAATATTTTAAATTTGAAAAAGAAGATTAAAAAATAGATGGGTTCCACAAGCTTGTGTGTAAAATAAAGAATTAAATAAAGACTTTATTTTTTAAATACTTTCCACCAAACATTATACCCATTATTTTGTAACACATGCTCTAAGTTGATGAATGGTGTAGGTGGAGGAGGAGGAATGCATGGAAGGAGCTCTAGGTGACCATTTATATTGATATAAAGCTTGAAATCACTGTGAAAATGTCCTCCAAAACATCTTGGAGACCAAGATTTATTTTTTACTGACTATAAAATGGTTTTTAAATACAAATGTTATTGTTATGATGTACTATGGTGATTATAAGGAGAGATAAAAATTCAAAGGAGCATGTAATGACCATCTTAAGGTCTAAAAATTTGCCAATCTCTTTAAAATCTTAAAACTAAGTGGTTAGGACCTTCACAGATAAAAAAAAGACTGATAATACATTTTTTTAATTTTTATTTCATCTAGAGGTAGTAAAAGTCCATATAAGGATGCTAAAGAAGGATGAGAAACAAATAAAAAGAGCCTAGACATTAGTTTGCAGAGTTTAGAAGGAGTTTTATAGGCTTAAAAATTTGAAAATCCAACCTTCAAAGATAGAAAACCAGATGTAAAGGCTGCAATATATATATATATATATATATATATATATATATATATATATATATATATATATATATATATATATATATATATATATATATATATATATATAAGCCATACAAAGATGCTTTAGAAGAGAGAAAAAAACAAAATCAGCTATAGGGGTTCAAATCAAGTGAAGTAAAGGTCAAAAATGCTTAAAAAAGATAAAACTAAGCAGATAAAGTGATTAAAATAGAGATTTAATTCCTAAAAATAAATTTTTATCTATTTTAAACTTTTTCATGCTAAAAAATAGTACCCCAAGCTAACTTGAACTTCTAGATCTTCAGCTAGTAGCTTTAGAGACTTTGGCAGGAGTGTTAGCAGACCAAAAAATAGAGATCTAATACTTAGAAATATATTTCAAACTATTAAAACTTTAAAAATTAAATATTTACTTATTTTTATGATATTTAGGCCTTTAATAGACCCCAAAAATGGTGCCCAAGACTGATCTTGATTTGAAATGCTTCTATTTGCTTAGATATGCAACTAGAGAGCTTCAAACACCTTCATAAAGATCATTAGACAACATAGATAAAATTTTAATGATTTTTAATGCTCAAAGAAGTATTTATAATACATTCAAGACACCCAAACAAATCTATGTTACGAAAATAAGCTTAAAATTTGATAAAATGCTCAGATCTAAAATATCTAGGTTCTAAGAGGAAAAATAAATGAAAGAACTTAATTTTATTGAAGAGAAAGCTTCAAATTATTTTATGAACATATTGTGGCTTGAAAAATGGATGAATGTAGGCTTGAACACAAGCCAAAACTCTAATCTATGATCTTGTCACTTGATCACGCACCAACTAGATCTTATACCATGAGAAAATAAGCAATATAATTACATAAGAACACTAAATCTAGATGTGAGACAAATAGTAAAGACATTCACCATGAAACACCAGATATATCATAAAAAAACCTCATGAAGAGGTAAAAAACTCACAAAAAATTATTTATTATTTGAGAAAGAAAATGTACCCAAAACAAGCTTTCTCTTCTCGCTTCTTTTTTCCTTGCATCTTACAATATAAACTCTTTATTATATAGGGAAGACAATCTGACCATTATAATGTGACATTTTCCAACCACCACATTAATGAGTCCAACCTTTACAAAGGACATGTAATATATTTCATTATTTATTTACATAAGGATAAACTCATAATAAATACTAGAATATATTATTATTTAACCAATGTAATTTAATATCTTAAGGGTACATAAATAACAACAATTAACCATTAATTTATTCAATCATTATGGAGATAACCCCAGGATTGACCAAATTCATGGCTGAAGTGACATCAATAAAATAAACCTTTCCATGGAAAGTGGTTGGCCAAAAACTTCCCCAAGTCCCCATATAAATAAGTGCCTCATTGCCAACTGCATCTCTTCTAATGACCACATCCATTCCAGTCACCACATCCCTTCCTATGACCTCTCAATCTTCTACATCTTCAGAACTTGTTTAAGGAGAAGAAATAGGTGAATTAATAGTCCCTCAATGGGTAAGGTAGATGCAGAGTATATAAGATGAAAGGTCAAATTTAACTATGACATAAATTCTGACAATTTATACAAGGTTTGATAAAGAGAGTGGGATCATATAGAGAGTGATGAAGAGGAAAATGATAAATACAAGGATAAAAGAAGAGATAAAATTTGAGCATAGATAAAATTTATTCTCATTGGTCAAAATATTCAAGAGGAATCCCAATGATCATACCGATTACATTAAGGATTTCAATACTTTTATAGATTCTAATGGGTCGACACTAAAGGAGATGCACTAAAACACATATGAAGCCTTAAAAATATGGAAACAAATGAATATTATAAATTATTCTCATGAGGTAATTATTGAGGTACAAAGTGTATCTACAAATTTGTATAATATCTTGCTCAATATAAAAGTATCTAGGGCAGCGATTTAGGCCCATAATGCATAGATTGTTACATTGTGGAACATGATTAAGGACAAAGAAAGAAGATTGAACTTCGTAGTCTAGTGTTTTTGATCAACTTATTTTGATGACTAGCATGGATGCTTCTTGGTGCCTAAAGTATGTGACTGCCAAAAAGGGATGCCTCCCTAAATTGTAACAGATCAATGAAGAACCTGTTGAGTCTTTTTGTTAATCATGAAATTGAAACACTAAAAATTTTGGTTAACATGAAATTAACTAGGGTGATTACCAAGACAATGGAGTTGGTGAATTGAACCATTCTTGACAACCTTCTCCACTCAACAGTTGAAGAATTTAAATAAGAAGTGGAAGGTATGATATATAAAACCAATGAAGAAGTGCTACATTTAGTAATTTTTTACAAAGATAGGATGACAAGGGCTAAAGCCTTAATATCTAAGTTTAAAATCTCAAAGGTAGAACAAGATAGGTTAATGATCAAGGAAATAAAAGTTTTGAAACCTTCACTACTAAATTTTGAGGTCATAGATAAAGAATTTGATACAAAATATGCACTAGGCGAAGTGCTAAAGGCTAAGGAGGCAACTTTTGGGTCTATAACATGTACAACTGGTAGTTAATTTCTCCCAGGTTCATAGAGATCTTAGTCTACACCATAGTTACAACTACAATGTCTTTATTGGCTAAATATTGGTGTTGCATCAGTAGTCTAATTTTAGAATAATTATGTATTTGCATTATTTTCACCAAAGTGGGACTTTAGTTCCCCATCTATTATTGCACATGCATAATTTATTTTTAGTTGGAAAAGCTATTTTGAGTGTTATCATTGTAACATGCATCAATGCATGAGTTTTGAACTATAAGTGTTATTTTTGGACATGTAATTTTAGGCAAAGTATGAGGCCTTCTCCATCCCAAATTTATAAATACATGTAACCTCCCAGTCACAAAGGGAGGATAATTTTGGCTATTGAGATTAATAGTAAATTCAAAGAAATTCTACTTGACTTGGTCTTGATGTGAAAATATTTATTCTTCTCTAATTATGTGGATTGCTTGGAAAATTCCATCATTATGGTATATTAATGCTTAAAATTATGTATGAGGTATCTATTTTAAATACAATCTTTTTTTTTAATCTATAGTTGATTTGAAAATATTTTACATGCTTATCATAATCCTCTTGTAGATGTGTAACATCAATCTGACAATTAGGTAATCTTTGATTTCTACATGTTTGATTATATTATGTTCTTATTCCCTTTAACTCTTTAATGTATTTGATTGTTTGTGTGCTACAACATATTGTAACAAGTACTAGTTTCAATTCTTTGTCCCACTTGAGCTCAAATACTAATCTTGAAAGACTTTATCCTTGGATTTTTTTTAAACCTTCCTTTTCTACCTTACTCTTCCCTCTTTTTAAATTTTTTTTACAATCCTACCCACCCTAGTTAGAATCACTATCCTTCACCCACTTCAAGTAGATCTAGGTTCACCCATAACTAGTTCACTCATGGTAAATAATCTGTCACTCAACCACTATTACACCAATAGGTTATAAAACTGAATACCCTGTAACTCATGCCTTAGAGTGATCTTTTTCATTGATTTTAAAATGTTAGAGGAAACCTCATAATAAAATTTGGGGTGTATATAAAATGCACATCAATAAAACCCTAAATAAAAATAGTAGAAGAAACCTTAGCAAAAACCCTTTCTAAAAAGGTTGAAATCATAAACTATAATAAAAATACTAGGATAAAATTAGTGAAAAAACCCTAGGAAACAATCATCATAGAAAACATAGGGAAAAATTATAAGCAAAATGGAAATTATAATAGAAACCCTAGGCAAAAAAATTTAATCAAAGAGAGCTTTTAATGTTAAAATCACAACCACTAGAAAAAATATACAAATCATAGACCCTAGCACCTAGAAATAAGAAAACATTAGAGTCTAATTTAATATTAAAAAATATTTTTTTTTCAACCATCTTTATTTATTAAAAATAAATAATACAAGTTGAAATTATTTTTTTAAATACTAGGCACATCAAGCAAGGAAGTCCCATGATCCACACCCTTTTTTTTAAAAAGGCATTGTATAGTGTGTGTTATGGTATATCCAACATTCGTGCAACCATAGAAAGAGACATGATAGGAGGACTACCACAACCCTTAGGTACCTCATTATTCATTTACACACCAAAAACCATAGGAGTATCATGACCCTCATGAACTTAAATAATATTTAGGTGGTATGATATCGACATACAGGCATATAATTTTTTAAATTATATTTATTGTTATTATATGCCATTGATATTAATTATTACCTTTTTTGGTTTTCATGATAGTTTTTCATGTATAACTGAGTAGTGATGACATAAATTAATATGATGTGACCCATTGATCATCATCTACTTCAAGGGAGATATAGAGTTAAATGTTTTTTTGATTTTATCATATTCATAGCCATTTTATTTAAATTAGTTATTTAATTTTTTTAACCATATTATTTAATTACATATCCAAATCTTCCATGCCTTATTCAAAACTACATTTTTCAAATGCTTATAAATAAAGACAACAAGAGGAATCCCATATAAGCCTTGATGAGATTCTCCATGCAATATTTAGGGGGTATTAGGATGATGCTCCACTTGAGACTAATGACATTCAACCATCTCATCTCACACTAGATGAGTACATGCATCAATTGTTAAACACTCTTCAAGTTAAATTATATATAAATGATGAGATCAAAATTTTATAAGAGCTCAAGGCAAGTAAGTATATTATCATAAATATTTTATAGTTTTATAATTAATTTAATTTATTTCATATTTTTAAAAACTAATTGAATTTATTAATTAATTTATATTATCAAAAATCTTTGAAACCTTTGAAATTACTTTAATTAATTTATTTTTATTTTAGGTACTTTTCAAAAAAAAAGTTTTCAGAACCAATAAATTATTTCAGTAGAATTTTCATCTTGAATTCAAGTACATGTCAATTGAGTGTAGGAAATGGTTGATTAGTGAAATTTAATAAAATTGGCAAATCCCATTATAATATGAATATAATTGAAACGTTTGTGGAAAAAATTCTTAAGAGGATGAGAAGACATATATTGATAAGGCTGCTTTATTAGTTTCACTATATATATATATATAAATATATATATATATATATATATAAATATATATATATATATATATATATATATATATATAGGTTTATAATAAATTTTGAAATATTTAATTTTTAAGAGATAAACATGGAAAAAAATGAGTAGAGATGGAGGTTCCAACCTTTGGGCATAAACATAGCTGCTTGGGAGAAATTATGCGATGATTGACTCAAGCAAAAAATAGATTGAATTGTAAGTTACCATGGCATGTAAAAAAATTGAAATTTATTAATATTTAGAAATGAATGGTTTTTTAAAAATTTAAATTAATGTGAGGGTTGAAAGTAGCCAAGACAAGGCCCATAAAGTCAAGCTAATTCATGAAAAGTTTGTGACTCATTATTTTTTCTAAATGAGAATAGAACAAGTCGCACACAACTGCGTAAGTTTATTTAAACAAGATAGCTTGCAACTTTTACATTGAAACCTCAATTTAACATTTAAATTTTAATGCAGGAGAAGTAATATGACTCTATAGATAACACACAAGTGCATGAGTAGATAAGCACCCTTCCATGGTGAAGATATTAACAAAACCTATAAACTAAAATGAGAGAAGAAATACTAAAAAATATTTAAGCTAAAAAAAATACAAAAAATGACACACATAATAATACATAGTATACATGATTTCATTGGGAAAACCTTCTTGGGTAAAAAACCTATCACAATAACTCCATTATTAAATTAAATCAACCATTTACAATACAATAATGTGCTACCAAATTTTACTTTCCCCTATTGTATGTGAAAGTATATATAGGCACATCAATAGGTAATTGTCAAAATAGTATTAAAATACCATGGGTACCAAAACCATGGGCTATGTAAACCATGGGATAAAACCACAAAAACACATCTGAATCTACAATAGTCTAATAGAATGTAAATCATGGAAAATATACTAAGAAAAGTGATAATTTAATATACACTAGACTAAGGTGATTAAGGCCCCATTTTGTCTCTACAATCTAGTAGATTATAAATCATGAAAAATATATAACACATTTCCAACAATTTCCCACTTGTTGAATAATTTTCATAGGGGGTTATATAGACATACCTTCAACAAATAAGGGTATCTATGCCCATTTATTTTTTGCATCAAGAACAAATTTTAGTATTCATAGTCTTTGTTAGATAATCATCAATGTTTTCACTTATGTTCACCTTTGCTAATAATATATTCTTCTCCTCCACCATATATTTTATAACAAGATATTCCATATCAACGTGTTACATTATAAATTAATACTTAGAGTTTATTCCTATACAAATTTTAATTTTTAGAGTCACAATCTATCTTTAGAACCTTTTGAAGAAACTCAATAGTGGAAATCAACCTTTGAAGCCAAACTGCTTCCTTGCTTGGTTGAGTAACTGCCTTGTATTCAAACTTTGTGGTGGATATCAAAACACTAGCCTACCATTTTATCATCCAAATTAACACTCCAAATAATTTGAATAGATATACACTGACCTATAAATTTGACAATCAAGATATCTAACCTAGTTCGAATCTAAAAAATCATGTATATTCAATGTTTTGCTTTCACTAGGACTACCCTGATAACAAATTACATAGTCTCATGTCCTACATAAACACCTAAAGATCTTTTTCATCATAGTTCAATGTTATTTTTCTAGGTTTGACATAAATCTACTCACTACTCACACTACATGAGCAATGTCAAGTCTAGTATAGACCGTTGTATACGTCAATATACCAACATTAGTATACAGGACTAAAAATATGTTATCAATTTATTTTTCCATTTTAGGAAACTATTCAATAGATAAATTTTGACCAACAGGTTAGGGAGGATGTATATGCTTAATTTATTACATCTTAAACATTTGAAGTATCATCTCAATGTACTTCCTTTGATTTAATCATGACTTCTTACTTACCCAATCCCTTTTAATTTTCATTCTTAAAATATATTTTGTGGCACCAAGATCCTTCATTTCAAATTGAGATAATAATTGAGACTTAACTTGGTTGATCATTTCCTTATTATTACCAATTAACAACATTTCATCCACATACAATGTTATGATAATAAAAATTTCACCTTCTTATTTAATATAAACACAAGGATCAATGTTACTTATTATAATCCCAAGTCCTAACACGTCAAATTTTTTATTCTACATTCTTAGTGATTGTTTCAAGTCGTACAAATACTTTTTCAACATGCACACCAAATCCTACTTTCCCTTTATTTCAAAACTTTTTGAATATGTCATGTATATTTCCTCATCAATATCACCATATAAAAAATTGTCTTTACATCCGTCTATTCTATTTACAGATTGAAATCAATAATAATAGCTAGAAAAAATATAATTGAATGCAATTTAACAGCATGAGAAAAAAAATTCTCCAAAATTAATTCCATGTACTTGTGAGAATTTATTTGCTACAAAGAAATTTTTATACTTCTCCATTCTCCCATCTGCATTGTATTTATTTTTAAATACTCATTTTAAGGCAATATATTTTATTCCAAGAGGTAATTTCACCAGGTCCCATGTCTATTTTTTTAATCTAAGGACTCCATTTTTTTTCTCCATGGTATTATTTCAAGATTTAGTTTATTTTGAGGTGAAAGCCTCCTTTACAATATCTGGGTCTTCATCAGTAATAGAAAAAACTAATAAAAGGAATGCAAAATGGAAATCAGGAGGAATATACCTCTTAGGTATCCTTCTCACTTGATTTGATCTTCTCAATAGTGGAGCTTCCGGTTCTGCATCTTCTAGTTCCTCTTTCTTAGCTTCATTTAAAACTTCCTCTTACAACTCCTCTAGTTCATCTTCTACATTTTATTTGAATTTAGACACTTTATCTCCCTCATCTTCTTCAAAATAAATTTGTTCAAGTTCATAATTTGGTTGTCCCCCTTTTACCTATTTGAAGATGACATTCTGAGAATAAACAATCTTATTCATTTAAAGTTTTTATAGATTATATCCCTTCACACTAGTATCATATCCAATAAGGATACACTTTGTTGACTTACTATCCAACTTAGTCATTTTTTCCTTTAGAATATAATATAAGCATCACAACCAAAAAATATGAGATTTTTGAGAGAGGGTTTCTTACTAGTCCATTCTTCTTATGGATTTTTATCAACTAAGGTTGATATGGGTAATCTATTGATCAAATAATAACAAGTCATGGTTGATTATGCCTGAAACATTTTTTCCAATCCTGTACCAATGATCATGCTTCTCATCTTATCCATCTAAGTCCTATTCATTCTTTTTAAAAATCCATTCTATGGTGGTGTATATGGAGTTATATTTTTCCTTTTTATTTCACATTCCTTAAAGAATTGATCAAAAGTAAGTGATAATATTCTCCATCATTGTCACTCCTCAAGAATTTAATCTTACTATCTATCTACTTTTGAATAAGAGCCTTTAACTCCTTAAACTTACTTAAAACTTATATTTAGCATTGATATAATAAAATCATGTTTTTTTTAAGTATTTATTTATAAAAGAAACATAATGCATATATTTCCCTTGTAATAGAACATTCATAGGTACAAACACATCACTATGCACTAAATGCAAAATCACTTCTAATCTTGTAGCACTATTGAAAAAATTCACTTGAGTTTGCTTACCAAATAAATAATGTTCATAGAAATCAAAGACTAATGGGAATTCAAAAAATCCTTCAACCATACATTCAAATCTTAATACTCAAAGGCCATTCTCTTTATTATGTTCCATCTTCTAATACCACAACACTATTTTCTATGTAGGAGATGTAGGATCCCAATCTAAAATATTATTCACCTCAGGAGCCATAGAGCTATTACATTCATTACTTACAGTGCTTGCCTCACTATTGAACAATGTTACTCGATAGATTTATCCTCCTAGTATCAATACTCCATGAACCATCTTAAAACTATATTTATTAGATACTACCTGCACACTTGCATTATTCATCTTACTTATATATATTCTATTTTTACTCAAATCTAAAATGTGTATAACATGAGGGATGGTTTTAACCCTTCCATATTTAAACCTCAATTCGACTCTCCCTTGACCTATGATTTAATAGGTCAATTTATATCCTAAGAAGACATCACCTCCAATAATATTTTCATATTAAAAAAACCACTCTCTATGAGGGGTCATATGAAAAGAGACACACGAGTCACTAAACAATGCACCATCACATGCATATGAGCTTGAAGTTGCCAATAATAAATCCCCTGAGTCTTCACTAGATAAGTTTTCTTTTATAGATTAGAAATCATAAGATGACTTACCATTTTCAACCTTTTTAGATTTTTAATATTTCTTATAATGCCTTATTTTACAAAAATTTCAATATTTTATTTTATAGTTTGCTATAGTCTTAGATTTACCTCTAAACATTGACTGCCCTAAATTTATTTTAGTTATTTACTGGGAACAACCTCTCACAACAAGGAATCCTTTTTTTGATAATCCTTAATGGATTTCTACCTCATTTCTTCTGAAAATAAGGTTCCCACTATGTCCTCAATTTTTAATGTCAATGTAGTAGTATTTATTACCATAACTAAATTATTCCAAGAGTCAGATAAAGAACAATGCAAAGTAATACACTATTATTCTTCATATATTTTAATTTTAAAAAATAATTAACTCACCAAAATATTTTAAGCATTCAAATGTTCACCTACAAAGTCACCACCATTCATTCTTAATGAATGTAGATTCTTTCACAGAAACATTTTTTCACTAAAGAATTTGTCTGATACAAAGTCCTCAGCTTCTACCATAGATCTTTAAAAGTTTTTTTTAATCAAAACATTTAACAAAACTAAATCTGATAGACACAATCTAATTTAAATCTTTATGTTTCTATCAATCTTTTCCCAGTATTATAAATTTATACCCGTAGGTTGTAGTCTTGATATAATAACTTGTTGATCTATATCCACAAGAATATCTTCCATCTTGAGATTCCACAACTCAAAAAAGTTGAGTGTTGAATTTTTAAATATCTATCCTTGTGCTTCCTGTCATTTTTATTTACTCAAAAAATTCTCACACATAGAGATCCAGGTTAAATAATAGTTTATCAAAGGTTAAGAAAACCCTAACTCTTTAGACAAAGCTTAGAATTACCTGTGATAAAAAATGAAGAAAATAATAGAACCAATAAACTAAAATGAGAAAAAAAAATAGTAATATAATCCTTAAGCTAATAGAATATGAAAAATGACATACATATAAGATTACATATTACACATGATTTCATCTGGGAAAACCCTTTCCAGTAAAAAACTTAACACAATAACTCCTTTATTGTATTAATTCAACCAATTAAAATAAAATAATGAATACCAATTTCTAATTTTACCTTACTATATGTGTGATTATATAAATACACATCAATAGGTAAATGTAAAAATAGTATTAAAATACCATGGGTACCAAAACCATGGGCTAAAACTACCCACATACATGGCAATATAAATTAGTCTAGTAGAGTGTAAATCATGGAAAATATACTAAGGGAAATTATAATTCAATATACAATAGGTTAAGGTGAAGAAGTCCCAATTATGGCTCTATACTTTAGTAGAGTGTAAATCATGGAAAATACACAACACATTTCTAACAGATGAAACACCAATGAGTTTAATGAATGGGCTCATTTTGTAAAATTAGGGAATACCCCAAGATACTCTCCTTAGTATGAACTGACTCCAATGCAATAGTATATTATTATATTTATTTATTATTTGAAGTAAAATATACATGATCTTATATTTATAATAAGGGTTACTACTAAAAATGGTTTGCTAAAAATATCAAATAAGAAGTCGAATTACAACATTATAAAGGTGGAGTTGTAACATCACATAGTTAAATCTACCTAAGTTAACTTAATAAAAGGTGAATATATAAGTGTTAAACCAACACCTCCAATTAAGTTAGAATTAGGGAGGTCTAAATCATATAAGAAATGGGTCTCAATAACAAGGTCTGATAAGGTATTCATGAACAAAAATATCCCTCATAAAGTAGAGAAGAGGAGAAAACTTGTAGGAAAAAAAAAGCCTCTCTAAAAGAAAGATGAGAGAAGGTATAAAAGACCTTGAAAATAGGTCTTGATAACTAGCCTTGATGAGATGACCATGCACAATAAGTATAGATTGAAAAATATGTGATACACCAAGTGTCTCTAAAAACACTATAAAGAATTAACATCAGTGACTAAAGGTACTAAAATATGCAACAAGGCATCCCAAGAAGTAATAAAAAAACCAAGTAGTACATTATAATGTTGAATGAGGATGGACTGATCCATCACAAATGTTGTCAATGGGTGGGGTGATCCACAATTGAATCAAACATTAGGTCTGATGATCCACCATAAAATTTTCAAGTAAATGGCCAACTAGTGAATAACTCAAAATTGCATGAGTAATTTGAATCCACTAGTTGATCATTGAAGAACTAATATATGTTAGGGATGATAGATAATAATATTTCCAAGTGAAATGTTAAAAGTACAAAGAGGTTCACTAAATTGAAATACCATAAACTAAAGAATTTGATCGATGCATATGTTGAGTATGTGCCATTACAAGGAAGCTACTCATAACACCTAATTGAAAGCAGTATAACTACACCTACCCCCCATAATATTAAATGAGTGAAGTGGATGAGAATATTTGTATGAGTGGTGTGAATCCACTATTATAACATTAAATAAATGACATATGATAGATTTATAGATGATAATTTTGTTAAGGTGAAGTGTCAAAAATACATATTTTCTCTAAATAAGGAAACACTAATATGTAGTATGAGAAGTGTGTAGATGATACTGTTGAATGATAGAGGAACCATACCTATAGAATCCTTATAAAAATAATTGATGATGCAACCCAAATGATTTGAAATCCATCCCAAATTTATGTTTATGAAAGAATATGTCTACATGTGATTAATTATATTGTGAAAAAAGGGCATTTAAGGAAACATATGAATCTATAAGTGGTTAGGATGATCATTCCTAACACTATAAATCTTAGGGATCTCATGCCTAAGTGAAGGTGCAATAAAACTCATGTATAACTCAATGTCTTCATGCATATTGAAATGAATAAAACTTGGAGTTGAGTTTGCATGAAATAGTCATGATGAAGTTGAAACATCGTCTTGATAGCTAATCCCACGTCAAGTAGTCCAATCAATATTCTGAATAGGGGAAACAATCCCCTTGTAATTATTTATTAATACCTCTTCCAAGGTGACCCGTGAAATAGAGTATATAGGATCTAAAACTATGGTTTGTTTCCCAAATGACCCAAGCACATATTCATGCATATCTAAAGTGGAGTCTGTAATAGGTGCAACAATAAGTGTTTCACATTACAAAGGGAACTTAGGCTCTGGTAGGTCATAGTCTAAAAGTGCATCAAGTGGATGCATATCAGATTCATGAATATGTATTGAATCACATGATGGACTAGGATAAATTGGATGTGTGTCCTTAGTGTCAATATGCTGTTTCAAATTTTCAATTATGTCTTCTAATGAGTGAATGAGGGTATATTTTCTAGAAATGAGTGAAATAAATATGGATTTTTTTTTTTTTTTTTTCCTATTCTCTTCAATTAATGTGATCATATTCTCATAGAGTGAACATACTTTAAATTAAATCATATCATTTTATAATTGCAAATTTTTATTGGCTTGAGTGAGGGTGAGGAGGTCTTGGCATGAAGCCATTACAATAATTTAAAATAAAGGCCTTAGATTGAACCTCAAACAAAAACACACTCACAAAACACATTATTTACATGCTTGTAAAAAAATATCTTAACCCTATTTTTTAATTTTTGACATAAATTTTGATGAACCTAACAATGTTGTATGGAAGTCAAATTTTTACCTGGCAAAAATGGAAAGTTTTATGTGGAGGCCAATATCTAACCCAAATATCTATACTTTGGTAAATTTTTAGGTCAAACAAAGAATTTTTTTCACAATTCCTAAGGTGGCCCAAAATTATGTTATGGACACTGAATCAACATTTGATGTAGAGGGATAGCTTAATGTAGAGGCCAAGATCTACTGTCCAATTTTTTTTAAAGATCAAACATAGATTTTTTTCCAAAACCTTATTACCCCACTATGTTCACCAATTTTTGATCAACCAAGATCTATTAAAGGCAAGGTGGGCATGTAAGGTTGGCTATTTTCAATATGCCACTAAAATTTGATCTTGAAATTGAATATGCATAAAAAATAAAATTTTAAATCTTAAAATTAAACCTATTGCAGACATGAAAATGTAATATTTATATGTTCCACAAAATTGCACTATAAGAGGTGAAGATTTTATAGCATTGAAACCATTTAGAATTGGGGAATACCTAAGATAATATTTTCAATATACACTCACTCCAATTCAATAGAATATTATTATATTTATATATTAATTAAATTAAAATATATAATATACAAGGCCATATATTCATAATAAGGGGTACTTCTAAAAATAACTTTCTAAAAATAATAAATGAGAAGTGGATTTATAACATCACAAAGGTGAGGTTGGCACATTACATAGTCAACTCTACCTAAGTTAACTCAATAAAAAGGTGAATGTATAAATATTGAACCAACACATTTTAGGGAAATTTTACCATTAAGATATTATTCACTATTTATTTGAGAAACAATAGTGTCAAATCATTTAACTTACAACTATCATTAAATAGTTAAAAACTTTGTAATTTCAAGTAATTAATTGATGATTAAATTATGTATTTTTAGGTCAATAAAAAATCTATGATAGTTTATGGTATTAATTTTGAAGAAAATGATGAGGATAATATAGATTATGGAGAGTATTCCATGCTTGTCCTATACATAGATAATGAGTTGATAGGTGATGATCATGATGATATCATGATAGATGATGACCATGATGAGCACCAAGTTCTAGCTGGTATCCCTAATTTAATTTTATATTTTGGAAGGGATAATACATAAATTTCACTTCCTCCAAAATTATTGTGTTATAAATGATAAATTATTACTTTTCTCATCCATGACATTATTTTCACATATAAGACATTAATTTATATATCATTTTTACAATTAGATTTTTTTACTAAATTTTAATATTTTATTTCAATTAATTTGTATATCATTTTTCCATTTTTTTATTATTTGAGAATTGCTATCATCTATGAGACCCCACTATTGCATGTGATCAACAAGTTTCCAAATAATGGTTAGATACTCATGATCTTAGGGAAGTCCTTAATGAATAGACCGAGGACACAGATAATTGGGTTAATAAAAATGATGTAGATTCACCCTATCATATTATTTAGGGAAGGTGTTTTAATCAACATGTTGTTGATGAATAAGTTGTATGAAGCTTATTACATAGTACATTTTAAAAATTTATGGGTGCCCTTAATCTCTATGATTATTAATGATAAGGAAGCACCCACTTTATGGGAAATCATATGCTATAATATAAATAAAAAATAATTAGAATGAGAAATGGAGGTAATTTTTATATGATCTCATATTTGGTAGATGCATGCTATACAATTGTGCCCTTAAAACATCCAATTTTTCCTCAGTAGACACCTTCATTCTCTCCAGTTTATTTATATTATGATAGATTATATAAGCGCCATTATAGGGATCACATCAAATAGATTTGTGATGGTTTCTACTCCCCATTGTATAGAGCTATCAATGAGGAAAATATGCGTAGATTGTCAGAGGTTATGAAAAATTATGTTCTATATATTGGTACACATTGGTACTATGAATATTTCATGGTTATAATAATTGAGTGTGTTATGGTTTCTCCCTTCAAATTTAGTTATCATGTACCTATTAGGTTAGCTAATTAGGAAATTAATTTTTAGTTTATTGAAGGAATGGTCTGTATTTGCAGGGCAAGACAACAAAATATTTACTCTTATTTTCCTCTTTGGATTGGAAATAAGGAACTCAAGAATTTTCCTTCAATCTAGGCTTTAGAAATGCATAGGTCATTAGTCAACTTGTAACACTATAAAGCTAGACAATGGGACCCTTTGGGAAATATAAGAAAACATGTTCATGATCTAAGGTCAAGACTAAATGTATCATACCACCATGAACCCCATGACAATGATAAGTTTCATTTAAATATAATAAATGATGTAGAAGTCATAACCAAGTTATAATTAACTGGCTAGAGGAGATCCCAAGATTAAGGAACTTAGGTGCAAAAAGTATTAGAGGAGATACTAGATGCACTCTTACAACTATACGAGACACAAAAGATAAATTCAAAGCTTAATGGAAAGGTTTTCCTCTTTCTCACTCACCATCATAATTGAGAATGACCACCAATAGTTAAGTAAGTATACATCTATTTACATCCCCTATTTGACTAGCACTTATTTTTACTTCTTTGTTACCATCTTGTTTATCTCCAATGGAAGTCACTTTGGTGGTTAGTTCCCTTGTTATTCCAAAAATAATTCCTTTGAGGCAACCCATTTATCCTCTTAATTTGATGGGAATAGGTAGGGTGATGTATTACTTACTATCCTAAATGAACCAATTGGTATCCTTCCCATTTAGGCAATCAATAATATGTCAAAATTTACAAGTGTAACTTATTTTGCACCGTCTTTGACTGATGTTACAATGAATTTAAATCCATTAAGTAATACATTAGAATCTATTACGTATGTGCCCTAGAATTTAAATTTAAATTTATATCCAATATCCTTATTTATTGTGCTACCTAATCTCCCAAGTATTATTGCTCCATCCATTCACATGAATAAGCAAAAATTTTCTCATACTCGATACCCTTTGTGACCATTCCCATGACACAAGTTATTATAAGCATCCCTATTTCACTTCCACCCATTTCCATACCCATTCATACCTCATCACCACAATCCTTTCCCACTCCATCCATTTGAAAAAATGTGCTACTACCTTCCACTTCCATGGCCACTACTTAATAGGGGAAAACTATTCAAGGTGATTGGATTGATGACCTATAAGTAGCTAAGGCCCAATGGCCTGAGATGATATACCATGGAGATCTCAAGGTCAAATTGAGATTTAAATAATCCAATATAAAAATGAAAAGGGTAACCACCAAGAAGGTACCTCAAGATAAGAATCTTATATTATTTCATATTGAAGAAGAATTATTATTTTTTTAAATAAAATAAAAAGAAGAATATTTGGTTGTGTGGAGAAAATTGTAGAGGATATTAAATTCATAGTGAGAGATAATTACCACTGACCACACAAGTTGTTCGAGGTATGGAAAAGAAATTAAAAAATATTGAAAATCAAACTAAAACTACCTTGCATAGTGATATGGTAGGCATAATTGAGGATGCTTTAAATTCTTTAATGGATTAATTGACTAAATTTTTTAGGTCTAAATTGAAGTGATGCGAAGCAAAGGGTGAAACCATACTTGTATAGCATTGTGTAAATTGACAACAAACTAAATAATATGATTGTGGTGCTAAAAAGGAACATTGTCCTAGAGCTAAAAGTTATGACATTATTTGATGTGAGTCTATGCCAATAATTTTAAATACACATGAAATCATCCTTTAAGGATTGGATTAGAGATATGGATGTTATACTTGTGCATATTAATGAGTGTAAAATGAATATACTAGATTATTTTGGTGAGGATAATATGATGGCATTATTCACTTAAGACAATGTACTCATCAATACTGTGGAATTTAAGGCACATATGAATAAGTTAAAGATAGAAATTATATTCATTATAGCCATGAATACTAGAGAGGGGCCTAAATATTTTTCAACCTTTTAATGCAAACCACAAAGAACATTTAAAAAGTCAATGTAGTAATTTGAAAACTCCTCTAGATAACCATGAGATATTCATGGTTTGATCAGATAATGTATTTTTTAGACTTATCATCAACATGGATACATTTGATCATGACTCATATTTAATTTCCCAAGCTCTCCAAGCACATGAAGTCCAAAAGTGGTTAGCTGGTTTCAAGTCATAATGACATAGAGGGAGTGGAGACTGATCTCAAATCATGCATAAGAGAATATTTGAGGCATATTTTCTCTTAACATAGTGATGTATTTGATAGTGTATTTTGATTATGTTATGGGGTATTTTCCTTGATCTTGGGTAGACATTTGTAACTTATGATGGGGTTGTTTTTGATCTTTAATATTTATTAAAAAAAAATTAAGAAAGAATATTTTAATTGAGACATTAACAACTTTGAAATCTTTTGGGATGTTTATGAGATTTTTAGTGTTTTTACTTTATTAAATTTTAGTATTTGCATTATATATTTATTAAACTTGTTATGATGATTGTATGGATTTCAGTTGTTCATGAAAAATAGGTCAATTTGAATGATTAACTAATTTGAATGGTTTTCATAATTAACTCTATTTTAAACTAATTCATATGGATGAATGTGTTTTCATCTAGTAATTCCATGTAGTAATCTAGCTCACATAAGTAATATTATAATAATTGTATATGATAGTAATTAATCCTTAGACTCTACCATGTTTTCTTTTATTTGAGTGCATGCTAAACTAGATAAACATTGGTGAAGTTGTAGTTAAAATTTAAAAGGTGATTCTTCCTAGTGAGAGATATATCTGTGAGGTGATGAATGAGATTATTTTCTACCCCACCCTTCTCTACATAACTATTCTAATTAAAATAAAAAGGAGAGTAAAAAACTATAAATTGTGTCCTTGATTACACTTTGTAATCCTAAAATGAGAGATATTTTATCTTATCATCTGTGGTGTGCATAAAACCTACATCAATAACATTTAGTAGCATTGAATCCAAAAAACATAACTTAGTAGAGATTATAACTTTACTATCAACTTTTTCTCATAATTCTAGTTTTATTCCATCTTGAGTTTTCATAACACAAAATATTAACCATTTAATTTCTCAATATTTATTCTTGTGCTTCCAATAATTTTCATTGTACAAGATTCTTCTGTATATGATTCCCACTCAAGATAATTGCTTATCACAAGTTATCCCAAATTATAATAATATACAACTTACCTTTGATACTAGATGTTAGGAATATGATCTTTGTGTAATAAGATAATATAGAGGAGAACTATGCTAGATAAATATTAAACAAATAAGGAAATAAAAAACACACAAAATACATAAGATTTCACATGGGTAAACATTTTTAGATTAAAATTTAACCACTTTAAACTTATTGAGTATAACATTAATAAAAATTTATTTAAAATAATACAAAAAAATTAAAAGTTTTTGTAACATTCATACAACACTTAACTATGTATTACAATGCACACACTTGACTACGTGTATT